>OY856413.1:417284878-417667378 GCA_963693085.1 Alisma plantago-aquatica
CTAAATTAACAAATCATAATAGTTTGAGATTGTTGCTTGAGATGAAATGATAAGATGAATTCCTTATTCGACAAAGATATGTTGTGAAGTTGTCTATTCCTAACTGTATTTAACATTCCAAAAATATCCTATCTTGAAGTCAAAATACTTGTTAGCATTGTCATTAGCATAGTCCTTTAGATGGAATTGACACCACCTTCTATGACATAGTGATATGTCTCCCCTCCCTACAATACGTCTACAAAAAGGAATCAATGATTGGAAGCTCTTCCATATTTTCTTTCAATTTAGAGAGGATAAGCATCCATCTTGAGGTAAGGTGGGAAGCACCCCATATGGTCTTTAAAATCAGAGAAGTAGTTATTGTTGGTATATATGCCCAGAGATCCCATAATATGATGATTGTGATGGCATAATATGTAAATGGTTTGATTAATAATAAAGGAAAGTTTCCAATTTATTCTAGTATGAGATAATGAAGTAACATAAAATGATATTACTCAATGACATATGTCTTAGGGTTGAGAACCCGAACAAAGAGATCATAGCGATGTTAAGAGTATACATACATTCTTGTTATGTCCCTAGTTGGTTATTATTGTGGAAGGCTAATAGATAATAGTAACACATAAGAATGGCATGTGAGTTAATTGATGAAAAAATCTCATCAGTCATGATATGGCGATATCAAACCAAGCACATAGATACTTGTTAGAGAAAAGAGTATCAGATAGAAGCAGCATAAGAGTGATACATGAACACCTTAACTGGTAAGTCAGAATCACATCTTATAGTGATAGTGGTGTTTGTGGTTCTTAGACATGAAGTCACTACAATCATCACATGTTGTTTGGTACACTTTGACATTATCAAACATAATCGTGAATAAGGGTTATCATAACGATGATGATTGGGTGACTATGACACATCTAGGACTAACTGTGAGTGATGTAGATAGGTTTTGTCCCTCCTATAGGATCATGATATGCTAGGCCTCTTGATTAGCAAGACTGAGAAATGCATGGCTATGCACATGTGAATAAATATGAGATATTGAGCTTATATATATCTCAATAAGTCTGCTCTAGTTCAAGGAACAAGATTGAATGTTGAAGAGGATGACTACTCCATGCCTTGAGTTCAATTTGGATATCAGTGACAAAGGAACTATACAAACACTATAACACCATAAATAGATTGTAATTAAAGTTGTTATCCAACTTTCCATCTACTTGGATAGCATTGATGTTTGACTAGGCACCAATCATTGCATGTGATGTCATAAGTCGTTATGGACATTCACTGCCAATGTAATATGGGACCTATAGGGTCACACACATACAAACTCATATAGAGGAGGAGTTTAATCTTGAATGGTGATTGGATTGATAACTAAAGTGCTCAAATATTTAATTCACACAAAAATATCAAGTGACTAGACTCCTAACTGATCGGTTCATGTGATGAAATGACCATTTGGAGTGTCAGGTTGATAAAAAATCTGAATTGGCTGAGTTCTGCCTAAATTGAGGACCAAAATGACCATTTCGTGGTTGTGAGACAACAAACTCATAAGAGTGAGATGACTAGTTCATGGAGAAATTTGATTGCATCAAGGATTAGTCTTGACGTCATGTTGTGGATAAATCAAATTCTAATTTCCAATTCATATGTGTTTGGGAAACATGGCAAAATGACCAGTTCGCGGAGCGAACCGATTGGCTCGCATGTGAAATGACCATTTTGCTTGAGAAATGACCATTTTGATGCTCGTAGGTTGCAAATATTCAAGATTATTTGGTTCCTTCTGCTCCCAGACAGATTGGGAACCCAGACCCTAACTCCTCATATAAATAGAGGGGTAGTAGGGGCTTCCCAGAGCACAAATTAATTATTTCTAACAAATGTTTGTCCTCTCTGGTTGTGGAAACAAACAAAGAGCCCAAAAAATCCTACCCGCTAAACAGAGGGAAAGCAAGGGAGAACAAGTGTGGGAGAGAAAGTTTGTGAGTAGTACACTAATGGGAGGGACAACTCCTTCCTATCTGTTCTAATTGAAAGATAGGAGTTCTAAGTGGTCCCGCTTGAATTGTCTAGATGTGAGGTGGCGTTTGACCATGTCTAGGAGGGTAATGTCAGTGTACAGTCCATGGAGGAGCTACTATAGCCGTTATTTGAGTCTATCATCGGTTGTGAAGACCAGGACCTACAGAGACACCATCAAAGAGTGCACTACTACATCAACGAGGATTGTCACTAGACTTGCTCTAGGTACATGGATATCTTTGTTATACTATCCTTCTCATTGCATAGTTATTGATACACTTCGTTGATTAATAGAAAATATGTCAGTAATGTTTTTTGTTTTTGCTGCCTATCAGACATTCAGACGTGATATTTCCCTACAATGGTAATGAGCCATGTTGATATACTATGTTTTAGGATATTTAGTATGATGATATTCTATTTTTCCATGCAATGTGAATACATAAATTGATTAATGTGCACATCCGACTAATCACCATATGAGAGAATATATATAAAAATAAATAAATAAATAAATAAATATATATATACATATATGGGTATATATGTATATATATATATACATATATGTATGTATGTATCATACATATGCAAATTACATGAGTCTCCCTAAAAGTGAGTTTTAATGGTGGATGTGTAGAGTGGTTATGGCCAATACCCCTTTATCTTTGCATGGTCGTTGTATGCTTTATATCTTGTTCTATGTACCGCGCCTCCCCTCATCTTCCCAACGTAAAAGTATTGTTATCTACTACCTTGATCCCCTCAAATTAACTCAAGGTTTATCGTAGATCATGTAATATGTAATAGCATTAGGATGGTTTACTTTTTTATTACGATGAAGAAGAAGACGCTTTGCACCAAGCCAACCTACCATTTCGAAGGTGAGCCGATTGGTTGGAGGACCAAGAAGGAGAATGGAGGACGAGCCGAATCTAACATCTGGTGGACCGGACCAGTCGATTGGAGGATCCAGAAGATGGTGGACCAATGGACAGATGACTAGTGTGAAAGCCAATTGACCGACCATGAGGCAAGATGACCAGTTCAAGGGTTGAACTGATCGACCTAGATTGGCAAGAACATATTTTCATTAACAAACAAGTTTCTGCATGTGATGTAGACCGTAGGTTGTGGCAATTCCTTGTGGCTCCAAGAAATTACATTAGTATGGACATAACCATCACCTTTTTTGTTTGTTGCATGTTTTCTTTGTTTGTTATAGAATGTGTATGATACATACTATATATATGTGGTGATTGGTTAATGTATATGTATTATATAAAATCCTTAAATATAATATTGAGCCCAAGATTCTTTCGATAAGCATCACACATGAAAATCTTGATCGACCAAGCGTGGGCATGCCTTAGCATGTTGCGCCATCTATCTTAGGGAAATGTGATGTTAGATATGTGGGTCTTCCCTAGCAGGATGCATATTCTATCATGTTGTCTTATGGGTTAGGCTTAACTAGGTGACCTTAATTGGATTAAGTTCCTAGAAGCATAAATATGGATCATGGCAAGTTGTGCATACCATCTATCGAAGAATTTCATAAGATTCAATTTGCAAATGTTTCCTACTAAAATAATTGGTCATGAGCACCAGTGTTGGTTGAGTATTGACTGAATTGTTTTGGATCTTGCCTCACTAGAAGATAGTACGTGGTAATTTTCTAAATTGGTAATAAGGTCAATTAATTTGAATAAAATAGTAGGAGTGATAATTAATTATAGGACTAATTAAATATTATCATATTTTATCAAATAATATAAAATAAAAAGGGTTTTGACAAATGAAAAAATATTTTCTTGTAGAAACAAATGGAAAACACTCAATCATTATGATCTAAACAAGATTTATTTCCATAACTGGTTGATGACCTTGAGAAGTGTTCACCATGATCCTGAAACACCATTGCCAGTACCACTTTGTATTCACCTAAGATTAACATGGATTCTTCTTTAAAGGATGCCAATAATATTGTATACATTAAGAACCTTATGTTGAGCTGTATGAACTATGAGTTGAATAAACAACATGATAAGCATGAAAGGTATAATGTCTCTAAGGCGCTACTTGAGTGAAAACTGACTGAGGGTAGGACCTCATGTGCTCAATATGACTAGGCATATGGAGTATTTAGAGAGACTAGGATTTCCTTTAGGTTAAGAGTTGTCTATAGATATGATTTTGCAATCGTTGCCTAAATCATATAGTAAGTTTATCGAGTATTATCACTTGAGTAACATGGCTAAAATGCTGTTAGAATTTCTTAACATTCTAATGAATGTCGAAGAACAAATGAAGAAGGGAAATCCCCTGATGATAATTGATAGAATAGGGTCCAAGGACACAATGTTACCGTCTCTAAATCTCAATGTCCCAGTTTCTGTGAAGAAAGGGAACACATGAGTCTAATTCCATATGCATCAACAATTGGATCTATCATGTATGCAATGATGTGCACTTGTCCTGAAGTCTCATATGTTTTGAGCATGATGCGTAGATATCAGTTAGATCCATGTGATGCTCAATGGACATCATTAAGAACATCCTCAAGTACTAGATAAGGACTAAGGATCAATTTGGTTTATGGCGGAGAGGAAGAGTTGGTGGTAAAGGGTTACACCAATGCAAGCCTACAAACTAATAAAGATGATTACAAATCATAATTAGGATTTGTGTTTTGCCAAAACAATGGAGTTGTAAGTTGGTAGAGTTCCAAGAAAGATACGATTTATGGTTCTACAATAGAGGCAGAGTATATTCCTACATAGAATGAAGCAAAGGAAGTTGTATGTATCAAGAAGTTCATCTTTGAACTTGGGGTTGTTCAAAGAATCAACGATGCAATCGAGCTATATTGTGACAACAATGGAGCTATTGCAAAAGCTAAGGAACCCATATCGCATCAACATTCCAAGAATATAAAAAGGAAGTTTCATCTCATATGAGTGATTGTACAACTAGGAGATGTAAGGATGTGTAGAGTACCAACTAAGATCAATATTGATGACCCCTTGACAAAGGCACTTTCATAGCAGAAGAATGATGGTCATGTTAGGTCACTCAGGATAAGATTCATGGGTGATTAGATCTAAGTGCATGTGGAAGACTATTGGTGTAGATGCCCAGAGAGCCAATCATATGATGATTGTAATGCCATAATATGTAAATGATTGGATTAATAATAAAGGCAAACTTCCAATTGATTCTTTTATGAGATAATGAAGTAACATAATAAATGTCTAGAGAATGATATTACTCAATGACGTATGTCTTTAGGTTGAGGACTTGAATAATGAGATCATACAGATGTTAAGAGTATATATACACTCTCGTTATGTCTGTAGTCAGTTGTTATTATGGAAGGCTCATAGACAAAAAAACATATGACTAGAATGTGAGTTGGTTGATGACTGAATCCCATTAGTCATAATATGGTGATATCAAACCAAGCACATAGAAACTTGTTAGAGAACAAAGTATCAGACAGATCCACCATAAGAGTGATACATGGAAACCTTAACTGGTAAGTCAAAATCACATATTATAGTTATGGTGGTTTTTGTGGTTCTTAGACCTAAAGTCACTACACTTATCACATGTCATTCAGTACACTCACATCATCAAACCTAATCCTAGATAACACTACAAAAAATAGTGATTCAACTACACAAATTTTGTTTACATATATATTTTTTTTTTGATAACCCAGGAACGCCGTATGGGCTTCGCCCGACGTCTACCTGGGGGGCCCCAAATAGCGTGCAAACCCGAGAACCCGGTTAAGCCAGATCAGAGGTCGGCTGACCTGACACGCTCACTTCATTTCCGAGAGTGTTGCAGCTGGGTTTCGAACCCGTGACCCTTTGTTAGGGGCCCCCGAGCCTCAACCAGTGCGCCAACTCTTGCCGACTGTTTACATATATATTATATATAGTTAAAACTATATTTATTTATAAAAGATAACAATGTAAGTAAAATGATTGTAGTGAATTACATAAATACAATCCTAAACGCGCCACTCTCTCCATTTCAAGTGAAATTTACTTCCCTCGGATGACTCATCCCCGCACACTCATTTGTCCTTCTTCATTGATAGAGAATCTTTCCCCCAATTTTTTTGTCTCCATTCTATCACCAATCACGGTATGCACTTTTCCTCCCATCCCCTCCCTATACACATTCTCCCAGCTGCCCATGAGCTGCACGGAAACATATTTTCCTCCTGCGCCACCCTTCTCTTCTCTACGCCTCAACCGAGAGCCCGAGGTTTCCACCAACTACTCTACTATGGCTTCTATCCATCAGCCTCTGGATGTTGTTCCATTCTTGGCTACTCTGTCCAGAAGCCCAAGGGCACAACAAGACCCAAGCCGAAGGCCTAAAGTAGTTGTGCCATGACCATCTTCTTGTTGTAGTTTCACTTCTCCCTTTGGAAACCATCTTCCACGATCCATCATTGATCATTATCACATTCATCCTCTTTGACTAATCTCTGGTGTACTAAAGGTTTAATCATCTTCAAGAGGTGACTACCTTGAGCAATCACATGATATCCGGTATTATAGATCTTCATCTTAGACTTAGATATGTATATGTGTTGTATATGACTATGTTTGGTATTTTTAGATTATTTCCTAGGTAGATTCAGAGTTGTGCTTTGTTAAACACACTTAAAGGGTAGATCCAGAGTCATGGTGTTTCTAGATTATTAAAAGGTAGTTTTAGAGTCATGGTTTGTTAAAAACACTTCAATTTCATTCAAAGGAATATTATGACATATGTAAGACAATCAATGTATACCATCGTAATTACTGGTAGTTGCAAAATTGTCTTCTAGTTTATTGAACCTCTCTGTATCAGGCTTGGTGTTTAACTATGAATCATAACATTCAAGTTTCCTTTTCTTATTCCATTTTATATTTATATATCGGAGTAGCGTGTGTTATAGTTTTCATTGGTGCACACCTTTTTATCCAACAATGAGTAATCTTTGAGGATGGAAAAATTAGTTTCCATCGTAGTAATTATTCTCTTTTGTATAGGTATTAGCCTACTTGCTGCTAAAGATGATCATAATCCTACTTCCACTATATAGCACAAAATGTAGTGACGTTCAGATGAAAAATCAAGAACATCATTTGTTTAGACAACAAAGGAAGGTCAAATTTTTTGAGTCTCTATAGAATATGATCTAGTAATCTACTTTCAGTCTAAATGCATGGGGTTTGAAGAGCAATTTATTAAACAGTATAGAAATAATATTTGTTGGGGCAGTGTCTATCTAGCTAACACAAATTGCTCTTTCATCCAAATGTATACTACTTGCAGTCCAAACTCGATGAGGATGTGCTCATTGTCTTACATTCTTGTAGGTCTTCCGCTTGAGAATGGAGGGTGAAATTTTATTTATCTACTTATTTTTATCTGCTATCACCATGTTTTTGTTCCTACTCTTTTTCTTGATATGTCCCTATGTAAATACATACTATCTATTAGTAGAGGATAATCTTGTATAGCTTGTTATCTACACTTTATCACTATGTCTTCTAATCAGCATCACAACAAATAATATGCCATTTGTATTCAATGTATTATTTATGTATCCTTCATTTACAAAAGTCACTTATAATTGTTTATGCTCACATGTATTGTGTGAAGTGGCTGCTAACCATTATTAAAATCCTTGACGTTCTTGATAATTAGAGACTTGATTTAGACCCATCTTTTGATATAAGAGAAGGGTTACTAGGTTCCTAATAGCTCCAATTTCTCTACAATTTTTGCTAGTACAAAAATTACAGAGGGGTGCAAACATGATCCTTGTGTGAGTATTTGAGAAAATGCAGCGATAAACTTGATTTTAGAAGTTTTCTGAATGCAAAAACGATGATTGTTAAAATTATGAGGTAGTAAAATTATGGAGACAGATAAAGATAAGGATTTTCCAGACCACCTTAAATAGTTATAAACCATATATTAACCCACTTGAAACTCTCATAGTCTCAGCTCAAGGGCCAGATTTTGGTTAGTCATGTCCTCATCTAAAAAACAAGCTTAGGTTGAAATGGTAGGTGTTTGTCATCCTTATGGATAGGGACCTCTATGCGCAAACTCAATCTTATTGGTGCTATGTTGCTAACCCACTTCAATACTGTACATATTAACTTCTTTTGAGTTCATGCACGCTCGTAGTATTCTATGATACTTATGCATGTGCCTAATAAGGATTTTCCCTCATGTTAATAAATGGCACATTGGATATTAGTTTCTTGTGTGTGAAATATACAACATCATGCATTTTATTATCTGTACCTATCATTTTGGCACATTC
Source organism: Alisma plantago-aquatica (assembly GCA_963693085.1). Lineage (NCBI taxonomy): Eukaryota > Viridiplantae > Streptophyta > Magnoliopsida > Alismatales > Alismataceae > Alisma > Alisma plantago-aquatica. The sequence continues at coordinate 417,293,271 of OY856413.1, forward strand.
TCGGGCTTATTTTTTATAAATTCTATTTGTGTGTCATGCTTATCATGTATCTCTATAATTGTGCATCTTTTTACAGTACATTGATCATATATTATTTGTGTCATTGTATACTTGTAAGTCCCTATGTGTGGTATCACTAGTCTGTCTTCACAAGATAAGATAGGATGCCATTCTTATACACACAGAAGGTGTAGAATCTCTTTTTGATTATGAACTTTGTTATCCTTCCATATTATGAAGGATGTTTTTTTTCTACGTATAGGGGTATGTCACACTTTTCTTCCCACATATTTTATGTTTATTTTGTATTATAGATTTATAGTGCATGGCTATTAAGAAAAAAACACATTCACACACATGGAAAGGTCAATTTATATTGCCTACATGATGAACTATAGGACAAAGGCATTGTAATTATTTTTTATGAACCACGCTCAGTCTTCAATTCTACCAGAATTCTCTGGTCAATCTTCAGGAAGTCTTTACTAACATAAATTACTTATTTTTGTAGGCTAAATCTGACTGCGATGTGTTGGGACTGTAAGATCTAGCCATCCATTTTTATGTATTATATGTAGCTTTTCATTTTGGTTGCATTGGTGGTTAGTTGTTTGAAATATGTAGGTTGGTGATGAATTATTGCCTACTGTCAAAGCTCCTAAGGTGATATAGGCAAACAAAACTTGTGTAGGATTAGGTGGGTGGGCTAATACTTACGTTACATGGCTTCCATGTCCATCATTTGTGTTGGTCCATACATTCGAAATATGCTCGTTAGAACAAGTGCAAGGGATGTATCAACTTGACATATCAGATCTACAGAAATCAATAATGTATTAAAGACACCAAATTCATAGAAGAAAAGGTTTATCCCATAGGGAACTAGATTCTTCCTTGCCTTTCTTAGCTTGTAAGGAAAATGTAGCCAAAAATTATGTTACCAAATTGAGAAATAAGTATAATAGACAAAGTCGTTTAGTGCTACAAGACTTTATGATTAATGACCTAAATCAGTAGATATAATGAACTAATTGTGTTTCAATTAGTGACCTAGAAAATGACTTCCAAGAACACCTAGAAGATTAGGTAATTAGTTCTTGAATCAGGCCAGAATCATACAGTTATTGTATCAAAAGACTATTATCTAAGTTTTCCTCACACTAGATAATATTTGATTTTGTGTCATTCATATGACAGTGAGGTCACAACTATCCTTCTCAGTAGAAGTTGTCACATATACTGAAACTTGAAAGATTCTTTGCTTAGAGAAATTATAGTCTGTAATTAAATGATGGAAAAGGAATCGCTAGCAACTTCTATTCCATTGTGATTTCTCCCAAGTGGTGAGAGCGTGCATGGTCTAGATTTTTTAGGTGAAAAGAGACATTGTAGAATCTAGATCTATAATATAATAGAATCATATTGTGCTTACTTCAAGGTTAGTCAATAGAGGAACATATAAGAATTGATAACTGTATATATTAATGGCTTCAGGATGAAAAATAGACCAAGTAGTTGAGTTGGATCCCTTAGTCCCTAATCTTATCACAACTACTTTCAAACATGGAAATTAATGGCATGAATGATAGACACTATGAACTATATGCATCTGATTAGTTATCAAAAAAATGACTCCTAATAACATTTACTACATTAAGTAATTTGTTTTTGAGTTGGGCTAGAATCATATACTTATTGCAACAACAAAGCTACTACTTCGGTTTGGTTTATCACAATAGGTGATATTTGATTCTATGCCACCTATGTGACATCTAGATCCTAGTTATCCTTCTCATTAGAAGTTGTCACACACGTTGTGACATTTGAAAGCTACTTTACAAACAGTTTGAAGTTTGAAGTTCACTAGAGCAAAAGGAATTGCTAGAATTTTCCATTAAATCATAATTTCTCCAAGTGCCATGCATGGTCTAGATGATTAATGTTAGAAAATACATTTGTAGCATCCAGAGCCATAATACAATAAAACAACACTTCTACTACTACAAAGTCAGTAAGTGGAGAAAGGTATAAATATAGGTCATTGCATGGATTAATGGATTTAGGGTGAAAAGCATAGGAATTACTTGAGTTGGAGCCCTTGGTTCCTGTTCTTACTACAATTACTATTAATATCTAGCTAGAAAGGACAATTAACCATGTGACTAGGAATAAGTGCTTCTTATTCAGTTGGAGAAATCTTTCTTATTGTTATACTAGGTCAGATATGGAGTCATTACCACGGATAGATTCACTGTTACTCCATGTGACTTAGATAATCATGCTTGGGTGATGCTCAAATGCCAATCCCCATTTACTTAAAAGATGCTTACTCTACAAAAAGCCTAAAATAGTTTATTGCTGATATGAAAAGTTGGATCTTTAAGCTTAAACACATTTCTACTGGTTTAAACTAACAGTTTTTTATTTCTTAAAAATAATGTTTGGCCAATCTTGTGATCTATATCTACTCATGTTCTTCAACTTACGTGAGGTAAGTCTTTGAAAATTTTGCTTGTGATCATATGCTTGTTCAGGTTGCCACCATATGGACTAGTGGTACCTACCGGTGTAATTAATAAAGTTCTTGGTAAAGTGGTTAGAACTTGGTAAACATTCCAAAGATTTTTCTATCTAATTTTAATATTTGAATACTCAATAGATATTCTGGATTCTTAGTTGTCTTTTATTTCACACTGCTATCGGTTTTATATTAGGATGTATACCTTTTCATACTTCTGGAGCAATAATTCCTAAGAGACTTATATATGTTATCTGAAATCTGAACTACTAATGGACTGGCTTGAGACGGTTTCAGAGAAAACCTTGAGTGTCTTTCTCATATTTAGAGTTGATTGTTATTTTTATTGTAAATATTACTCTGGTTGGCATGTCAGCACTATATGCTCATTTTAGAATGTATTATGTGCTCAAGGGCTTATTGCATTAAGGGTTCGAGCATATGATGCTCTTCCTAGTACATATTATGTAGTCAAATTTTCTTCTTCTTTGAGTGTCATATGTAGCTCTTTGTTTCAAAATTCTGAGTTTATATATTTAGGTTCAAATATGTAGAGTAACCTAATAAGCTGACTTATTTCTTCAAGATCAGATTTATCTATCATTACATATTAAGTGTGTTACATCACCCCCAATATCATTGATAATATTTGGCCCATGATTACTATATAATACTCCTATATGAATTAGGATATTCTGTTGTAGATAAGGAAATAAATGGTAATGATACTAAACTATGGGTCAACCCACATGGTCTTTTAGGTTTCCACTTTGTTTGTACTAATGTTATGGGCTTATGTTGGTGGTAGGTAGACCTCATAAAATGTATATGATGCATATCATTTCAATACATTCTCGAACGATGATATTGTGATGGATAACCTACATTTAAATGGAGGTTCAAAGTACCCAAATTCCAATAGAGGTGTAAGGTTCAAATATCATTTTGATTATAGATATAGTTTTACTGAACTGTATTGATTCCTTGGATACATATTCATTATAGAAGTTAGAATCTCATATCTACTTTTTCCATAGTATAACTATAGATTGTTTATTTAACCTTCTTGCAGCAATATTACGCTTCCCCTCCTTGCCACACATACTTTCTTATTGTGATTATTCAATTTGGTATACTAGTCCTCCTTTTATTGCATCCAAGCAGGGGAAAGAAAACTAACATCCTATCATGCATCCCATATAATCATTTCCTATCTAGTATACCATACCACCCAAATTCTAAACACATCCTATGGTCCATGTTTCTCAAATTCATTATGATACTTGTAGTTTTATTGAGAAATTCCTTGAAATTCAGATGAGTTTATTTGTCATGTTTGTTTTCTTCTTTGATTTGACAATGTAGATGTAACGAATGTATGTTCTTTTGAATCTCTTTGTCTTTGTTTTCCATCGTTCTGATGTATATTCTTAACCATTTTTAGCTTATGAATATTTATCTACTTGTGTAGGATCTTCACACTGTTAGAAATTCACAGGGACTAACTTATGATGAGCTCAACATATTTAACTGATTGAACCTTGGATGGTATGTGATATATGTTACATCCGTTACATTCTTGATGGCCAACAAACCCTCTCTCTGAATATGACCCCTTATGAGGATGTTGTTTCTTGGAGATGAGGGTGAGTACTGGTTCCTATACATATCTTGAAATTATTTCTTTATAAATCTCTACATGGACAGTTACTTTCAATTTATTCCATTTTTTCTTAATTGTTGTATTTGTATCTTGTTGTAGGGTTCTTTTTGTGATGACATATTTGGTTATTAATTATCTATATACCCAGAAAATGGGGTTTGGTGTTGATACTTACATTCCTTATAGTTCATTCCATAAGTGGAATCATTGTGTAGGATTTTATATAATTTCTTGATGGCATATCATTTGGAACTTTCTCTAACATGATCTGCCATCTTTTGATCTGAAGATATTTGCATCAGCCATATCTCTAAAGGAAATGGTCAGGATGACATGTAGGTCAGGGGTTTTAGAGATTTGTCCCAGCCAATCCGTAGTTCCACAATTGGTACCTAACTGATATGATGTCTTAACATAAAAACACCATCCTCGGTAGGAAATCAATATTGTGAATCTATGGCTTCCAAGAAAAGGGGGATATTAAGGATAGTATCTTGATCATCAGCAGATAACATCTTAGCCAGTCTATCAATCCTCCACGTTCCTTTTTCTAAGTCCATCAATAGATCTAATTTGGGTTTTGAAAACTACATGAAGTTAGGCTACAGGGTAACAACGCACAGGGTCTGTGTGGAAATTCCTTTTGGAATAGAAATTTAAGAAGATTTTAAAGATATGTAACAATCATGACTATTTTTTGTTGACTAACATCAAATATAGATCATAAGTAACATGATTTTCTTTGTGTATAATATTAAAAATGCTAACTCTAGAAATACATTCTGACCTTAAAAATAGATTCTATTTTTAGGGCACTCAACTAGAAAGAAGGTTCTTAAAGTTTCAAGAGTAACTTGTCATACATGCTAAATTAATAGACACAGACAAATATGAAGTAATCATTCATCCCTATTTATCAAAGTATAAATCTAAGATCTTCTCCTAGCCATAGTTTAAAAAATCATCTGTTTGAGTCAGAACTAGTCCAAGTTTATCTCAATTCAGTTAATGCATTATTATTTATTGCTAACAAGTCTGAGAATCTTCTCTAATCAACTTGGTTGTCTTTTGATTTGTTGTACTATCTACTTGTTCATATATGGACCTGTTTTTCTCTACTTGTAGGTTTATTAAGGATAGTTGTAACAATATAAGTTCTAAGTCCATAAGAAGATGCCAGCTTAAAAACTGAACAAGGAAAAAGACTTCATGGGTCATTTCATAGGTAGAGGTCTCGTCCAGTCCTACTACCAGATAGCTTAAACTCTAGAACAAACTCTAGCAGTACATGAAATATTAGAGATCCTATGGCTAGGTCTACTCATTCCAAGCATTAAGTGCCACTCTCTTAACAATGCAGAATTAGATGGAAGTTATGGCACATAGACTGATGTAAGGGCTAGTGTACTCCTTCCTAATGGGATAACTTCTTTAATGTCTTCTACAACTAAGTATTCTCTTTCATCTTGATGGACACAATAATATAAATAGATATTTTGAAACTAGATTGCATGTTTTAATTGTGCTAGATGGAAACCCTACAAAGTCACTAGTTTTGGATCCATTTCCATGGTGGCAGTCCTATTTATATGTCTACCTATCCCCCCTTCAATGTTTGATATATTTCTATTGAATCATTCTCAATCTCTTCTCCTTCTTGTGTTTCTTCACTACAATGACTAGGAGTATGATTTTTCACTCACCCTATGGAGGACCTCAAGATTTTGAGCATATATTTGTAGATGTGCGTACTCAGTCCTCAAGATTTTGCAGGTTGCTCCTAAATAATCCAACTGACATATCACCTCATATTGGTTGTTTCTAAATGGGTTTTCTCCATTTGCATAATTGGGTTGAGTGCATTAGGTTTGATCTTCTTGTTCACACCTTGGGCAGGGCGAGGACAAACCTATATCCCCTCTCACTCACTCTATGTTGGTGAGTGATGACTTGTATTCAAGTTTCCACATAAATAGCTTCTGAAAGATGGGGATGTTCATTACCTATATATCTTTCCAGTCTCCCTTAGTGGGTTGTGTCTTTCCTTTTGCAACCAGGTGATATTTTGACTTCACCAAAAATATCCCAGTATTATATATGTTCCTAATCCATTTGTCATTACCCAAGTTTAGGCTCTGGGGGGATTGTTTCAATAAGCTCAGTGCTTTGTTGCTAGAACCAATTCTATATAGCTTACTAAGTCAGTGCTTTGTTACTGGAACCAATGCACGTACTTCATATCTATGGGCTTCAAATCCAACTTGCATCATGTCAAATCATGAGACATTTCTTATGGCATATTTCTTTCACAACTTGATTATATGTTGTTGTATAGCTTACAAAATCAGTATATCTTTTGTAATTATAGGGTCCCAACACATACAAGTAAATTAGACTATGATCAACACCTCATGGGAAGCCCTTGCTGCATTTAGAATCTATTATAGCCTCAACCATGTTGCAAATGCCTTATAAGGAGGTAACTGAATTCTTCATCTTGTTAATGGTTTAGGCTTGGTGACAAAGTTCTCAATTTTGTCAATACAGCTGAAGGTCATATCCATGGTTTCTTGTTTCAATCTATACACATACTTTTCATGTCTTTTTATTTTTCAACGGAGATATAGTTTCTTATTTAGTAGAGCCCGACTCATGCTACTTCTGGTGAATACATGGGCTACAAATGAGTTTAGAGCTGCTTAGATTTTATGGAACTAGGCTTGTTCAATTTTAGAAGTCTGGAAATATGGTTATGTTACCTACAACTTTTTAATATTCATTATTTTAGCAGCCTCACATCCATATAATATTACATTGCTCTCAACCAAAACCATTGCATGTGATCTATGTAGAACCAACACAAAAAGGCACATGGGTGGATCAGTTCCAACCGAATAGTGGGGGTTTCGATGATCACCTCAAGTTCTGAGTTCAAAACCAGAGGTCCAATCAAGTATGAACTCCCCTCTCATAGGAAATGAGTAATTACTTTCCTATATAACTTCCATTGGAATATGAGATTTGGAATCAATGAGATTTTTATTTTCTAATGAATTTAATATATAGTGCACATGCTTGGATTTATGTTAATCTAATAACTTTAAAGGGATCAGTAATGTAGATGCTTGCTTGTTAAAGTTTTATTGACTAGTTCACTTCAGGGAATGTTCTTTTACTTACTATTTGAAGACCCAACTTATGTCCATTAAAAGGATGATATTCTAAATTCTTCATATGTTGTGTTCCTTATTTTGAACTATTGTTGTTTTTATGATAGGAAAAACTATAGTTTTCATAGTCTACCTACTAAGGACGTTTGCAAATTCCTTTTAGTAGATGTTGGCCTCATTTCAATTGGCTTTCAGCTTAGATTTCTAAAAATACCTTAGCTAATTTCATGCTTACTTCTTGTTCTCACTTGGGTTGGCTCACGTTTTGAGGTTGTTCTGTTTGGTGACCTCAATATAAAAAAAATGTTTGTGTTCCTTAAGGTGAGAGGATGATACTCACCGTGTTTTTGATTGTCATCATAGAAACGTCCAATTTGCACATTGCTCAGAGAGCTTAGCAAAATGTTTTTCTATCTGCTTGTTTAACATTTTGAAATCAAGGGAAGTTTTTCCTTACTCTAGTCATTTTTCTCTTTATCGCCTAAGGCATAAGGTTGCCTAAGTTTTGTTCAAAATATTGTCTAGGCTTAATAAGTTATCTCCAAATCCTATTAATTTTTTCTTTGTTGGTCATTCCTGGACTTAAAAGGGGCACCAATGTTACCTTCATGTTTCTAAGTAGATGTATGTTACTATGGATGTCACATTGTTTAAGGATAAATCCTTCTTTGCCAAGCCAACTATCTTTGTGACTCTCATGTACCTTTTCCTAATCATGTGTTTCCTATAGCTGGGTCTTCACTCCCCTAGTTGAAACACCTTCAGGTATTGGGTTCGATGAGTGTAGGAAGCGTAGTAGTACACCTGAATTATTCCATGTTTAGGTTCTATCTTCTCCTACAGATCATGTTGCAACCTTAGGTACTACTGCTCCTTCTTATTAGAATTCAACTGAGCTAATCTCATAATGTGTGAGGAATAGGGGTGCGAGGTGGATTACCTATGGTGAAAGATATGAGAGAGAAATAGAAGAGAATTGGATGTGCAATAGAAGGATTTCAATGTTCTGAATTTAATACCTTCACCCGCTTGTAATTCCTTTCTTATTACAGTTGGAAGCACACCCTCACATAACAAAATACCTCCACATTGTAATTGATGATGCCAATAGCTAACACCTAACTTTACAGACTAATAGTATTAGACACAATATCTATAGTCAGACTCCTAACAACTCACCCTTACTAAAGATTGGATGATGTCCTAGGCATCAATCCAAGATGGAAACCACATCTTCATCTTTTCATAACGCTCTAATATTGCTTCAACTTTTGGCTCCCCTATCCATTTGATGTTTATGTCGGCAGTAGTTGTGGTACCATTATGCACCATGTAGTGTTGCAACACTTTTTTAGGAAATTGAGAAGCCAATGCCCAATCCCAGAGCATTATCTCATAGTTTTACGGGACATTTTAGACACATGAAGTCTACTTTTTTAATATTGATGCTTAGGGTGATTGTAATCGCTGTAAGTGGGTACCACCTTACAACCAGCAGATTGCCAACTCTGTTGCAAAGGTTGGGTCATCAATTAATGAGTTCATGATTCGTCCACATGGTTGTGTCTTTCCAGGTCAGTGTGAAGTTTGAAGCACTATAGTATTGCGTCAAATTCAAACAAAAACTAAAGGGGAAGAGGTATATCTAAGTTAATATGAGAAGATTTATTAAAGGATCTTTAAATTCATTATATTTGAACATAAAGCATGAATAAGTGTAGCCCAATCTAGTATATTGGCTATTTCCATATGCCATTCAATGATTCACTTGTCATTTATCTATGAGATCATAGATTACATACATCAGTTGTGCTTATATAGAAAAACATCGAAACAACTTTCTGTAGATTCTTTATTTTGCTTATTTTGTAACTAGTTATGAGATTTCATGGATAGAACTCTTATAATCATTGGCCTTGCTACTCCACACGCCTCTTAATTCCTATGATCTTATTCATTGTGAGATTTTCCTAGAGGTGACTGCCTAGACAAATGTGATTGTATGAAGTACTTGTGTGGATTTAGGCCAAAAGCACAAGTACCCTTGAAATCTGAACCAAACTCACCATTCAGGATTCATGAAAGGTCGACACATTTATATTTATAGGTCCTTTAGTGGAAGTAGAATCTAAATATCCAAGCAAAGGACACCGGCAGTAGCCATAAGAAACAAAGTAATTCAGTGCTAAAAGAAACTCGATTTAAACATCACAAAGGTAGATTGTCACTCTCTTATTCACATCTCCAAGAGATTCAGGAGATCGATATTTATTTCTATGAACTCTATCTTTCCTCTCCCTCCAATTATTACAAAGCATGCATAAAAATAATATGATTTTTCTTGCCTTTCATTCTTGCACAATCAATAGTCTTTATAGGGAAAAAGTAAGATCAAGATCTTTTATTACATTCTCCAAGATAACATAGGACAACTAAAGAAAATATGGAGGGTTTCTTAACTAGAAATAATTCATTTTGCACATGCTCCCATATGTGGTTTTCAATGCCAGATTACTTCATTTCAGATCATGAGATCCTTCTTATGGCATAACTTGTTTTTCTATTCAAATCTTGATTATATGTTGCAGGATAGCTTAGTAATCAATATCTTTTCAATAACTATAGAGGCTCAGAAACCTAATGGAGAAAAACATCAATGATAATGATTACAAGGGCTCAAAAACTCACCATTCAGGCTTCATGAATATAGTTGGCTTTCTATTCATGTTTACTAAGAAATGGTAAAATCCTCAATCAAATGATCAGTAACTTGGATATGTTTTTATCTTACTCCATGTTTTACGAACTCCATCAAGTATTATCTTAGCTACAATTCTTTTATAGATTGTTTTCCAGAACATAATTATGTGACACATCTGCTACTCCCCTTTATCTTGGCATACATTTGCTGATGTCAATTCTCCCTGTTCAACCCCCTTGAATTTGACTCCATATTGATAGGATATGAGTCCTAGAGAACATATATAGTTTCTAAAAATTTCTGCACTAGAATTAGAGGGTTCACGAAGATAAGGGCATGCATTCTGATGTTCTCTAAAGGATTATTCAAAATAAATTTCTTGGCATGTTATAGAGTTAATTGAAGTTGATTTTTGTTTTTTGTTTCTATGGGTTTAAGTCTTGTGGTTTTCTCTGCTATTTTAGAATCTGAAATCTGTTAGAGTTATGTTGTTGAGGCTCAAGCAATTATTGTGAAGCCTGCTTGGGCCTACTGTTCTAAAACTTAAGAATGATCTAACTTTTGATACTAGTCTTAATTCTTCTCAGGTTACATTTTGTTCCTATATGACTGCTTCCCATAAAATCATTAGCTCCTTTTATTGCTATCTGAGGCCTTCTTCTCTAGAAGATTACAATATGATTTTCTTCAGCTTTTAAAGAGTTGTTTAAAGAGGTTTCTCTTCTTTTCTTCTCTAGGTTCCTAGAAGTATGATGCAAATTCAGAATTCAGATATTGTTTGAGATGTCAGATAACTTCTTTACCACTTTAGAAGAATGATGCAGCTTAAAATGAATGAAATAATTATTATATTCAATGACTACAATTTTGATACATATATGATGCAGGATAAAAAAAGGCCTCAATGTCAACTTATTGCTAAACAAGAATCCCTCTTTGGGTCTAGATCAAGTCCAACAAAACAGAGTACAAAGAAGATTCCTAGAACATCTATGCATGGTCCAAGTTGTAATAGAAAGATGTCACTATGAGGGGTGATGCTACAATCTTCAAATCAAGACTTCTTCCATTCAACAAAATCGACCTATTCATCAAGGAAATCGGAAGAAGGGCCAACGTGTCAGAAGGTCACAACTTTGTGCAACACAAGAACCCATGCTATCGCCAACTCATTGAATAAAAGGATAAGACAACAACAATTCTAAAACTGGTCGAGAAAGATACATACTCTTTTTCCAAGATGCGTGTAGACATCACTGAATTTATTAGTATATGTATATCCTTTTCTTTGTACACATTATGTAATAGGGGCAAGGTATACGTCCTCCCCATGTACATTTGACATTTCAATATAAATGAAAGTAAGTTTGTTGGCATAAAGAGAATAACTAGGTCTAACTACTATAAATTTGTTACTAAAAGAGCTTCTGGACTAATTACACAATACATGAATAATCAAACTATACATATATGTATATGTGGCACTACATATGTAGCTAGTGCATAATCTAACTACATATATATGTGTGCAGTAGATGTTGCCCTTCCTTGCACATTAACTACATATAATTTGTATTAACTTCATGTTTTTTCTACATATTGACTATATATACAATTATAGGCATACATTTAGCTATAATTATACCTATATTTAAATATATAAGGACAATATCTAGCTACGCTTCTGGATACATATGAATTTGTAGCGAATGGATTATCTAAATACATATTTGAAAAATATAGTTAAAGGCTTTATCTATACGAGCATATACTACAATTTGTATGTGTAAAGAAATATGTAGTCAAAGCCTTTCTCTACAAAATATGGGGTTTTTGCTATAATTTTTTTTTAGAGTTAAAGACCTTTTTTTAGTAGTGTAAGGGTTATCATAACAGTGATGATTGGGTGACTGTGACACATGGAGGCTGACTATGAGTGATGTAGATGGGATTTGTCCCTCCTTTAGAAACATGATATCCTAGGGCTCTTGATTAGAAAGACTGAGAAATGTATGGACATGCACAAGTGAGTCCATATGTGATATTGATCTTACATATATCTCAGACAGACTGCTTTGGCTCAATGAATAAGATTGAATGTTGAAGAGGATGACTACTTCATTCCTTCAGTTCAATCTGGATATTAGTAACAAAGGATCTATACAAACACCATAACACCATACACAAATTGTAGGTTGAAGTCATTCTCCAACTTTCCATTTACTGCAGTAGCATTGATGTGCGACTAGGCACCACTCATTGCTTGCGATGTCATAACTTGTGATGGACATTCACTGCCAACATAATATGAGACCTATAGGATCACACACATATGAACTCATATTGAAGAGGAGAGGTTAATCTTGAATGATGATTGAATTGGTTACTAAAGTGTTTAGATATTCCATTCACACAACAAAGTCAAGTGACTAGACTCCCAACTGATCAGTTCATGTGGTGAAATGACCATTTGGAATGTCATGTTGATTAGAAACTAAATTGACTAAGTTCTTCATGAATTGGGGAGTGAAATGATGGTTTCATGGTCATGAGATGACCGGCTCACAAGAGTGAGATGAACAGTTCGTGGAGAAATTTGATAATATTAAGGATTAGTGATATTGTCATGTTGTGCACTAATTGCATTTGACTTTCCAATTCATATGTGATTAGGAAACATGGTTAAATGACCGGTTCATGGAGAAAACTGATCAGGTTGAATGTGAAATGACCATTTCAGCTCTCACAGGTTGTGAAAATACAAGATCTTACGGTTCGTTCCACTCCCATACAGATTAGGAACCCAGACCCTAACCCTCCTATAAGTAGAGGGGTATTAGGGGATTCCTAGATCACAACTCAATTGCTTCTGATAAATGTTTGTCTTATTTGGTTGTAGTAACCAATAGAGATCCCAAGCAAGTCATACCCTCAAAATGGAGGTATAACAAGGGAGAACAATTGTGGGAGAGCAAGTTGGTGAGTAGTAAACCAACGAGAGGGACAACTCCTTCTTGTCCATTCTAGTTGAATAATAGGAGTTCTAGGTGCTCTGTGTGGCCTTATCTAGAGACGAGGTGTCCTTTACTCGTCTCTAGGAGGGCAATGTCAGCTTCCAGTCCTTGGAGGAGTTGTTGTAGATGCCATTCGAGTCTGTCATCTATGGTGAAGACCAAAAGCTGCACAAACACCGTCAAGGAGTGTACGACTGCAATAACAAGGATTGTCATTGGACTTTCTCCAGGACCATGTATATCTTCATTAAACCATCCTTCCAAATTACATAGTTATTGACGTGATCCTTTGGTTAGTTGGAAATATGTCAATAAATTCTTTTTATTTTTGCTACCTATCTGATGCCATATTTGCCTACAGTTTTTTCTACAAAACATTTCCCAGGAAGATTTTCTCATGGAATTTTCCAACATGGCTTTAGATGAATGACTTTGTAGAAATCCGTAGAGAGGTAACACCCAAGCCTCTGTTTATCATTAGTTTTGTGATGAGTTCCTAGGAAACCCATCCCTTCTTGCTATTATTTTCTCTATAGGCCCATAGGAACTTAGACATCATGGAATCTAATCTCTTTCATATACCTTTAGGTATGTCGATGGTGGAAATGATGTAGAAGGAAGTCAATGCCATTGAGTGGGCTATCAGGAGTTTCCTATTGACAAAGGAAATGTAATTGACTTTCCATGAACCAATCTTCGATCCCATCTTCTCTACAATGAATTCAAAAGATACAAGCTTGGGTTTAGCACATAATATGGGGATGCACAAATATGTGAACAAATTCATTGTGAGGGACACCTTGAGTACAATTGACATGTGGTTAATAGGCTACTGGTCATCATAACCTACAAAGAAGACAGATTTGTTGTGATTTACTAAGTGCCCATTCCCTCTCTCATGCCTAGAGATTGTAGCTGTGATATTCGTAATCAAAGATGGATAGGCATTGAAAAATACCACAATATCTTCATTGTATAAAACATAGGTGGGGTTGTCCCTCTGACTCGGGTGATGAATCTACAAATGCTCCCTTAAGCATCTTCTTCAGAGAACATCCAACATAGAACTTCTTTAAACAAGATGAATGGGAAGGGTGATAGTGGCTTAAGGCCTTACCACAAAGGAAAATATACAACTGTGACATCGCCCAAGGTGACACTAGACCAGGTTGCTTCAAAAAAAGGTAAAAATCTATAAATGCCAAAAGAACCCCAAACTGATCGAGAATAAGTCTCAGATATTTCCAATCAACTCAATCATATGCCCTCAACGTATTGTATTTGAGCACGACATTAGGAAAAGCTCCACTGAATTTAATATCATGAAAGAGATCTTTTGTAAGGTGTATGTTGTTTTGTGATGTATTTCTCCTGATGCAAGTACCTTGTTCTTCATATATCAATGGTGGAAATAAAGAGGGCATCCGATTTCTGAGGATCCTTGCCAAGATATGTGAAGCAGCATTCTTGATTATAATGGGCCTAAAGTTCTTGTCTAAATCATTTGTTCAATAATTTTTAGGGAGCATGACACTATTCCAATATTGTAGGCTTTTGTGACATGTACTACTTTTGAAGTAAATTTATAATAGTCTAATGAAATTTGTTTTTATCGTATTTCAATCATAAAGACGTTTGGACCCTATGATGTGTTGCTATCAATCAATTTCATGGTGGATGCAATCTCTTCTTTGTATGAGGTGGCAGTGAGTTTCATGTAGTCATTAGTGCTTAGGAAGTCTTGTATAGAAGAGGACAATGGATCATCCTCTAGAGGTGAAAGTGTTCCATTTTGAGAGAAGAAGGTCACAATGAAGTCGGCTTCCTCTTTTTCTACATCCTTGGGCACATAAATCATTGAGCCATCTGGAAGAACGATTCTATGCACCCTTCTCCTTTTTCTCTTAGCCTTGACGATTGCTTGATAGAATATGGTGTTAAGTTTAACATCATCATGCCACTTAATTCATGTCTTCTCCCTCAACAAAGTCTTTTCTAGGCACAAAATATAGTCCATCTCTGTCTCCGCGGTGAGGAGTACATCATCTTTGTCTTGATATGGATTTTTTATCAAGTTCTACCTACAATGTTGTATCATCTACTCTAGATCCTTTTCCTTTTTTTGACTATTTCTAAAGATATTCCTTCTCTAGACCTTGAGGGAATTCCTCAACTAATCAAACTTGGAGAAAAAGATAAAGAACGGATCACCTTGAGAATGCGAGTCCCAACCATTCCCAATTATGTCAAGCACCCTGGGGGTGATTGATCTAGATGGAGAAAAAAGAGAATGGTGATTGCCTCCTATGTGTAAAGGATGTTACAAAAGAAACCAAGGCAAGATAATGATCAAATATGCAAAATTTTGTGAGGTATAGAGATTTCATTATGGGAGTGCAACTCAACAACATGCTATTCGTGAAATCTCAATCCAACCATTCCCAGAGAGTAGGAGTGTGATGTTGTTTATCAACCCATGCAAAGAGGTTGCCTTCAAATGTTGTCTTTGTAAGGTTAGTGTCAAGGATAAATCTATTGAAGTTCAACATGACCTAAGAATCTAGTAAGGTTCCCCCATCTTTTCATCTGGTCTTCGAATGGAGTTGAAATCCCCTACTACTTCCCATCCTCTATCTCTAATATCATTTGCAATTTTAGTTAGTGGCTCTTGTATTTATCTTCTCCCGAGGGTGGTACATCTCACATATTCATTCATAATAAAGGACTCTCTGTTGGTTCCACTGGATATTTTGATAATGATGTGTTGTTTGTGTACCCTAAAGACCACTAGATTGAAAGCAGACTCGGTGTAGAAACTGACCTTACCTTAAAGCTCATCATTTTTAGAGACAAAGTCAAGGACAACTATGTCGAGAAGCTCTGCCAAATGAATCACATGGAGGAAGGGTTCGAACAAGTTCCTATCGATCTCCTATGCATCGTCTATCAAGAATTTTGCATGTGGGGCTACTTTTGCTCCCAAGATGTTCCAAAAAGGTGGTTGGGTGTTTTCATAATTGTGTTATGTATGTTGCGTTACAAGTCATTACTTCCTCTTTAAGACTTCTTCTCCTTTCATCAATTTCTTTTTGCTCATCGTAAGGGTCATTTTCTACATAGAAGTATCTATTGTATCATCAGTTGTCTAGATGCTCTGAGTGCTTGTGGAGGTGAGCATCAAATGTATGTGTGAAATAGGCCATCCTAGAACTGGAACTACACTCTCCAGATCAGTGTGTGCTTCTAGTTCTAGTGAGACTTTAGCGGTGAGAAGATATTAGAGCTCAGTTGTCAAATTTGAGGAAGTGTATATATATTTATTTATATATTATGACATCATTAATCAATTCATTATTGTTCAATCTCACTTTATTCTATACTTAAGTGAATCATTCCATTAAATTATTTCAAAGTTTCTTGAATCCATTTATGTTTTAGTCACAATTTACATAGGACATTTTGGTTAACCAACAATGTGAGGGCATCATAAATTTGCATTGAATAACCTAAATACAACGTCTGAATTAAATGTACTCATTGTTTGAATGAATACGCACATTGGTATTCCACATCTCAAGAATAATTTTAACATAAATGGTTTTTTTTAAGAGAATACTATCATGCATCACAAGGAACTATCAATATTAATACAAAAAGGAAATTTAGTTGCTATATATGGGAGTTTAATGTGATTAAATATTATAATAAAATTCTTGGTGGAAAGTTCTGATTGTGGGTGACAAAACAAAGTAGATGGAATCAACATATAGTTAAATGAAGGAGCCATTTTATAATAAGGTTATGAAATTGATACTTCATAGATAATACTTGGATATGCCAAACATAGTGGTTCTTGCCCTAATTATAGGGTTGGTTGCAGTTGTGGGGGAGGAACATTTTAGGAAAAGGGTAGATAACTAGTATGTGGAGATGAGAAACAAGGGAGAATGTGGAAGACTACACATGGGTGGCGTATTCATGGAAGGGTCTTCTGTAGTTATATTTCCATGCATGCTTCGTGCCACATGCATGGCAATGCAATGGTTGAATTGATAATTCAATATCATCATAAGGAAAAGTTATGACATAAGGGAATCTATCCATGGTGGTAAGTCAAAATGATAACCTAATGGTGGGCTTGCTATCTTAGGTTAGTTGAGGTCAATGTTCACATTTGTGTTTGTCGTAAGAACTAAGAGTCATCATGTGATGATTGTTATACATATACATTGTATATGATTTAATTATTAATAAAATACAATTAACATATTATGTTTGTTCTTATAGTGAGATAATGAGTAAATGCAATAGCGTCCTAAGGATGTTTTTTTGTAACATGTTTTGGGTTGAGGACTTGACATGATATGTTATGTACACTCAAGAGTATTCACTCTTGTTATTTCCCTGGTTAATTATTATATAGAAATATATGTTTGTATATATATTATATGTAACTAATAATAAATAAAAATAGTGTGTATTATTAATGATGTTTATACATATACATTGTATATAGATATCAAATTATATATATGAATAGTTGTTTAAGAACAAATTGTGTTGGACATACCCACTCTAAAATGACAGATGGACGTCATTCCATGGTGGTTAGAGTCATATTTTAATGTCATAGTGTTGATAGTGATTCTTAGATCTAGTGTGACTACAATACTCACATGTTGTTTTATACTTGAACACAACCACAGTGGTAATGAATAATAGATGTCATATAGGAATTAAGTGATTGGGTGTAGGTGCCACTTGTGGATTATTATGAATGATATAGATGAATTTGACCCTCCTATTATAGGATATCTTTCCCTCTTGATAAGTAAGACTATGCAATGCATGTCCACGCTCATGTGACTCGCCATATGATATTGAGATCACACAATTTCAATAGTCTTCTCTAGTTCAAGAAATACACTGTGGATGTAAATAGGATGACAACTCCATGACTTTGTTTCAGTATGTATATCTATGACAAAGGGATTATATGATCATGATATCATTGGTTAAATGTAGGCTAACATTGTTCAAAATTTTTTTTTACTTGAATATCAATGACATTCTACAAGATACTGCTCTATACTTGTGAGGTCTCAGCATACATACCAACATAATGTGAAACCTACATGCTCACACAAATAAGGATTCTTAAGGTAAAATTAGTTTGCAATCAACCACTTGATTAGAATGCTTATACATCATGAGCATGTTGATTTCCTACCAAATCAATTGACAAAGTAGATAATAAGACTTTCAGATATCCCAATCGATAGATTGAATGCAAGACACAAAACAACAAGACAAAATAGGACTACTAGAATTTAGAATCTAATTGGTCAATCAGATTAGACTAAAACTAGACAATCAATTGATTCGATGTTGGATGACCCAATTAGATAGGCAGATGACCTTTTGGTTGATTTTGATGTTTGTCAGAGTTTTCCAAGTTTGATTATAATTTGAGTTATGACTATGAATGGAATTGAATTTTTAGAATTACATGTCTTGATTCTCTTGTATAAAGGGTTCACGTCCAATGTATGAGGTACACTTGGAAAATATTGAGTCACAAGTTGTCTAAGTTTCTTCCTATTAAAGAGAGAAGAACTCATCCCGTGGATGAATACCTATAATAGGAATAGAAGGAGAGCGAGCAAAGTGCATGGATGACTCAGAATTATGCTTCGTCTTGGGGGCCAAGGTGATGCACCAAGAGTTCCAAAATCTACATGGATGATGTAGAGTTCCTTAAATATAGGAAAATTCTTCAAGGAGAAGAAAAGCTTTCTCTATGAGGACAAGGTGATTAAAACAACAATGACCACTTCATATAGAGATTTAGAAGTGCAAGCTATACACATACATAGAGCATGTCTACTTGTTGGACCACTAACATAAGATGTCTATAGGTGTTGAACAACTAGTGTGCACCAAGGTATGTTCAATATCATTATGTGTCTTTAATATACTAACATTTTATGGCTATAATAGATCCATTGGCTAAGTGTTTTGTTGGGTAGGTTTCTATATTTCCACTACTACCCCTTTCCTCCAAACCATAAAGTGGCATCAAAGTTGATGTTTTAATATTTTAATGTTGCTTTGGGTTTTAAACTGTATATAATTGATGAGAATATATTTGTGCAATGTGTATCAATGTTAATCACCAACTATGATATATTATATGATATATATGTATATATAGGCATTATATATATATATATATATATATATATATATATATATATATATATATATATATATATTACATAAACAAACTCAATGCCTTTGAAATCATTTTACTTGGGAGATGTAGATATGGCAGCTAGGTCATTGTGAAACTTGTACTCAGAAACATGTAAATTTGTTATTTTTTGTTGTGATTGAAATATGTAATATGTATATGGATTGCATGTAATTCCCACTCTATCTACATTATCCATGTAACATAAAGTTTTTGGAATTAGATTTGGTATATCTAATGCGATCACTGGTGGACCATGGTGAAGAGAAGTATTTGATTAGAAGCCCACATAAATGAGGAAGGTCCTTGGAGGGTTCATAATGAAGATGATGTGAGAATAAATTAAAAATTGAAGAACAATTCAAATGAGGAATCCAACTAGAAAATAGCTTTCCAATCAATCAATTGGAAATTCTTATAAAGGTATACGTAGGTTACATGGGATTTGGATCTTTTGGTTGTTTGTTGACAACTCTTGTTGGTTGAAGATGTTGTTCTAGTTGATATATCTTAGTTTACCGCTCGGGGTGATGATTATAGTATATGTACATATAATAATAGATATGTAATGGTGATCATATGCATCAAAACATAATATCAAATCCTCAATTTTATACAAAGTTTAGGATGATTTCCAATGTGCAGCTCATATGAAAACCTCAAATATGTATGTGTGGGCAAACCAATGTGGAGTGCACCTTGTATCATGAGGAAGTATGATAATAAGCATGTGGTTCTGTGAGTGTAGTGTAAAAAATTTATTGTATTGTCCATTTAGATTAGATTACTATGGTGATATTAATATGATGAAGTACTAAGAGGTATAAGGATGCCATATAATTCATACCATTATCTATGAGAGGAGTTGTGCAACCATATGTACAAGAGTTGTATTGGATGCAATTGATTATTATCACCTACCTAAAAGATTAAGTTGTGAGCAGTTAGTTGTAGATGACCCATGATTTAATCTATTATGGATCTGGGATCACTACAATATTGCTCATTGTACTCTTCCAATTTAGTATTAAGGGCTAATAATTTGATCAAAATAGTTGGAATATTGTTAATTAAATGCCAAAATGATTTCACTAAATTAAATTAACCTTCCAATCAAAAATTTGACTCACTCAAATATTTTCTTTGCAGGTTAAATGGAAAAAAACAAAGAACAACTTCTACCTATGAACCGTCCTAGACAAAGAAAAGGAGAATGAGAATAACTTTTGTGACTAGTATAGGACATTGAGAATTGTTCTCATTCATCAAGATTAATTCTATGACATGGATACATCATAATCAAAAGAGCCACCTCCAAATGCACCTAGAGATAAAAGGGAATCTTATTGTAAGCATATTTAGGACACTATAGACATCAAGTACCTCATGCTATGCTCTATGAATCATGATCTTCAAGTAACACAACAACATGCAAGTTCTATCGATGGCCACACATCTTAGGAAATATGTTCCAAGAACAAGCAAAGGGACAATAAATATGATGTTTTCATGTCTATGTTTAAGTGAAACATGACTAAAGGTGATCCATGTACTTAAGTTAATTGGGTATCTGGAGATCATATAGACACAAGGATTCCCCTTAGGTGAATATTTGGAGACTATTGTAATCTTGCAATCATTATCAGAATCTTACTATAAATATGAAATAAAGTACACAATGAAAAACTTTGTTCGACTATTGTCTGAGTTTCTTAATATGTAAGGAACTAATGAGACTTAGATGAAGAAAGAGAAGACAATGTCCATGATGAAGGTCAAAAAATGTAAAGGCCAAGTCAAAGGGTAAATGAAAAACTTAGAATGTTATAAATTTAGATAAAATCCCAACTCTTATTCAATTAAAGCTAAAGGAAAAGTAAGCAAGGAAGGGAATTGTCACCAATCTCACCAGGTTGGATATTGAAAACAAATTTCTAACTTTCCCTTGAGGAACAATGATGAGATCTAGATCTCCATTTTAGGTATGTATGTTATTGAAATAAACTTATGTACTTCTTCAGCTTGAGTATTGGATTCTAAATATGGATTTAACATATGCTCTAATATGTAAGGCCTACAAAATAGTAAACCCTTAATGAAGTGAGAGTTGTATATATGAGTTTCTAACAAAGCAATATACTGCCACATATGTAATCACCTATAATTTATCTCTACCCTATGGGCTTGTAATAGAGTTAGGGAATATCTATTATGTACCTGTCACAAAAGGGCACAATATTATGTATCATCTATGGACAAGAATGGTTTTGAAATTTTAATAAATAAAAGTCAAATTTCAATTTCTAAAGAATATATATTCTAGGGAAGTATTTCAATGTCTTATGATTTTTTTATATTGGATTTTGGACAATTATATATATTATGAATACCAAACAATAAGACTTGATGACTCAAATAAGATTTACCTTAAGCATCATCATCTAGGGAACATAAATGAGAAACATGTATATAGAATCCATGTATATACATAGACACATACACAAACACACACACACACACACAAATATATATATATATATATATATATATATATATATATGTGTATGTATATGTATATTTATATGTATATATATATAGGGCCCATCTTTATTGCCCGTGCGGGTAGCTACCCGCCCACCCTTCCGACCACTTTTTTTTCAAAAACAAAATTCACAATTGTAGAGGACTATTTTGTCTAGCTCTCCAAAAAATTTTAGCCAAAAATAATATCATTTGCCCCTCCAAAATCAAAAAACCCGTCCTTATATATATCTGCTATATATTTTGTACAGAGTTACTCTTTTATATATATATATATAGGGCCCATCTTTAATACC
This sequence comes from Alisma plantago-aquatica, assembly GCA_963693085.1. Taxonomy (NCBI): domain Eukaryota; kingdom Viridiplantae; phylum Streptophyta; class Magnoliopsida; order Alismatales; family Alismataceae; genus Alisma; species Alisma plantago-aquatica. Next base: position 417,315,427 of record OY856413.1, read on the forward strand.
TGCGTGGGTAGCTACCCTCACCCCATCTTATGTATATATATATATATATGTATATGTATATATATATATGTATATGTATATATATATATATGTGTATATGTATATATATATATATGTATATGTATATGTATATATATATATATATATATATATATATATATATGGGAATTCGTTCATTTCCCACACGGGGGTAGCTACCTATTGCAAAATCGGTTACTTCTATTGGATTTTTTTACTTTACACATGTACATGGTTACTTTACCTTCCAAACAATTACTTTTCATGCATAGATAGTTATCTTTATAATAGATCTAACAAATATACAATTACATATTTATTATAGAAATTTTACTATGTACTCCATCTAGTTTTAATTTTTTAGTCAAATAGTTACTTCTTGGTCAACATAGTTACTATTTTATACAGAGAGTTACATTTTTGACCAGATGGTTACTTTTTAGGGGACTCGGGTAGCAAATTACAGGTTACCAGTGTGGGTATTATAGATAAGTCAAATACACACACACCCACACACACACACACACACACAAATATATATATATATATATCTATATATATATATATATGTATATATATATATATATAAGAACTCATTTGATTGTGAATAAATAGTCATATGAATCATGTGTATTGGGAAAGATGAAAAAGCAACCTTTACTGGAAATAATGAGAGGGCAAGTGACTTATTAGGGCTCATACATATTGATGTGTGCACATATTTTAGCACAAATGCCAGTGGTGGATTCAAGTATGTCATCAAATTTATTGATGACTTCAATAAATATGGGTAAGTTCATAGTATGAAACATAGATACAATCTTTTGAAATTTTCAAAAGGATTCATGAAGTAAGTATAAAACCAACTTCTCACAAATATTAAGGTAGTAAAATTTGATCATTATGAAGAATATCTAAGACAAGAGTTATAGACCCTTTTGATAGACTATTTTATTGTATAGTAGTTGACTTTTCTTGAAACACCAAAACATAGTTGCATTTCGAATTGAAGCAATTACACCTTGTTGAACCTGGGACAATCATGATGATTTTAGAAGATCTTTTGAATTTCTTATGGGGATATGCTCTTGAAACCACCTTATTCACACTTAACCATGTACTTTCAAAATCATTTGAACAGACACCATATGAGATATGAAATGAGATATGTCCCAATATGTCCAAAATTTCACAGGGTCCACTCCATTTAGATCTTAATTTTCCTGGATGCAACTTAAGTCTATAATTAAAAAGTAACACCTTTTTCCCCAGAATAAACACCCTATGTAGGATGTGCCTACCATTAGTCTTCTTTGTCCTCTCTTTATAGATCTTAGCATTTTCATAGGCATTCATCCTCAACTCATCCAAATTATTCAACTCCAACATTCCATGTTTCCCAGCTTCAACTATATTAAAGTTCAATCTTCTCAATGCCCATCTAGCCTTATGCTCCAATTCTACAAGTAAGTGACAAGCGTGCCCATAAACTAATCGAAAAGGTGTATTTCCTATAGGTGATTTATAGGCTGTCTTGTATACCCATAGAGCATCATTGAGGAGCATACTCCAATTTGTCCTATTTGTTGAGACTGTCCTTTCTAAAATTTTCTTAATTTCCCTGTTAGACACCTCAACCTGGCCCTATGTTTGTGGGTGATATGGAGTACCCACTTGGTGTTTTATCCCATACTTACTAAATAAATCTCCAAGATTCCTATTTGTAAAATGATTCCCCCATCACTTATGATCATTCGAGGGACACCAAACCTATAGAAAATATTGTCTTTGACAAATTTGCATACATCATGTGCGTCATTGGTCTGGGTTTGGATTGCATCCACCCATTTTGACACATAATCAACGATGAGTAATATGTACATGTTTGAGTTTGAAGAAACAAACGGTCCCATGAATTCTATGCCCCATAAATAAAAAAGTTCAACTTCTTAAAACACATTTAAGGGCATTTCATGTCTTTTAGAAATGTTACCTGCACATTTGACATGAGTCACAACAACAAACATAGTTATAAGCATCTTTAAACAATGTTGGCCAATAGAATGCACTCTCTAAGACATTAGTTGTAGTCCTAGAACTAGCGTGATGCCCTCCTATGGGGAGTGAGTGATAATGTGACAAGATACTCTCATACTCGCTCTCCGACACACATTTCCTCAAAATGCCATCCCTACATTGCTTCAGTAATATTGGGTCATCCCACACATAATATCTCAAAGAATAGAAGAATTTCTACTTCTCCTAGTATCCCCAATCCTTTGGCAGTATCCCACATGCCAGGTAATTCACAATCTCATCCACATCCCTCTCATCCACTCTCTCTAATCTAGAGAGATGATATGCTACTACATTCTCAATACCTACCTTTTCCTTTACTTCAATGTCAAATTCTTGTAAGAGCAAGATCTACCTAATTAATTTAGGCTTAGCATCTTTCTTTTGTAAAATGTATTTAATGGCGGTGTGATCAGTCCACACAATTACCTTTGCCCCCACTAAATATTGCCTAAATTTGTCAAAAGGAAAAATAGTTGTCGATAGTTCTTTTTTAGTGGTGGTATAATTTAACTGAGCCTCATTCAACGTCTTCAATGCATAATATATCACGGTGGGGACCTTGTATTAGTGTTGGCCTAAGACTGCACCCACCGCATAATCTGATGCATCATACATTAGCTCAAATAGCTTACTCAAATATGGAGCTTGAACAACAAGAGCTGAAAGCAATTTTAACTTAAGGACCACAAAAGCTTTCATGCATTTATCGTCGAAACAAAACTCAACGTCCTTTTCTAATCATTCAGACAGGGGTTTTGTAATTTTTGGAAAATCTTTTATAAATCAGTGATAAAATCCGGCGTGAACTAGAAAACTCCTCACTCCCTTCACCGATGTCGGTGGAGGTAGCTTAGAAATATCCTCTATTTTTATTGGATCAATCTCCATTCCCCAATTGGACACCTTGTGTCCCAAAACAATCCCCTCACTCACCATCATATGACATTTCTCCCAATTAAGGATTAGGTGAGTGTCTTCGCACTGCTGTAACACTTTATCCAGGTTAAATAGACAATCTTCAAAAGACACTCCATAAACCAAAAAATCATCCATGAACACTTCCAAGCACCATTCAACCATGTAAGAAAAAATGGTGAGCATACAACGTTGGAAGGTAGCGGGTGCATTACACAATCCAAATGACATCAGTCAATAGGAAAATGTGCCATAGGGACAGGTGAAGGTGGACTTCTCCTAATCCACATGATCGATAGAAATATAATTATATCTAGAATATCCATCGAGAAAAGAAAAATGGGAATGATCAGGCAGTCGTTCCAAAATCTGATCGATAATGGGTAAGGGAAAGTGATCCTTCAATGTAAGGGCATTCAAATGGCGATAATCTATACACACATGCCACCCCGTGACTAACCTAGTCGATATTAATTCATTAGCATAGTTAGTTGTCACATTTATTCCCCCTTTCTTAGGTACAACCTGTGTCGGACTTACCCATTTGGAATCAGATATTGCATAAATTATACCTACTGATAAGAGCTTCACAACTTCCTTCTTCACCACTTCCATCATAATTGGATTTAAGAACTGATGTGGTTGAATTACTACTTTAACTCTTTCTTCTAATTGTATTTGTGCTGGTATAGGATGGGGGAGATGCCTCTAATGTGAGCTACAAACCACCCGAATGTTGCTCCATGATTTATCAGTATGCCTAGAAGTTGAGCCTCCTCATCCTGGCTCAATGTCGATGAGATGATGACTAGGAGCTTCTCTTATGTTGTGAAAAATACATACTTTAGATGCGGGGGCAGCAGCTTTAGCTCCAAATTAGGAGGATTTACCAATGAAGAGACCAAAGGTGAAGGCAGTGGTCCTAAATCCTCAAAGTGTCTGGTATATTAGCACGGGAGTGCTTTTAACAACAAAGGACATTTCTCCCAGGGGTTGTGATGGGTGTAGTATCTCACCACATTCATTAAGCACACCTCCAGTGGAAATTGTGGATGATCATGTACGATTGAGTTAACTTTGATTTCTTCAACTGCTGGTAGGCAGTCTTCCTCGTCTTCATTCTCTGGATACCGCATAGCTTCTATTAAGGATACCACCTTAGTATTTTCCATAATGTCCACTGCCAGTGTACCCTTATCCACTTTTTTCATGACATGTGCCATATTTAAAAATGGTCTTCCTAGAAATAGGGACACCGGTCCCTCAATGTGCTTCAAACTATTGCATTGAGCTTCCTTCTCCTTTGACTTAATTACCTCGGGCATCTAGATTTCAAATCGGTCATCTTGGATACTGAGTGTCAATCTTCCTCTTCCCATTTCCAAGATCATGTTTGTCGTAGCTTGGAAAGGCCTTCCCAGTAGTATTTCATTGCCATGATCATCTTGCATCTCCATGACTACAAAGTCAACTAGAAACTAAAGGCTAGAGCCTTATGTCCCACCTCATCAAAGGTCATAGGAGATACGAGTTCGATAATGTCCCAGCTCAATTTTGCCCCTATCTACTGTGGGATCCACCACAATCGACTCCCCCTTGTTGCTTAAATCTTTTGTCTCTGTTGCGTTGGGTTGATCTTGCTTGTCTCCACTAAGCAATGTTGTACCGCTTCTCAATAGTATGGCCTTCACTTGTTGGTTTTGAGATGGAGCATCTGTGTTAGTTGGAAAATCCTATTTGACATTGTTCTTGATTGCTACGATATCTACTGCAATCTGTGAAATCTGCGTCTCTAAACTGTAAAATTGAGTTGTGTGGTTCTGTAGCTCTCTCTTCTACTAATTGATCACCATGTCATTTTGTTTCACCAACTTCTTCAGCAGATCTAGAATGTTTTCATCTTCAGATCCCTTGTTCTGCTGTTGTGCAATTCCTTGCTGCCTTGCCTGGTTGGGATCCTGTTGGAAGTTGTTCAGATCCTTCCAAGAGAACTTTGGGTCCTTTAGCCATGAGTACTCATTGTTCATGTACCCCTGTTGACGCATATATTTTACATGTCCTTCCTCCTCATCTAACCAGTTCCCGTGCTTCTGACATAGCTTCTTGGCAATCATGTCTAACTTTTCATTAAGAGCGTTGATCACCTTAGACTCTCCCACACTCTTAATTGTCTCTGGGTGTTCTCTTTCTTCTCCCTAGGATTGATTCTTGGACATATTTTGTAGTATCACATTTCACTTAGATGGTTTATTGTTGAGAAAAAACCCCTTTCCTGCACTATCCAATGTGGTCCGCTCACCTTGATGTAGGCCATAATAAAATATTTTAGCATGATCTTCTAGCTCAATCCCATGATGTGGGACCTTCCGCAGCATATGTTGAAATATCTCCTAGGCCTCTGAGTAAGACTCCTCAGCCTGTTGTTTGAAGTTATAGATTTTCCTAACCAGCTCATTGGTCTTCTATGGTGGGAAGTAACACTCAAAAAAGGCGTCTATCATCTCATCCCATGTCCCAATGGATTTTAGCTTTAGATTGTAGAACTAGGTTTTTGCTTTGTCTACCATAGATCAAGAAAATAGTTTTAAGTAAATAACGATCATCGAGACCCTATCAATTTTTAGCATGTCACAACTCTCCACAAAGTTGCTGATGTGAGCCATTGGGTCTTCAAAGTTGTGTCCATGAAATGCCTGTGACTTGACCAGGGCTACCAGTCGTGGGTCAATCTTAAAACTACCTACATCAACTGCCTACCTTTTTATGGGGCCTAGTTGTGCAGTTTACGATGACTCTTTGATCTTCTCCCAGATAGTCTTCTCCTCAGTTATTTCTGATTGTTCAAAGGGACTGGGTGTATCTACTGGAGGAGCGTATGGCATGTCTGGCGTGCTAGGGGTTGATTCCTTTATTGAATTATTGTATGCTTGAGCCTTATCTCTTAGTGGTCGGACTGTTGCACTATTCTGAGTGAAGTCTCCGTAGTTTATACTACGTGTCTGCACCATAAATTATCACTTGAAAGAGATAATATAGGCGTAATCACAAGAGATAATATGAAATTAAAAATTAATATTTGAAATTTCAATTTAAAAGAGTAAAAATAAAATTAAAAAGCAAAAGTGGCCTCGAGTGGCCAACTACAAGACTTGTAGTGCTGGAATATTGTCGTCTCCCCGACAACGGCACCAAAAACTTGACACAACTTTACTGTGCGTGTAAAATGCAAGTGTACGCATCTTGTAATATAGACCCTGTGAGGCTTGAGTCAAACTCAGGGAAATGTTTGTCTAGAGACTAGTACTAACTACAGTTTGATCAGCTAGACCAATGAAAATTAATTGGGATGGTTGTTTTAAATAGAAGTAAGAAATTAAAATGGAAAGTAAAATTGATCTGATTTTATAATGACAAATTCCTTAGAACACAGTTTCACCACGGGTGACACTGTATCAGCCTTCTTATTACTGGTACAAATTTCCTCTTAAATTTGAATAAGGAGCATGTAGTTAGAAACTACCTTCTTTTATAGTGTAATTCCCCTACCTAATCTAGAGACAATTCCATTATCATAGTAATTGATTCATTAGTTAGGTGTTTTTGGTTTAACTCTAGCTAATCTCCTCTCGTTTATGCCCCACCTTTCACAAGGGACGCCGATAATCGTGTGAATCTATGTGTTTCTAACCTATAATCCTCTTTTCAGTAGTAATTAAGGATCTGATACGCTAACTGTGGTGATCAGGCACATAAGGTCATGCAATTTCCATAGATTCATATTCAAATTGTAAGAGAACATCTATATCAATAATGAAATTTAGATACAGTGCATCCCCGGGATACTCTCGAGTCCTAAAGAATAAGCGGTTTAGTCCCACATGGTTTCTTTAGTCGAAACATGATAGAGAAGAGGAAAAATGTCGAAAATATCGAATGAACTATGTTAACCGCTAGAGAAAATCAACTCTGGAGAATCCCCTATGGTGCACGGGTGTTCTGCTGTCTCTCGGCTGCAAAACGGTCCACTAGAAGTGCTAGAATTGCTCCTAGATGTAGCCTTTGGTCCCGGTCTCTTCTCCTTTGTCTCTCTGGTCTTGATCAATGGACTACTACCTCTCCTCTATGTCTGGCCATCCTCCCACATAGTTATAGTATGGTTGTTTTCTACAAAATAACACCAACCATCAGATTAGATCGCTGCTATTGATCTTGCATGCACAGACAGTCTTTAGGGTTCTTCAAATGCATGCTCATTCAGTACTATCGAGTTGAGTCGATAGTACCAACACGTCAAGAGTGGTTGTGCTTCTGATGTAATATCGGTACTAACGAATTTTGTGCCGGTGTACCGAGTTTCTACGATTCTTCAAGGAGTTCGCTGATGATGATTTGGTACTACCGAGTTGGGTGTCAGTAGTACCGAGTCTGCGCGTTTCGCTTAGTTGTTTTACTGATGTGCAATTGATACTATCAGGTATGGACTCAGTAGTACTGATTCTACACGATTGATATGTACCTGAAATACAACCAAAAACATGTCTTAGTCCTCATATTTTTGAAATTTGATTAAAACTTGATAAAAATACATAAATTGATGCATTTTAATGAAACATGCTATTCATAATAGTTTGTGCATAAAATCCCATGAAAATAACAAATGCATGCACAAAACTAAGGGGCAAACAAGCCTATAAAATGACTAAATATTCGTGCATCGTCCATGCATCCACTTCCCAGTGGTATTCCTTTCCTTTGAACGTGATGTACGACATCATCCTCAGGCCAATGGTGTAGGAATTCCTCATTCCATTTTTCATTGTCTAGTGCTACACAGCTGACCTTAAGGCCCTCTAACTCAACTGGTTTATCCTTCTGGCATGGTTCCTCAACACCAGTTCAGACTCCACCCATGCATCAGTCCAAAAATTCATTAATCTTCTGTCCACCTGTACCGTCACAGAGTTATTAGTAATGAAATCTTCACCTCAATTGTTTCTTGCTTGAGTTTTGAAACTAACATAAGTTTTTTGGGTTCTTCATTAGAAAACTAATCTTTCAGGAATCTACACCAGATAGATTCCCTATTTGTCACCATATCCCATGAGTTCCTGAGTATAAGAGCTTTATTCCAATCTCTCGTAACTTTTATACCCAGCCTCCATGTTCCCTTGAGCTCATCACCTTGTTCCGGCATACTAACAAGATTGGTCTTGCTTTGTAGTTATCCCCCATATGAATCAAATATCCACCCATCAATTTGATCACATAAGATTAGGTGGGGGTATTGTTGTTTACATCACGTAGGAGGGAATGGTGGACATAGTGGATTTATCTAGGCAAATCCACCCTTCCATTTATAAGTTCTTTGTTGTCTAGGCATTTATCCTACCATTCACCTTGTCTTCTATGTTAGAGTATGTAGCCTTCGCAACCCTTGAGTGAGTTATAGAACCACCCAAATACCTTCCCAAATCCTCCATTACCTGAAATCTACTCATTTTTTGTATGTATGGCTGACGGATCTTAGAACACTTTTAGAAAAGTATATCCTTGATTTTGCATCTGAAATAGCTTGTCTAGAAGTTTTTTCAAACTATTGAAAGCATTTTGATATTGTCTGTGTCTGCATCTTGCCTACTTGGATGAATAGAATCAAATCATTAGTGAAACATACATATGTTACTGTGAATCATGTTCCCCCAACTTGACCGATTTCCATGCCTTGTGTAGCACTCTTTCCTGTATCATTTATGACAATCTATCCAAACAAAGAAATAATATGTAGGGTGACATTGAATCCCCTTGCCTTAATCCTTGGGTTGCTTTGAACGATCTAGATTGTTTCCCATTCCATACCATTGAAGTTTTTCCTCCCATAACTGAATTCATAATAAACCTTGTTATTAATTTTTTAGTAATTAAATAATTAAGAAATGAAAGAATGTCCTATGAATATTTTAACTCAATGACGTTTGTGTTTAATACTTGAACATGAGATCATATTTATACTAAATATTATGTACTCTTTTTATTTCCCCTATAACTTATTATTTTGGATATTGTGGGAAAATATAATACATAAGACTAATGTGTATGTTGAAATAAGACTGTATCTATTTATTGATGATATTGTATATCAATTCAGATACATGGGTATTTATTGGATAATGACTTGTACTAGATTGACCCACTTTGAGAGTGACACATGTTGTTCTATTTACTTTAACACTGCTCAACATGACTCTAAATAATGGTTGGCATACATGAAGTAATTGGGTTCATTGTGACAGTTGTTGATTATTGTGGATGATGTAGATAGAATATTTCCCTCCTATTAGAGTGATAGCATAGAAACTTAATAAGTGTCACTATTAAATGCATGGATATGCTCATGTTAGTCAATGTATGATATTGAGATCAACATTCTCAATAGTCTTCTCTAGCTCAAGAAACATAAGTTGAATGCTAAGAGGGTGGAAAATCCAAGCTTTGATTTCAATTTGGATATTTGTGACAAAGGAATTATAATATCATGGTAACATTGGTCACATACTAGTTAAATTGAAAGAAATTATTCAAAATAGTTGGCTATCAATAACATATTCCTCTATCACTCTTTTCATGAGAGGTCTTTGATATCACTTTCCACTGTAATGTGAAACCTATGGGATGCCAAACATAAGGATTCATAAGGGAAAAGAAGTGCACAATCATCACGATGATTATTATCATTTATATTCAAAATGGTTGGTTGATGGTTGAAAACAATCTATCGACTGATTGTTATTTGTTTGATTGGTCACTAATTTTGGGAAGTGTCCAATTGACTGATTGGTGTCTCAATATGTCGATTGGATACAAGCCAAGAAACAACAATGGAATGGGTGACCTTTTTATTTGAAATCAAATTGGTGAATGGGACTAAACCTAGATTGGACAATTTGTTAATTGGACATACCACATGATCTATTGGATGACCTAATCGTTCAGTTGGATAACCAGTCAACTAGTTGGGAAGTCTACCCAAAAATTCCTAGTGGACTTTATTGTGAGTTGTGATTTGGAACATGATTGGACCTTCCCTAAATGCATGATCATGCCTTTCTAATATAAAAAGTGCATGTCTAAGGGGATGATTTCTTTTTTTTTTCTTTTTTAGAGTAGCCTCTTATCAGAAACAAGAACAAGAACAAAAGAAATAATGGAATGTAGAATGAATAAGAGGCAGAGCGAATCACTTTTTACCTTTTATTTTTCTAATTTCTATTATTTCCGTTTGGAATTTCTTAGAATTCCTCTTAATTTCATTATTTATTAATCATTTTCAGTAGATCCTAGGATCTAAACACTTGACACACATTGAGACACAAGTTGTCTAATAGGTTCTATTTTATAGAAATACAAACTCATCCCAAGGACGACAACCCATAATAGGAGGAAAATTATAGCACGTTAATGACTTCGAGTCCTACTACCTCTTCGTGACCAAAGTGGTGCACAAAGATCTCTCACATTTTTATGGATGAAATATTGGACAAGTCCCTTCATAGACGTATAAGGAAAAGCAATGTCTCTTTGGAGAAGACAAGGTGATGACGCAAGGACTAGGAAACGACGACAACAACCACTTCAGACTTGCATATGAAAGACTGAGTTCTATATTGATATAAGATGTGTCCAGTTATTGGAAATCTAGAGTGCACCAAGGTATATTCTATATCCCTTCTATGTCTTGAACATGATGATGCTTTTGGCTATGATGTCTCTAATTCTAAGAGTATATTTGGTAAAAGTTTGCATTTTTATTCCACCCCTTCCCTCAAAACCCTATAATTTAAACTTTTTAGTTACACATAGTTAGATAAAAACCAAATCTCTATTTTTACCCTGATCAAATGTTCTTATCCATATGATGCATGACTAGATCATTGTCTAAATGGATTAGAGAAAATATATGATATTTGAATCTTAGATTTTAAATTTGTGCATCTTATTGTGAAACACGTACTAGAGAAAGAAGAAATGGGTGACCCGGTTGGAAGATAACCACATTGTAATGGGGATCCCCCAAAGACACACTAAGACTACATTGTTCTAGGATCTTACATATATCCTATTGCTATAAGGATTAATCTATGTCTTCTCTTGAACTCTCCATTCCTTCAACCTTTGTGCATATACTTCAAATCTTGTATGGCCTAGATCACAAAAATTATTACAAGCATGTGAATGCTTTTCTAAAGACATGCTTAACATTCCAAACTCTAATAGAAACCAATGATGCCATTAATTTGATGATGATACCCTTCTCTCTAAAGGAGAAAGTGAATGATTGTATTCTTCTAATACATGTATATTGAATTAGGAGGACATCAAATATACTTTTTTGAAAATGTTCTACTCTATTGCGATGTTAACACAAATGTTGTGTGCCATAGTAACTTTCTATCAATTAGATAATGAGAAGCTCCATTGTTCTGGTCTATCTTGATTGACTCAACTTTCAATGGACTCTTCTTCTATATGTACTTTCATGGAGAAACCACAAAAGGAGTCATAGCCCTTGTTTGAACACTTGGAAGAGATTTGAAGGTATAAATCCTCTATTGTGGTCAATGATTGTGACCATACTATTGGTGTGACACATTCAACTAAAAATGATTCAATTCGAAAAATGATAATGACTCATTTTGGAAAGATGAACCTTGTGAATAATCAAGTATTATATGCCCCTAGTCATTCTATCAATTTTGTTGAATCCTTAGGTGAGGAGGTGAAGGACAACTAATCTTATAGAAGTCGGGGATATCAAGGACAAAGGGAGACATTACAACAAAAAGACTAGAAAAATAACTCAAGGTTTGAATATTTATTCATCTTTAGTCCCATCACCAAACACCACCATGACCACTACAACCTCAACAAGATCCAACTCCTTCGTATGAGCAAGTGAATGTGGTGACCATATCGGAGAGTGGTAAGTTTATTGATCAGCCCAAGAGAAAAACAGGTGAAGATCATTTGATTCTAAAATGTTGGAAAAGTTTCATGATGATGCTATGAGACCCCAAAGTTTTATTGAACCACATAATATTATTTTTTTATACCATATTTTCCACCCTCAACTTTGTTTGGGGGATCTACAGTCCCTAGTTTTCAACCCATGATTCCTGGAGCTCTTTCTGTGATGTCTTAAGACAATCATGTCAATGCAAGCAAAGCTATTGCTAGTGAGCCTAGGTTTCCTGATGAATTGGGTAAGAAATCATCCAAGAAGAGGAAAAAACATAATGTTGATATCATGGAGATTTTTATATAAGTGAAATTGAACATCCCATTACTCGATACAATCAATAAAATTCTAGCTTATGTGAAAATTATTGAGGATATGTGCACTTTCAAAAGAAATTCATCCAGGAAGAATGCCCACAAGTTGAAGCCATTTTGAGAAATTGAGCTCAATTATACAACCTTCCCTCCCCATAGAGAGGAAGGATATGAAAATCCCTCTTTTCCTCTACCACATTGGTGGCAATCTCATTGAGAAATCCTTTCTCGATTAGACATCTAGTCAGAATCTTATTCCCTCTAGTGTCCATCTTGAATTAAGAGAAAAAATTTTACTCTACAAATGGTTAATTTATTTATTAATATTCCAAGGGGAAGGGTAGATGATGTACTGGAGATTACATACATGGATATAGAAGTGATTTTCTCATTGTATTTTATTGTAATTGAAAGGGAACCAGAGGATAAGAATATCCCTACAATCTTGGGGAGGCCCGTCTTGGCAACAACTTATGCCGATATCTATCTGCACATAGATAGAATGACATGGACTTTCATGAAAATGAACTTGAATAAAAATAGCTTAAGGATTCTTCAAGACAAGAGAAATAGAAGGCCATGCATGAAGATGATCATTTTGAGGACCACATGATCAATGAGATGAGGAAAAACTACTGATTATAAATGAAAAAACCCTTTACTTGAAAATGTTGGCCATGGGCATTACAAATGGTTGAAGAAGGAAGGAGATCCATTCTTTGTAGAAGGAAATAAGCTATCTCTTGTGGGAGTCAACCCATGTAGGCTTAGGACTTTTCACATCATCTTTGATTTTTCATTATATTTTTTCTTTTATACTTCCAAGTAACTCACACAAAATACACTTTATGGATTAGGTATTTGTGATTTTTTAAGAGAAGAGAATAGAAAATGAGGTTATCTACAAGATGCACAATTCATGATCAAAGAATGGTAAAGGAAATTTCTCAAGTCCAGGGAATAAGTAAAACTGCCAAAAATAGGAACAAACAAAATGTCACAAGAATGGTCATTCTATCTTGGCAAGGATGCTTAAATCTGTGTGATTTTGTGGAAGGAAATGAAATGAATGTTCTATCACTGGAATGGGTATGACATCACTCACTTCATTTTTTTTAGTACAATAAAATCTTCCAAGCATTATTGATCATCCTCCTTGTCATCTCAAGCCTTGTTTCATGTTGAGAACAACATGATTCAAGGGCTTGGGATAGTAGGGTGGTAAGCCGTTATTACTTTGTTCCTTCATTCCATTTTTTTAGATGATCAAACTCTTGACAAACCCCTACACTTGTTTAGTTCACACTTACTTTTTGCATCTAGCATATTTACATTTTGTACAGCGTAATTCCATATATTTTTTCATAACTTTTCATAATTTTGAACTTTCTTGACATGTTACTCCTCCACATTTCATTTCATGTAGATTTCAGTAAGTTATTGTGTGTGCTTAGTTTGGATTTTCTTTTATTCTATTTACTTCATAATAGATTATATCATGATGTGAATAGGCTCATTTAGAACATTTTTTGCCAATTTTATCAAATCTTGAAATTGCATGCCGAAAAATGTAGTTTAACCCAATCTCTACAAATTTGAATGAATATCATTACCATTGACAAATGTATATAATATTATCATGATTTATTTCTAGGTGGTCGTAGTTTTGTACTCTATACATGTAAATTACCTCTTTCATGCTTTTTAAAATGTTTGCTTGAATTGTGATCTAAGCAAGTCGCAAATTCTTAGGATTTGCTAGAAATTATGATAAAAATTGGGTTGTAGTTTTTCATTCATGTAGTTTTTCCAAGAATTTATGAATAGTAATGAACTAAACTTCATGCATGAAAAGACACTGTCACCATCAAGCTAATGATAGAAATGTAGGTTTTCTTAGCGTGGTAGAGGGAAAAGCTACTATGAAGGCTGACAAGTCGACTGAAGTTGTTTGCACTGACTAAGAAATACTATTTGGAACATTTCACAAATATAGGGGACCATGTGAATGCTTTAACCAAAGGTCCATGGTCCTTATTTGGTTGTTGCTTGATGTTGAGGTTGTAGGATGGGTCCTAGAACCTTCAAATAAAATTCTAGACCATATTCTTACCTAGATCCAAGTGGTTGGCCTCCCACTCCATTTTTATCATAGAATGATATTTGATCGCATTGCTCGTGCAATTGGAGGAATGATCAGGGTGGATGACCACTCAATAACTCACACTAGAAGCAAGTTTGGCAGGTTTTTTATTGAAATAAACACTAGAAACCATTTTGTTAGATCCTCAAATTTGATAAATTTTAATTCAATAAATGTATGACTTGTTTTGATATGCAAGCTCTTTTTTTTCTACATCAACTGACAATATTATCCAAGCTCGAGGGAGATTACACATGATAAACTGAAGCCACTGAATAGAAACATGCACAAATTAAGAAATGATAAGCAATCTCTCTAGTTACATAACTGATGGAATAGTAATTCTATCTTTGAGGCATGGGTTCAACTCATGGCCCATGTAAAGGACATGAGACTATTATCTTTACATTTGCGTCCTTGTGGCATGAGTAAAATCAATAAAAGTAATTTGTAGACAAATAAATGATATTGAAGTTGTTAGGTAATCAAAATATGGAATAATACACATGTTTCCAAATGTTTTTAAAGTAATTTTTATTTTCGATAATTAAAAGAGTAATTATCTAATCTTATCTTGCAACACAAGTTTGATACATCAAACAAAGGTAATCCATTCTGACTTTTGGATTACATAAAGATAATGTGTAAATTTAGAGAAATCTAGAATTTGAGATAAAAAGGGATTTCCAATAGATGCGTGAAATTGTTTTAAATAAATACTTAAAGAGAAAGTTTCTTACATTAAAGTTATACCAATAAATCCCAACACATTTAATTTTCCTCACTCCAATTGATGGAGTTAAGGAGTGAGGATTTAATGTTTTGGATCATTTAATGTGTTTTTCATATGGAGTTTTGGACTTTTCCTCTTCTTCTTCCATCAATGGTTTTCCTTATTTTATAAAAGTTTGTGACTTCTCTTCTTCTTTCATCAGCCTATAAATTAAACATACAACTATTTAAATACCAAATAAATTGTATAAATAACTTTAAAGATTAAAAAGTGAAATCTCAAGTGTAAATTAAATAAAATATGCAAAACTAAATCTAAAAAATAACCAAAAATATGATGAATAAACATTGACAACAACCTCAAGCATGAACACTTCTCATTCTCAAGTAAAGTAAAATCCAAAAGAATTTGGACAGAGAAGAAAATAACTTGATTCATTAGATGATATTTTTTCTCTTGAGCTTGATAGTTGATTTTTCTTCTAGGCATTCAATTCATATGGAGTGGTCAGCCAACACCTCAAGCAATGTCAACTGTGTTTTTGTTACAACATATGTCAGCAAATTGTGCCAAGAAAAATTCCATGTATCATCATGATAGAGGCATTGTCAATTACAATCCTCTATATTTGAGAGGCTACCATGAGGAACCACGCCATGTAGATGATTATCCTGAAGGGACTACAATCATATTTTTTTATGTTGGTGAAGAGACTTACTTTGCAGTTCAATGTTCACCTGACATACATCAACATATGGTTATCCTCCATAAAATGCTAGATATCAATCAATACTAGATGACCAACAAGTAGTGTAGTTGACATGGAAGTATAAAACAAAAAATTTGAGGCACAACTGGCCCATATGATAACACAAATCTCCTAGTCAATCACATCATTTGAAGGTCGATCTGAGATATCCCAGGCAAATATGGAGCATCCCACATACATCATTGTTGAGGAGGAGGATTTTGTGTCATTCTTGAGATGATGATGTAGTATACATTGATATTGGAACAAAAGGAGGAGTCAGAGCCACATGTTGATGTGGTGATGGACCCACTACTTCTATTTCTTTAGATACTGATTGGGAGATAGACTAGGAGGATAAGTTTCACAAAAAAATCATGTTGATTTTATAAATAACACAATTCCTCTTATGCCAGAAGCACATCTTCTACATGTGAATCTGGGGGATGAGTAGATACTAGAGTTGATCATCCATGTGATTTAGCAAATTTGATAACACCAACTACAGATCTCATACATACTATCTTATCTATAGAAGAAGGTGGTCTACCTCCAGTCTTCCCATATGAAAAAATCTTGAGACCACCAGATGGGCACCACTCCTGTAACGACCTCGCCTCCTGGTAACCCCCAATTAAGGGAGACCGAAAGGTCAGAGTCGTTAACCAATAACCCGGATCAAAGGTTCGACAAATAATCAATAACAATTAATAAATTTTACCTACTAAACTGAAAACTAGTATAAAATAAAAATTTGCATACCTTTTAAAAACTGGGATTTCTAAACTTCTATCCATGAAGATACTAATCTAACTAATCCTCCTGTGCACGTTAATTCTCATTTAATTCCACATATGCCTCTTTACTATTTGTTCTTTTCATTTGTACCTAAAACACCGACAAACAAAATGGCAGTCAGCAAGAAGCTGGTATGTGGGAGAAACAACAATTGTGCAACTACAATAACAATGTAGTCCTCCAAATATCATTTAACATCCAAGATTACGCTTTAAGCAGTACTACTCAATCCTTACCTATCCCCTATCTCTGTGATGTCCCTGCAGTGGACATGGATACTACCTCTCTCATATGGTAGATCCTTACCCCCATGGCCCTACCACACAGGCAGCCAATACCTAGGGTTATGGAGTCGCATGGCCCTACCCAAAGGTAGCCCAAACCCTGACCCATGGTGACTTGATGGTCCTACACTATTGGTAGTCGTGCACTAAGTCATTCAATGACCTGATGGACCTACTCTATCGGTAGCCATTTACTAGGTCAATCTATTAAGCTACAGAGGGGACTAGGATCTGAGCTAGTAGGCACATATCTTAGGTGATAGTCATATCCACATTATAATTTTCAAGAATTAAATGCAACCAACAGTTTAATTCATGTCATTGATAAAACATAAAAATCCTTGGGAAACTAATTCGGGATATTCATAGGCGTAACCACATACTTGTCAGGAAGACTCAGATGCAGGAATAGCCAAACAAGCAAGTAATCTAGAATCAAGCAAGTACATAGTTCAATCCTGAAATATACATCCAATTCCTTTTTATCAAAAATTATCCAAACCATCTTGCTACTTATGGTTTCTATTCCTTTTTAGGGTTTCTTCCTCTTTTTAGGCTTTACTTTGCAATTAGGGTTTTACTTCCCTTTACTCTTTTTAAACCCTAATTTTCTCATCTATCCTTCACAAAAGTTATTAAGGTTACCTTTTACAAACACATAACCTTAATTCCATATTAATGCACAATTAACCATCAATTAAGTCCATTAAGCCTCTTTTACATTAAAGCTACCATTTTTATCCTTTTAATCTATGAAAAAGTCATTACACTCATTTATCATCAATTCGTAGTTCATTACGGTCTAATTCACATATGACCTCTGTTTATCATTAATTCTACCTTTATCCATTTGAAAACCATAATGACTACATTAATGGTATTTATCCACAATTAGGAACCTTTATTCTCATAATAGCTTAAACCATGAAAACTCAGCTCTATAATTATATTTTCCCAAATTAGGGTTTCTAAACATAATCATGTGAATAAAACCCTAAAACAAGCATGAAACTACCTTTTTCAAAATTAACTCCTTTCTTTTATTCTTAATAGATTAATATTTCTAATAATTAGGGTTCCAGACCAAATTAACCCCAAAGGAGTCATTAAATCCGAGTTCCATATCAAATTAGGGTTTTTACCATAATTTAATACATCAAAGGTGATAACGATATGTACTTTTTAAATTTCAAGAAACATCAGGCTCCAATTATATTTTTATTGGATTCTTCATGTTTTTCTGATCAACTTTCATGTATAGATCACCTTCATCCGATATTTCCATAATTAGATACATATTTTACAAGATAACTCTTTTTCTACCAATCAGAAACGACGATGTGGATTCATTGAATTAAATAGCAAACCGGAGGGCAGCACACTTGTTAACAAGGAGGGATTGCGAAATTACCTTAAGGGACAGTCCCTTTCAATAGGGACATGAGGGCAGGGGTGTAATTCCCCTCTTGATCGTCTTCAACCTACGGACTATCCTTCTCGCAAGCCGCCGGTCAATTCGATGGTTGACTTTGTGCACTGCTGCTTCTCCGTGCAATCCAAGGCTGCTGGGAGCTTCGCCACATTCTCCCAAACTTGCTGGACCTCTTGATTGCGCCGATTACTCCCCTCTAGCACTCAGCTAGCACTGCACAACCTCGGCTGAAGTAGGTCCTCGGTGGGGTCAGGGTTAGGTCGAGAACTCCAATCGAGGATGCCTAAACACTCGTCTCCTCACCCCGATCCTATGAGCAGAGTTTTTACAATTGTTGGTATAGCACAACTCCCCCCTTTATATAGGGTCGGGCCACCTGCACACGACATTAGGGAAACTCGATTCCCATTATAACAGGTACTCAATCCTGGTATGGATCGAGTCCCCGTGGCCTCCCGAAGGCAGAGGGCCTACTTCCATATCCAGAGATGAACTGGAGTGTGAGGAAAGTGGAGAGGAAATCTCTCCCAGTTTCTCATCTTTCCCAGTTAGTCTGGAGGTAGAGGACGACATCTCTACCGTTGGATCTCAAATCCATAGTTGTCGCAAAAATAGAAAATAGGGAAAAATAGGGGAAATAGGGTAATTCTGTTTTACTTTGGAAAAAGCATAACTCTAAAACCATGGCTCTGTTAAATCCCAAATTTTGAGGGAAGCTTAATAATGCTTTAATCTTCCTCTCTGCCAAATTTGGGCTCATTGTCTAAAAGAAAACGTGCCTTTTCTTTAGGTACAAAGTATTACTCAATTAAGTATATTTCTCACATATTTTCTATTTCCTTTGCTATTAACTTATTATCTTGAATAACTTGGTCCTCAAGGAACCCTAAAGGCACTAAATTCTATTTTCATTTGATTGGAAATACTTCCTTTTTATCAAATCTACAAAATTCATTCATTATCTTATTTATTTCTTATCAAAATATCTCTTTTTGAGGATTTCTCATTTTCTTTCTTTTTATTTTCCTCATTGGCATTCCTTTTAATATTAGAAACATCATGGATACGAAAATCCATCAAGGATGACTCAAGTATACCTCCTTTCACTTATTCCACATTTTATCATTGTTTTCAATTTATTTCTTAATAAAGAAATATTTAATTGATCTTTTTTTTCTTATTGCTTTCTTTTTACAGCTTTGGATTCCTTGGAACCCAAGGAACCCAAGAGGCACGAAATCCATCTTGTATTTGCCTTCTAGAGGTTTCCACAAATTTCTTTCCTCTATTTTCTTATTTACTCAATAATAGAGTTTCTTTTGTCCTTTCTTTGTTATTGGGCCCAATAGCCAATAAAGCCCATTAAGCAATCACCAAGGCTATTATAAACAAAATTCATCCACTCAAAAAAATTGTATCATTATTTGTCCAAATATCTTTAATATGAGAAATTACATTTCTCAGCAAATGAACCCAAAAATTGGGGTTGTAACATCCTTCCCCTCTTATAAGAATTTTGTCGTCAAAATTCCATCAAGCAAGTAAACAAACAGGATAAGCCTTTCTTATGTCCATCAGGGCTCCCATGTAGCTTCACCCTTTCCATGGTGCTTCCCAAGAACCTTCATCATCTCATATTATTACATATGAGTTCTTTCTTACCTTGGTATATCGTACCCTCATAGGTGACTCAAGACTTTTCAGCCTCTCAAAAAGCTGAATAGGTTCAGGGCTCAACACATGGCTTGGGTACCTCACATAGTGCTCTAGATCGGACTCATGTAACACATTATACATCATGTTATCCTGTGGGGTAAGGCTAAACACAACCATCTCGACCAATCCATCTCAAATGGACCCATATATCGGGGACTCAGCTTTCCCAGCTGTATCTTAGAGGGGTCAGGTTTTACATCACATATTCTCCCACAATGAACTACATGTCAGTCTGCTTTCCATCAGCTCACAAATCATGTCATCTTTGGGCTCTTTCTCATCCATTGCATGATCAAAGTGACTTCATCTGCACACATTATGGTTCTTTTCTGTCCTTCGCGAGGCTTCCTTCACCAACATCATCTTCATAAAGTGGTGACCGACACAACCTCCCTATGGAACTTCTTGCATCCCGATAAAGGCTAGGGTGGTTAACATCACATCTTAAGAACTGTCTTCATGTATCACCCTGAATGAGCACACATGCTCTCATCAGACCCTCTAGTCTGGATCATACTAACCATTAAAAAGGGGTGATAAACTGTACTAACATCGAGTTCTTCATGTACCTACTTCCACCTTATGGAAGTGAACCTTTAGGTCATACTCAAGAACTTTTGAACTTGTATCATGGTGTAGTTGAACTATCTCTCTCACATGTAGTTCAACCTGATCTGTCCCTTGGCAGTACTCTTTCTTTCTCATGTCATCTAGGTAAGGCAATCTACCATAACCCATATTGCATCATGACTTTCCTTGGTCAAGGGGAGACTTGTCACATCATCCATAGTGATGAAATCCCATTCCCTCTTAGGGACTCTTTTATCCTCTATGTCGATACACTGGGTTACTAGTGTTCATCCTTTACATCCTGGCTTGCATGCAACATACCACATGCAACCTCATCTCCAGCATCCATAGTACTGCTACCACTCATTATCTCTGAAGTACCATGGTGTATGGTGATCTTAAAATCATGATTTCCTGTATGTCATGATTCCTCAAGATCGATTCCTCAGAAACCCTAAATCACTCTCATCGGGGTTTTATTACCTTCCTATCGAAAATAGTGTATCTAAAGTTCTATCACCATCCATTCGTTATATCAAGGACTAGGCTAGCTAACCACACAACTACTAAATTTTTCAACAGATCTTGTTACATCTGAGTGTTAGCCCAAACATATCTCTTTACCAATTGAAGGTTAACCTAACAACCTTTTCTAGCCTCTTTCCAAACTAGTCAGATATATCTCCACCAGAGCATTCATTACACTTCACATCCTTAGGTATTAGGTAACATTGAAGACATACACTTCCATGTATTTCACTTATCATCTCAAACTCAAACTCTAAGTTTGTATTCATCAAGGAACTCCATGATCTCATCAGCATGGTGATCAAACTCAACCTGGTATAACTTGCAAGTTCCACATAGCTTCTGCTGAAACATCCTTATTTCTCTTACTATTTGTAAACCATCCATGAATTGTTTTACTCCACCAGGGTATGTTATCATCTATGTCCTCGTAGCAATGTTCCAGATCGCATCATCTTTTATCCTTGGCGTATGGCATGCGTACTGTCCCATCTCTCCTCCCATAATAAGAGGAAATAAGCATTTGGCAGCTGTCCAAACACAGAGTTATTCCTGTTCCAAGAGTAGAGATGGTACATCCCACCTTTACAGTACACCTTTAAATCTAAGTTGAAACATGCCACATATGTCTCTACATAACAATCATCTTGATATCAAAGTTACTTCCATGGAAAACTGGTTTCGAACCTACTTGGTCCAAGCACGATCCTTGGTCATCTCCTCTAGGTCTTTAGGGTGCCGGTACTTTTGGGGTCATCCCTCTTCCCTCATGCATCCAGAGAGTGCCCTACTCATTTGCCCTTTGGGTCCCATGAGTTCATGAAGGTGATCAATCTCATAACCCATGGCCCTTAGACAATGATAGATGTTACCTACCGACCCTATGGTCGTATGCAACTAGGGAATTATGCAACTCCTACTTCCATCGGTCTTATCCCTACCTGACCCTAGGATAGACTTAGGATTCTAACAAAGTACATGTTCAACTTAGAACCTTACCCAAGCCTCGATCATATCTCTATCTGCATTCATGGGCTGACTTTCATCCTTTCATAGGGATCATGGAAACCTTCCTACCTTGGTCAAGCCCCATACTGATTACCTCCATGGTAACATGTCCACATGCACGTAGAGATGGTTATCTATGGGTCTACAGGTTCCTTCTCATACCATGTACTTTTCACTTATCTTCACAAGATCATATGAAACCTCTTTAGGTTACCTCAAAACCAACAAAACTGGTATACACCCTAAAAAAGGGTCCCTCTCCCAGGATGGGAGGAAACTACACCTTGATAACAGCGGTCACAAACGTCCTTATGTTTAGGGTATGCATCCACATGAGCATGCTTAGCCTTAGCAAGCTACTAAGGCACAAGAAGACACTTACCAAACCATGCTAGGTCAGACTTGTTCTCATCCTCAACATTAGACCAACTTAGTTGTGAGGGGTTCATCAAACATACCCTTAACTTAAGGGGTTTCCTTTACCTCTACACATGAGGAGTACCATGCTCAAAACTGTAGAGACTCAAATCTCATCATGAGCATTGGGTACACTTCTCCCCCTCTTAGGCCTAGGAACCCTAGGTTCACCTTTGGGTGTCCAACTGCCTACTCAAATTCTTAACCATGAATCAAGCATGTATAAGGCATGACATGCACTCCCTGTCATCCTTCTACTTGAGCAACACATCAGGGTCGAGTTCTCCTCAAGGACAACCAACAAGGTACAAGGCCTCACAACCTGTTACCAAACCTCTCCAGGTCTAAGGAACTCTTCTTCCTATCTCAGAAGGTAAACACCTATACCACAGGCACATAAGTACCAGAAGCATCATCCTCTCTCTAGGGTTTGGTTCCTCTAAAGGCAACCAAGATATCATCAGCCTCCAGGGATCATGCATGAGGCAACAACAATCATCCACTTAGGTTGCATCATCCTCAACTCTCCCCTATCCAACCTTCTTGCTTGAGTCCTACTTTCTCTCTCTAGAGCTAAGTCTACATCCAACCTTACTATTAGAGGTCCTCTCTCCATGAAGGATCAAGCTCACAGACATACCTCTACGTGGGTGAAGCATATGCTAAACCTTATGTTTGCTCATGATTATCCATAGCCCCTTATGCTTATCTCATAAGCCATCCATCCTGTTCTTCTGGCCTCAGTTTTAACTTACTGCTTGTACTATTGATGTACTCTGGGTGCAAGCTATATCCTACTTGCAACAACCCATAAGGTTTCTATAGGTTCTTCTCTAACCTCATCCATGAAGGAGCTATCCTTCGCTCAAACATGCACGACCCTTCCCAGGGTTGGGTTGCCAAAAGTACTCAGTCATCCACTTCTCATGACTCATATGGCATCCAAGGCATGTCTATCCAAACACCTAGTCTACCATGACATCTAACTCATCATGTCATCTCTCTATCTAACCTTCACTTAGGGTTAGGGTTAACATCATCCTCAAAGGATGTGCTAGGTCTCTACTTCTAATGGAGGTCTCTACCTCCAAGACTAACTCTCTCTACTCATCCTCCTGACAAGGAGGTCTATCCTCAGGTCTCTCCTGAGGGTAATGACAACTCATGTCATACAGCCTAAGCATGTATCTATTTTTTTAGTTTGTGCTTAATCTATTACGCTTATGTCCATGACATCTTATTTACATGCTTTTCATTAATTTGGTGGAGGATTCCTTAGACCTTATTAACCTTATCCATACATCAAGAGGGTGAGGAGAAGAGAGGAAACCCTAATCCTTAAGGTCCTTAACAACATTTGAGTTGAGAAGGGATGAACAAGATGAGAGAGTCCTAAAGGTATCTTATTCCGAGTCAAATCCTGAGACTTTGGCCAAGCAATCACAATAATATGGCAGTCCTCGTATTCCGACTAGCGGTGTGGAGGAAAATCTTGCCAGCCCCCGGACGTGATCCTTTTCTAGACACCTCTGTCTTTTGGAAATTCCTCTAATAACACCCTTGGGTTCTATAGAGTTTGCAAAATTTAATAACTGTTAAAGATTAGATGAGGAACCTTCGCTCGGATACCAATTGTAATGACCCCGCCTCCCAGTAGCCCCCAATTAAGGGAGACCGAAAGGTCGGAGCCGTTAACCAATAACCCGGATCAAAGGTTTGACAAATAATCAATAACAATTAATAAATCTTACCTACTAAATTGAAAACTGGTATAAAATAAAACTTTGCATACCTTTTAAAAACTGGGATATCAAAACTTCTATCCATGAAGATACTAATCTAACTAATCCTCATGTGTACGTTAATTCTCATTTAATTCCACATATGCCACTTTATTGTTTTTTCTTTTCATTTGTACCTAAAACACCGACAAACAAAACGTCGGTTAGCAAGAAGCTGATATGTGGGGGAAACAATAATTGTGCAACTATAATAAGAATGTAGTCCTCCAAATATCATTTAACATCCAAGATTACACTTTAAGCCATACTACTCAATCATTACCTATCCCCTATCTCTATGTTGTCCCTATAGTGGACATGGATACTACCTCTCTCATATGGTAGATCATTACCCCCATGGCCCTACCACACAGGTAGCCAATACCTAGGGTTATGGAGTCGCATGGCCCTACCCAAAGGTAGCCCATACCCTGACCCATGGTGACTTGATGGTCCTACCCTATTGGTGGCCATGCACTAAGTCATTCAATGACCTGATGGACCTGCTCTATCGGTAGCCATTTACTAGGTCAATCAATTAAGGTACAGAGGGGACTAGGATCTGAGCTAGTAGGCACATATCTTAGGTGATAGTCATATACGCATTATAATTTGCAAGAATTAAATGCAACCAACAATTTAATTCATGTCATCGATAAAACCTTGAAAATCCTTGGGAAACTAATTCGGGATATTCATAGGCGTAACCACATACCTGTCAGGCAGACTCAGATGCAGGAATAGCCAAACAAGCAAGTAATCTAGAATCAAGCAAGTACACAGTTCAATCCTGAAATATACATCCAATTCCTTTTTATCAAAAACTATCCAAACCATCTTGCTACTTATGGTTTCTATTCCTTTTTATGGTTTCTTCCTATTTTCAGGGTTTACTTTGCAATTAGGGTTTTACTTCCCTTTACTCTTTTTAAACCCTAATTTTCTCATCTATCCTTCACGAAAGTTATTAAGGTTACCTTTTACAAACACATAACCTTAATTACATATTAATGCACAATTAACCATCAATTAAGTCCATTAAGCCTCTTTTACATTAAAGCTACCATTTTTATCCTTTTAATCTATGACAAAGTCATTACACTCATTTATCATCAATTTGTAGTTCATTACGGTCTAATTCACATATGAACTATGTTTGTCATTAATTCTACCTTTATCGATTTGAAAACCATAATTACTACATTAATGGTATTTATCCACAATTAGGAACCTTTATTCTCAGAATATCTTAAACCATGAAAACTCAGCTCTATAATTATATTTTCCCAAATTAGGGTTTCTAAACATAATCATGTGCATAAAACCCTAAAACAAGCATGAAACTACCATTTTCAAAATTAACTCCTTTCTTTTATTCTTAATAGATTAATATTTCTAAGAATTAGGGTTCCAAACCAAATTAGCCCCAAAGGAGTCATTAAATCCGAGTTCCATATCAAATTAGGGTTTTTACCATAATTTAATACATCAAAGGTGATAATTTTATGTACTTTTTAAATTTCAAGCAACATCAAGCTCCAATTATATTTTTATTGGATTCTTCATGTTTTTCTGATCAAATTTCATGTATAGATCACCTTCATCTGATATTTCCATAATTAGATACATATTTTACAAGATAACTCTTTTCTACCAATCAGAAATGACGACGTGGATTCATTGAATTAAATAGCAAACCGGAGGGCACCGCACTTGTTAACAGGAAGGGATTGTGAAATTACCTTAAGGGACAGTCCCTTTCAACAAGGACATGAGGGCAGGGGTGTAATTCCCCTCTTGATCATCTTCAACCTGCGGACTATCCTTCTCGCAAGCCGCTGGTCAACTCGATGGTTGACTCGGCGCACTGCTGCTTCTCTATGCAATCCAACGCTGTTGGGAGCTCCGCCACATTCTCCCAAACTCGGTGGACCTCTTGATTGCACCAATTACTCCCCTCTAGCACTCAGCCAGCACCGCGCAACCTCGGCTGAAGCAGGTCCTCGGTGGGGTCAGGGTCTGGTCGAGAACTCCAATCGAGGATGCCTAAATACTCATCTCCTCGCCCCGATCCTACGAGCAGAGTTTTTACAATTGTTGGTACAGCACAACCCCCCCCTTATATAGGGTTGGGCCACCTACATACGACATTAGGGAAAGTCGATTCCCATTATAACAGCTACTCAATCCTGGTATGGATCGAGTCCCCGTGGCCTCCCGAAGGTAGAGGGCCTACTTCCAGATCCAGAGACGGACTGGAGTGCGAGGAAAATGGAGAGGAAATCTCTCCCAGTTTCTCAGCTTTCCCATTCGGTCTAGAGGTAGAGGATGACATCTCTACCGTTGGATCTCAGATCCACAGTTGTCACAAAAACAGAAAATAGGGAAAATTTGGGGAAATAGGGTAATTCCCTTTTACTTTGGAAAAAACATAACTCTCAAATCATTGATCCGTTTAATCCCAAATTTTGAGGGAAACTTAATAATGCTTTAATCTTCCTCTCTGCCAAATTTGGGCTCATTGTATAAAAGAAAACGTGCCCTTTATTTAGGTGCAAAATATTACTCAATTAAGTATATTTCTCACCTATTTTCTCTTTCCTTTGCTATTAACTTATTATCTTGAATTACTTGGTCCTCAAGGAACCCTAAAGGCACTAAATTCTATTTTCATTTAATAGTAAATACTTCCTTTTTAGCAAAGCTACAAAATTCATTCATTATCTTGTTTATTTCTTATCAAAATATCTCTTTTTGAGGATTTCTCATTTTCTTTCTTTTTATTTTCATCATTGGAATTACTTTTAATATTATAAACCTCATGGATACAAAAATCCATCAAGTATGAATCAATTATACCTCCTTTCACTTATTCCACATTTTATCATTGTTTTCAATTTCTTTCTTAATAAAGAAATATTTAATTGATCTTTTCTTTTCTTATTGCTTTCTTTTTCCAACTTTGGATTCCTTGGAACCCAAGGAACCCAAGAGGTACGAAATCTATCTTGGATTTGCCTTCTAGAGGTTTCCACATATTTCTTTCCTCTATTTTCTTATTTACTCAATAATAGAGTTTCTTTTGTCCTTTCTTTGTTATTGGGCCCAATAGCCAATAAAGCCCATTAAGAAATCATCAAGGCTATTATAAACAAAATTCATCCACTCAAAACAAATTGTATCATTATTTGTCCAAATATCTTTAATATGAGAAATTACATTTCTCAGCAAATGAACCCAAAAATTGGGGTTGTAACAACTCCTATCTTGTGCCACTCCTTCTTGATCAAGAATCTTGTACTACACTTTCTCTACTAATGTAAGAGTATTGGTGGATCATGTTGGATGGATTTTAGGGTGAAAGACAAAATTATTTTAATTATCCATAAAATATATTTGAGTTACCACGACCAACTGATTACCTATTTCTCACATATTCAAGATGCCAACTGTAATGACCCGTTTTCAAATTAGTCATCTAATTAGGGTTTACTTGGATGATGGTATGCTTAATTAAGATGATCATTGTTTAAAGCTTGATTAGTGATGGTAGTTAAATTTTCATGTTTTAAATATAATGAGAGTGCTCTACCTAATTACGGTTAACATTTCAGAAACCCTAATCGGCCCAAATTAGGGTTTTGATGAGATATAAATAAAGAATTTGATAAATATAGTGTCTCACTAAATGATTTTTAGTATTTTATGTGTATCTCTTATTTAATTAGAATTTGGAAATGATTTTTATGTATAAAATTTAAACACTCTTGAAAAATATCAGAAATTTTAAAGAATTTTATGACCTGTTTATTGGTCGAGTTTCAAACTCGACCGATCATATTTTCAGATTGATATCGCAGTGTGGTAATTGAATTTTATATTTTTATTGATATATCCAATTTATCTAAAATTTTAACTGAAGTTTACTAACTCCATTATAGAAGCCCTATAAAATTGTAGTAATTTTTGGATGACATTTGATCTCTACAGAGAGGGTGTCGGTCGAGTTATGTGAAGGACAAACTCGACTGACCATGCTGCTGATTGTAATATAACAATGTGGTATTTGATTTTCTAATTATTTATTGGTAACTCCAAATGATCTAAATTTTTTAATGTATCTTATAAACTCAATTTCAGACATGCTGTTAAAGTTTCATAATTTTTGGATGAGGTTTGAGTTCTGAAACATGTGGTTTCGGTCGAGTTTATAACTCAGCCGAGCAACCAGTTTAAGCAAAATAAACATACATTGAGGGGCTTGTCTTCAAATGTTCTAAGCACCTCAATTCATCTATATCACTAAACTAACACACAAGGATCTTTCATAACTCGTCCTTCCTATTAAAGAAATGAAATTCTTGAGAGAGAGGAGAGCTAGGGTTTTGAGTAGAGAAAGTGGAGGAGATGATGACCTAGGGTTTCTCTATCCAAGATATGATGAAATCAAGTAAGGTTAGCTTCTTTGCATAACATTTCATGGTGAATCTTCTCTCACATGTCAAGATTCCGTCCCTCCCCTGATTTTATTTGAAATCACATCAAATATCCCCCTTTTCTCACTCTTTCTCTTCTAATCCCCATTTCTAGGGTTTCTGAGTTGAGAGGAGAAAGAATTGGATTCTTTTGCGAGAGTTTGTTTGGGTTTCCAAAAATTCAGAGGTTGACCTCCATTTTTAAGGTGCTTGGCACCTAAGGTGAGTGTTTTTCTCCCTCCTAAGATTTGTATTCATGTTGAAACCCTAATTCTATCTGGCTAAAACAATCAGATACCTTGTTTATACATGTATGCGATTGGATTTAATTTGGGAAAGATATTGGCGAATCCAATTTTACTGATTTTGATTATTTCTCATTGATTGAAACTTGATTAGTTCCTATTTTATTGATTGAGGATGCATGGGTATTCCTATGGGTAGATGACTATGGTATTTCATGTGAATTTTGCCTAAAAATCAGCCCAATGACCGATATGCTTGGAATTGAATTGACATGTATAAAGTCATTTTTGAATTGTACTACATTGTATTATACAAGTGTATTGTTGAATGTTAATGGAATTTAATGACCACATATTCTGATTAGGATTTGTATTGAGGAAGTGAATCAAATGAGTCAATTAATCAATGTATACTTATGATTGATGAATGAAATGTGTGAAAATGGAAACTAGGGTTTCCATGTTTGTGAATAACCCTAATGAACCCTTGGGTCATGATTGGATTATTGAATGATATGATTCTTATGATATGTTGAACTAAGGAATGACTTCTTGAAAACCCTAAAAGTTTATTACTAAGACAATTATGAGTGATAAAGCTAGAACTTGTATATGATGTTTGAAATGTGATCAAATGTTGAAGTTGAAAGTATTAATACTTCAATTGAATATGATGAGTCTTACTAATATCATCTAAGTCTAATGCATTTGTTTTAGTATAATAAAGAATGATCATTGCTGATTATGGGAATGACATTAGTAGTCAATGAAAAGGTACACTTATCTGAATATAAGAGACAATATGAACAAGATGTACATAATGGTGATTGCAAGATAAAGATGAAACTAATGAAGATAGTATGATGAAGTATTTTATCTTTTATTTAATTACATGTGGATTAACCCAAATTAAATGAAATATACTAAGAATTGTACTTTGGTAAATGTTATGTAGAAGAGAAGCATTGTATGTAAAGTGAATCAAGAAAGATTGGTCCAGATGATGTAATGAACATGAAATGAAAGAAGCTTAGACTACTGAGTATAAAATGATGGAAAAAGATAGGAATTAGTAGATGATTCTAAGAATGTAACTCTTGCCCCAAAATGATGATTTTGATGATGCTAATGAATGACAATCTCAAATGCGTGATTAAGAGATGTACATAATCGTAGTTGAATTCAACTAAATGATGAAACTCAAGTATTTGAATTGACTTACAAGAATGTGTGTTTTTGTATTGTGATTGTTTGATAGTTGTAACCTCCCTGACCTGGGTTATGCTTTAACCCTAGGTGTTTTGATTAATAAAGATGATTACAATTTTCATCTTATCTTGTGAAAAGTAATTAGGCCTCATGAGGAACTTATGTTTCAATTTTGGTCCTGTTTGAACAATGTTGAAGCAATGCTTGCTTATTTTAGACTAAAGTGCAAATTACCCAAGTTAAGGGGCTAACTTGCAAATTTTACATAATATTATGTTCCGATGATTTTGATACATCATAATAGTGAATATGATGTAGTAGTATGGTTTTTACAAGCTTGGACACCAAGATAAAGCTTGTTGGACAATGTTTGTTTAATAAAACCTAGTTTTGGTGTAAAGTGCAATTTACCCAAAACCTAAGGTTCAATATGCAAATTGCCACTTCAATAAGGTCCCTAATTTTTCTTGTCATCATGTAGAGAAAATAAAATGAGAGGGGAACCTCATTTGAATTAAGTTGGAGGAGAGAGAATCTTGATATTAAAATAATCAAGATTTAATCCTAATTGAAACCCTAATTCAATTTAGGGCAAAAATGAATGTATTAATTAAAGGGCTTTCAACCAAAATTAAAATGGTTGAGTTCAGATATGTTTGGTCATCTTTTTTCTTTGCAAGCGCCACGAAATATCTCAAGGAGATGGAATTTCCACTCGCCTTATTATAAGGAAAAAAAATATCCACCAAGTCATGGATATTAATATAAAAAGGGTTAAGGTGATTATTTTGCTTTTCTTTAAAATGTGGATAATTGAAGGGAATAAGAGGCCAAGAGGATATCCGCGTCTCTAAGGAAGGAGAGGGGTCAAGTGGAAAGGGAATTGAGGGGATAATTCCTACTTTCTCTCTCCTAATTGAATTTTTTAATAAAATTCACATATAAGCTCATTTAACCATAGAATGAAAGGGAATTTCGGATTTACTTCCACCCCTTGCTTGGAAAACGACCTTGGGAGCTTGGGAGGAAGAAGAGAACGACCCCCAACCTGGTGGTAAGTCCTTGACCTTCGTTCTCCTTGATTCCATGGTGGAAATCAAAAATAAATTATGGATTTCTTCTTAATTCGATCTCCTCTTCAACCCTAGCCAAACTTTTCAACCAAAAGCTTGAGGACGAGCCTAAGGGGAGTTGAAAAAGATTCATCCACCATTTTTGGCGTGATCTTGGAGCTTTGGAGCTCAATTGGAGGTGGGTTTTATAACTTGAATCCCTAACTTTGTTATTGCATTCAATTCCCCATCAAATAATGATCATTTCTCTATTTACAAATATTAATTTGGTTGATTGATGCAATCTCCATGGAAATCACAAAAGGTTTCATGGGTCTAGAGCTTGATGATGATTACATCATCATAAGCACACTCATCCCCAAATATCTAGACAAAATGGTTTCAATCAAATGTCCAAATGGTTTCACAAACTGTCTGGGAGCAAATGGTTTCAAACCGTTTGGAATGAAACAGTTTCATTAAACCGCATAGAAGCAAACGGTTTAAGACCGTTTGGTGATGTTGACCAGGGTTAAATATTTGTGGATTTGTTAATAATGATCTAGGTTAAAGACCCATCAATTATTATAGATTAACTCCAATTGGTTTATAAGTTGAAGGTCCATCAATCACCTAAACCCTAATCGGGTTAAGTGATGATTTCATAAGTGATTGAGTTTGAAACTTGGGTTCATTGACCCAAATGGTTTCAAAACCGTTTGGGAATCACCCAAATGGTATCACGACCATTTGGAGGTCTAGGGTTGAGTATGGTTAGGTTATTTAAGATTCAAATATATGGTATAAACCCTAATCGGCTAAGTGTTGATTTTGCAATTGAATGAGTTAATGCTTTGGGTTGATTGACCCAAACGGTTTCAAAACAGTTTGGGGGTCACCCAAACGGTCTAAAGAACGTTTGGGGGTTACCCAAGACCGTTTGGAGGTCTAGGATTAGGTATGGTCAAGTTTTTGAAGGTCCAAAGATACCAAATTGAAATACAATTAAGTGCTAATTTGGTGACCAATCCTAGGATCCAAACTCTAATTGAATGATATGGCAAATGATGATATGATGGGAAAACGTTCTCAAGACCATTTGGAGGTCATCCAAATGATCCCAAGACCGTTTGGGGGTCACCCAAGACCGTTTGGAGGTCTAGGGTTGACTATGGTTAGGTGTTTGAAGATCTAAAGGTACTAAGTTGAAGTGTAATCAAATGCTGATTTGGGGATCAATCCAATGATCCAAACTTTGATTGATTGACTTGGATTTTTATGTTGACATGGGAAAATGGTCTCAAGACCGTTTGTAGGTCATCTAAATGACCTCAAGACCGTTTGGGGTCAGGTCATGCCCAATTTGGATGAAGGCTCAATGGTTTCAAAGTAACCAATCTCACACTGATTAATGTTGAAAGATCAACGATTCCAAACCCTAATCCAATTGATTCAAATCGTAATTGATGATCAATTGAGGGTCAATTGAGGGTCAAATCAGTTGAAGGTTGACCTATTTAACTTAATTTAAGTATGGTGATAGTCCCAATTGATGATTGCTTACATGAATTCAATGGTTGAAGGATTCAACATTGGAAACCCTAATTTAATTGGAGTGGTTGAGACCCTTTTTGGTCCTTGTGGTTTTGAGTGGGTTTGGACCAAACGGTCTCAAGACCATTTGAGTCCAAATGGTCTCAAGACCGTTTGGGACCAAACGATCCCAAATCGTTTATGTGCATGCAGTTTCAAAAAGTCAACTTTGGCAAACGGTCTTCACCACCTACTTTACTAAACGGTTTTGAGTATTCAACCAAGACTGTTTGAGGTATGATTGGTCAAGACCATTTGAGGTCTAAGTGACCAAGATCATTTGGAAAGTAATTAATTAAATTGTATGAACACTTAAAGTGAATAAAGGTCAATGGTTTAAGTTGTAAATTACATGATGTAAATCAAAGGTGTTTATAATAATGGTACCTTTAATGAGATAGGGTGATTAGTACCCTTCAAGTAGCTAAGCCCTAATGATCATGGTGATAATGACATAACCCATGATGTCAATTCTTCTTCAAGATTGAGTTGACTTAGCTTAATCAAGGCTGAAGCAAACATCATCTTGTGGAAGATGAAAGAGAAGATTTCCTACACGATTGATAATCAAGTAATAGACTTTCTATATGAATGCATGTTTAATTAGGGTATGATCCTTTATAGTGAGATCATGAAACCCTAATTATGAGGGTTAATGAA
This sequence comes from Alisma plantago-aquatica, assembly GCA_963693085.1. Classification (NCBI taxonomy): domain Eukaryota; kingdom Viridiplantae; phylum Streptophyta; class Magnoliopsida; order Alismatales; family Alismataceae; genus Alisma; species Alisma plantago-aquatica. The sequence continues at coordinate 417,349,158 of OY856413.1, forward strand.
TCATAACCCTAACTGAGAATATTAATGGAAGTAATCTTACTACATAATGATGGTATGATCTTAATTCATAGTGATGGTATGGTAAACCCTAATTTAGGGTGATGTGATATAAATAGTAAACCCTAATTTAGGGTGATGTGATATGAATAGTTAATCCTAATCTAGGGTGATGTGATGTGAATAGTAAACCCTAATTGTGGGTTATGGAATAAGAAACCCTAATGGAGGGTGATGACATGAGAAACCCTAATTGGGGGTGATGTCATGAGAAACCCCAATTGGGATGAACAATAAGTCTAATTATGGTTTATTGAATATGAAACCCTAGTTTTAAGTGATGTTATGTGGAACCCTGATATTATGATATGGTGTAAGACTCAATTCAGGGTAATGTCATGTGATGATATATGAAACCTTAGAGATGGTTTAATAGCCATTACACCAAAGAGAGGTGTGGCTAAAATAATTAAATAAGATGAATATGTTATAGACATGAAGGATAGGGTTGATGAACCATGTGAATGATAAGGTGGTGATTTTAATGAATATGGATCTAAGAGACAAGATGATGCCTAGATCCTTGTACAACCATCTCTATACATGAGTAATAGCCTATACACCTTACAATGATGAGGACATGAAACTTTTAGGAATGATGTATGCTATACTTAATAATGATGTGGATAACATCCTAAGAGTTGAAATACCTAAAATAGTTGATAATGGTTTATCTTATATCAACAATGTCTATCAGTTGGATAAGTCCATATCATTAAAGACAATTGGACAATTCTAATGTGTGACCCATGCACTATATGATGAAAGTAACAAGTTAGTGGATAAAGTATTAAGAGGGAAATACCTTAATACAAAGTTATTTGATTAACTTAAGAATATGGAAATGAAAAAAAAGTGATACATTCAGATATGATAGATATCACATTCTGCATTTCATTGTAGACTTATCTTGATGAACCTCTAATCCAATACTCTTGGTTAAGAAACACATGAAATGTGTGATATGCAATCGTTACAATAAATATGTGATGAACTCAATGTACTTTGATAAATGTTGACCCATATACCTTGAGAATGGGGTAAGCTAATCAATGAGTATAATGTAATTATATCATGACAAGGATGAGAAATGAACTCATGCTTTGAATTGATGATCATTAATGATATATGATAAGAATGGTAATCATAAGAAAATACTTATGATGTCTTGGATGCTCCTATAGGTGTGGAGTAATACATTAGGGTTGAACTAATAATGTGAGCATGAAACCCTAATTAAAGCATGACGGGAAACCCTAACCCTAATTTTGGGTAAAGGGGATGAAAAGCCCTAATTGATAGACAACCCTAATCTTGATAAAGGATGGGGGTGTTACTAATGTTTCATATGATCTGACAAATGACTTACATGACTGTTATGATAACCATGTAGACATCATGAGATGATGAACATAACCATATATGAGTTATGACTTTCATATAATTAACATGTTGTATGGCCTTATGTGCCTAATGTTGTCGTTGCTTAGTAAAAGTAACAAAATGTGCATGAACCTTATGAGTTCCATGAGTAAGTTGTTGCCTAGTGAAAGGTGGAAAAACATTTAATAGGCTTTGAGAGCCACATGAGATACTTGTGTAACAAGTATTATGCATACCTCGGTCTGAGGACCTGAAGGTAATAGTTACCTAATAAATGGTAACAGTGATAGTGATGAATTCAGGGTATGAATACCCAAAGTTGATAAGTATGATAATGAAGCTGCTGAGGGAAGTGAACTTTCAAAGAAATGAAATGAGGGACTGAGATCCCAATGTCTTATAAAGACTGACAAGTGATTGATGAAAATAGTACTTGTTTCTTAATGGCATTTGTCTGAATAAGTTATGTTTGAGAACTTGACTGATGCTAAAAGAAAATGATAATGTACTTAATTAATCAAGTGAAATCATATCATGTAGAGCCCTGGCCATAGATCCATCATCGTCAGCAATATATGATGGTGAAACGGGTGCTCCGCGGCAAAACTCGGAATGCATATTTTGAATATGTGGGGGTAATGGGAGAATATATCCTGACGTCCTAATGAGGGAATTGAGCAAAGGTAAATAACAAACCTCGCAATCCTTCATTACTTGCACTAGGATAGATGTATCATGAATCTCCCAAAGATTGGGACAGATGCAGTACACATCTCCCAATATTGTTAATGTCAGATCGATGGAGATAAACATGAAATCTCACGATCGCGAAGAGAGTACAGCACGCCACTGTAACTCTAATAGCAAAGTTGCCAGTATACCCTGGAAAGCTATATAGCAGAGACACAAGATGTCTTATATGTAATCTCACACTGACCGAGATATGCGAGGTCTTGGTAGCCAACTCTACCATTGACCTTGTATGGTACCAATTTTGACTTCACAATGGTCAGTTGGAGCATGAGCGGTATACCTCATCTCCTCAGGGCATAAATGTGATTGTAAAATGTAATCAGACGTATAGCATATTTGCTTAAGGATTCAATACAGAAAATTCATTGGCTGATGTTACATTTCTTTTATGCATTTTCATTTGATAAATGTTATTCATATCTCTTTATATTCATTGCAAGCAGATACATGAAATATGAATCTACCATGAGTAGATACAGTGCTCTCCTTAATAAAGGATATTACTTTACTCTGTTCATTCAATTATTAACATTGTTGTTAATATATAAGAACTCCTGCTCAGTTTCATTATAATAAACTGCTATAACAATGTTTTGGCAGAGAGTTATATCTCTCGCTGGGGCAATTTACAATTGTCTCACCCCCGTGGGATCCAATGTTTTTAGGTGGACGCAGACGAAGAAGCAGAAACACTATAACAGAGAAAGATCAACAGCAGCATCAGCGCAGCAGTAATGTCTCAGGTGGAGACACTATCTGTCAAGTTTTAGTTAGTAGTCCTATGTGTCTTCTCTGTACTCTCAGGTCCTCGAAGTCAGTAGTTAGTGTTTTATCATCGACTTTATATTTTGGCTTGATGCCTCAAGGTTTTATGATGTATGTATATAATGTTGAATAGGACAGCTGATGTTGTAATCCTGAGAAGAGAGGGTACAAGTTATGTACTTTTGAATAAGGATGTATATATTATACTTTGGTTCTTAATGGAAGAGTTTCCTATGTTTGGGTCTCTTTGTAAAAATATTTAATTTTTAGTGATTTTCAGTAATCCACTGCAAATGATTCACTTTCGCTTAGTTAATCTTGTTTTCGCGAGTCGGTCGTTACAGATAGAATACTTGTATTATGAGAATGAACTATTTTGATGGAATTCAAATGATAATCAACATGTGTTGACTAGTAACCCCATATGAAGAATGTGAAATAAAAGAAGAAGAGAACTAAGTCTGTTATGCATGTATATGAATGAAATTTATTTACATATATTGAGATTAGATGGAACAAGCATATGTTGTATGATAAATCTATTTTGAGTATGAGAAATGATACATGATGTCTATATGCTTTTATTATTACTAGTTCTAATGACTCTACTAATATTTGTTAAGAACTGTGGTATACAATGAACTGATGAGGAATATGTTGAAATGGAATTTAATATGCACTCCTTACATTGAGAAACCCTGATAAGGGTAAATGTTGCATAAAGAGATTATGTCTAGGGTTGAAAGCCCACTGATGATGATAAAACCCTGATGGGGTAAATGATGGACAATAAGATTATGTCTTGGGCTGAAGGCCCACTATTGATGATTGCTATGAGTTGATGTAGAAGATAGAAATAATCATATTTGTTGCAATCTATAGACTTATTGTGCTTCTTACTTTGATCATTGCCCTTATTGATAAACTTAATCTATTTCATGTTATTATAGTTACGCGAGAATACACAGATATGATATATGATGTTTTGAATTCTTGTAAGATGAGTAAAAGAGATTAATAACAAGTGAAATGATGGAACATCTAGTTAGGTGCCATAAACATAGTGAGTTTCCCCTGAGGACCACACTGGGGAAACAAAACAAATCTCCTTGTAGTAATCGATGAATTATGAGAAGGATTTCTGGAGTGTGGATCGAGACCTTAAAGGTTAGACCACCAGGATTTAGGAGTGAGTCGTCTGGAGTGGCTCTGGCCCTAAATCCTTGCTGTGAAAGTCTATGTCCAGATGGAATAGACTCTGATGAAATGAAATATGTGAAATGTGAAATGAAAAATATGTGAAATGCTGTGATATGTGTTATACTGTTTTGCTGGTTCCTATCTTGTGTACCCGAGATGAGGATGTGAGCCTCTTTAGGTAACCCTGAGGTGGCCAGGGTTTGCTGTTGATATATTAGGGTGTCTGGCTAAACCCTAAGATAGTGACAGCGAGTCATTGACACGATAATCAGGTGTGGCGACTTCTACTTGGTGAGGTACAAGCCAAGTAGTTTCAGGGCAAATGAATAAAAGATGATAAGCCATGTAGAACATGATTTGAATGATTATTACATTCCTTGTACTGCTAGTTGATGATATGTCATTGTTGATTAAGCTTCATGTTGTGGAAAGTAATCATGTTGCTATGGACATTTTCTATTTCATATTATGATCTATCATGCTGACAAGTTATAAATGATGGAATTTGTATTCATTCTGAATATGAGCTGGATTGTCTGCTATTTGATAGTATTGCTTGGTAGATATGTATTATATGTACTTCAGCTTCAGGATTGCAGGATGTGTTCCAGGTTCAGCTAAAAACTTGACTTATTACTGATGCAGTAGGATTCACTATCTGAACTAAGAAGTATCTGTTGATTTGTTCATAGACATGCTTTAAAAGATGTTTCAAATTTATAATTGGTTTAAGTGATTACCTTATTTGTTGGATCAGATTATCATTGCAAGTTAAAAATGACTTATGATAGAATTATCTGCTAGACTTTTCAATATCTGCATGTTTCTGTTAAGTTTATTATAGTTAATATGATGTCGATGCATGTACCTAGCTTGAGTGGGAGGTATCCACTCACTGGGGCTCTATATGAGTCTCATGAGGTTGTTTCAAATGTTTTTAGGTATAACATTATCCAGCAGAGAGGTCATGACAAAGAAGATATAAATAGCATAATTTAGGTAGAATAGAATGTCCCTGTAATCTCTCTTTCCCGAGATGGGTTGTAGACTATGTTTGTTCATCAATGTACATGTATCTGATGTAAACTGAACAACATATGAGAACAAGATTGATTTTGGTTTTAATGGAGTTCAATAAGATTTGTGATATATGAATGTGATGTCCTTGATGTGACATTGATTTATGAGTTTGTGAAGAAAGAAAAAGGAAAAATTTATCTATGTTTTTCGTATATTGTTTAATCACCTTGGTCGAAAATTCATTGTTTTATTTCATAATCTGGGTTTAGGTTTGGGATTATCTCTAATGGTTGGTATTTAAGCTAATCAAAAGAGTGGGTCCAAACAAACATGGTATCAGAACCTAGGTTAGATGAGTCTACAGGGACAATAGGATCTAGGACTAAATGATAATGTGGATGTTGAATATAACCTGAATGATGTGCATACTGACTGAATTCAGTATCCAAATACTCTGGTCAAGTATTTGGGTATTGAGCTAAGCTAGTATGAATCTACTAATTGTACTTCTTCTGGATGCCCTGACCAAGTATCCAGATGACCACAGTTGGTAGTATTAAAAGATGCATGATGATAAAATTGTGAAAAAGAAAAGGATTTTATAATTCAATATGGAACCTATGGAAAACATAAAATTTCATATAAGAAAGATGAAAGCTTAATGGATTATGAACATAATTTCTAATGAGTTTGAGTTTGAGTATGAAATCTGAAATTGTGAGAAAAAGCTATGAACTAAGATGCACTCTAGATGATCTTCTTTATAAAGGAAATTGATGAATGCAGATGATAATATGTGAATGAGTCATAATCTTAATCCATGAGATACACAATCAAATTAAAAAAAAGAGACGTGAAAGGTGATGTGAATCAGATCTTGATAAATGATGTATTACTGATATTAGTGATTCAAATGTTTATAATACTCAAGGAGAGATATGATGATTACAAGGGATGAAATATTCATTTAATGCAAAAAGAAAATGCCATATGAAAGAAAGATAAAATGAAAGTCTTTATAGTTTGATGGTCAGAGAAGTGAACGATTAGATGGTATGATATTCTTCCATATCTTTTCTTGGATTTTGGGATGAAATCCTAAAAGGAGGGGAGAATTTGTAATGACCCATTTTCAAATTAGTCGTCTAATTAGGGTTTACTTGGATGATTGTATGCTTAATTAAGATGATCATTGTTTAAAGCTTGATTAGTGATGGTAGTTCAATTTTCATGTTTTAAATATAATGAGAAGTTTTAATCATACTTTGATCTACCTAATTAGGGTTAACATTTAAGAAACCCTAATCGGCCCAAATTAGGGTTTTGATGACATATGAATACAGAATTTGATAAATATAGTGTCTCACTAAATGATTTTTAGTATTTTATGTGTAATTCTAATTTAATTCAAATTTGTGTAAGATTTGTATGTGTAAAATGTGAACACTCATGAAAAATATCAGAATTTGTGAAGAATGTTCTGACCTGTTTATTGATTGAGTTTCAAACTCGACCGATCATATTTTTATATTGATATAGTAGTGTGGTAATAGCAGTGTGGTAATTGAATATTTTATTTTTATTGGTATATCCAATTGATCTCAAGTTTTAATTGTACTTTAAAAACTCCATTATAGACACTCTATTAAATTAGCGTAATTTTTAGATGAATTGTGATCTCTAAAGAGAGGGTGTCGGTCGAGTTCTGTGAAGGACAAACTCGACCGACCATGTTGTTGACTGCAATATAACAATGTAGTATTTGATTTTTTATTTACTTATTGGTAACTCCAAATGATCTAAATTTTTTACTGTATCTTATAAACTCAATTTCAGACATTTGGTTAAAGTTTCTTAATTTTTAGATGAGGTTTGAGTTCTGAAACATGTGGTTTTGGTCGAGTGTATAACTCAGCCGACCAACCAGTTTAAGCAAAATAAAAATACATTGAGGGGCATGTTTGCAAATGTTCTAAGCACCTCAATCCATCTATATCACTAAACTAACACACAAGGAGCTCTCATAACTCGTCCTTCCTATCAAAGAAATGAAATTCTTGAGAGAGAGGAGAGCTAGGGTTTTGAGTAGAGAAAGTGGAGGAGATGATGACCTAGGGTTTCTCTATCCAAGATATGATGAAATCAAGTAAGTTTAGCTTCTTTGCATAGCATTTCATGGTGAATCTTCTCTCACATGTCAAGATTCCATCCCTCCCCTGACTTGATTTGAAATCACATCAAATATTCCTCTTTTCTCACTCTTTCTCTTCTAATCCCCATTTCTTGGGTTTCTGAGTTGAGAGGAGAAAGAATTGGATTCTTTTGCGAGAGTTTGTTTAAGTTTCCAAAAATTCAGAGGTTGACCTCCGTTTTTAAGGTGTTTGGCACCTGAGGTAAGTGTTTTATCCCTCCTAAGCTTTGTATTCATGTTGAAATCCTAATTGTATCTGGCTAAAATAATCAGATACCTTGTTTATACATGTATGCGATTGGATTTAATTTGGTAAAGATATTGGCGAATCCAATTTTACTGATTTGGTAAAGATATTGTAAACTTGATTAGTTCCTATTATATTGATTGAGGATGCATGGGTATTCCTATGGGTAGATGACTATGGTATTTCATGTGAATTTTGCCTAAAAATCAGCCCAATGGCCGATATGCTTGGAATTGAATTGACATGTATAAAGTCATATTTGAATTGTACTACATTGTATTATACAAGTGTTGTTACAACCCCAGTTTTGGGTTCATTTAGCGAGAAATGTAATTTCTCATATTAAAGATATTGGAAAAAATAATGATATAATTTGTTTTGAATAAATGGGTTCCGTTTACAATAGCCTTGATGATTGTGTTGTGGGCTTTATTGGCTATTGGGCCCAATAACAGGAAATTCAATTAATAAATGCCTAATTGAGTTTTTGGAGAAAAGAAAGATGTGGAAACCTCTAGAAGGCAAAATAATATAATCCAAAGTGTGATTTCGTGCCTCTTGGGTTCCTTGGGTTCCAAGGAGTCCAAATTTTCAAAGAAAATACAATAAGGAAAGAAAAGAGCAATTAAGTATCTCCTTGTTAAGAAAGAAATTGAAAATAATGATAAAATGTAGATAACATGTGGAAAAAGGTATAATTGAGTTATCTTGGTGGATTTTCGTATCCAAAGGATTCCTAATGTTAAAAGGAACTCCAAATAAGGAAAATAAAAGAGAGATAAAGAGAAATACTCAAAAAGAGATATTTTAATAATGAAAAAGTAAAATAATAAGAAAAGGGATGAAAGATAAGGAAAGAGTCTAAGGAAATATTCCCAAGAGGGGATTTCGAGCCATTAAGGTTCCTTGAGGTTCAAGGAACTCAAAATCATAATTTAATAGCAAAGGAAAGAGACAATATGCATAAAATATGCCTTATTAAGAGATAACTTGCATATAAAGAAAACTATCTCATACTTTCTATTTTGAGTTTAAAATGATAAACGGTTTGGGAGATATGAATTTTGTAAATTTCTTTATAGTGAGAGGATCGATATTAATGATATTTATTTTCTGTTTTGCGTTTTGGGCACGCGACGACAACCCTTAGATCCGGGATCGATGGCGGTTGTGCCATCACCTACCTTGGGTAGGAAAAGGAAATAACAAGCAGAATATGAAACTTTCCTGATCGGATTTCTCTACACTCAATGAATGTGCAAAGATAAAACTGGTACCGTGAGATTCAGGATAAGAAATCGCTTCTGCTCATCCTAGGTTTTTCCTGGGTTGGAGGTCTCTAGAAGTTTTGCCTATTTTTCTGACATAGTGGACCTAACTCTCGATCCTAGTATCTATATATGGGCATTAGTGCCCAATGCAAAGGATGGAAGTAGTCGTAAGACTCAGCCGGAGTTAGAGTATCCATCCCAGCATCCAATTCCGCCAACTAGTCTCTGCTTTCTTCCCCTCCTCTTCCTCTGTTCTACCGGTGAGATACCCTGTCGTCCCTCTTATACAAGCCTATGTGAGAAGAATTGGTAGGTCCTATGAATTCTAGAGGATCCGACGGAGGTGATCGAGTATTTTCGTGGAGGTTTTGGGCGCTGGAAGCCGGAGTCAACTCAGTCGCTGACCGGCCAAGCCACCGATCGTGTGGGCTGCTGCGAGCGGGAGGAAGAAGATGAAGACACAAAGATTACTAGTTTGCCCCTATGTGATGTGCTAGGATTCGAGGGCCTTAGGGTCTTTCCGCTAGCCTGGACGGCCCAAATAAAAGAAAAGCAAAAACCTAGTAAAGGTATGATGTGGCAACAGCCTATTGGTTAGTTAATCCTTATCTTGTTTAATTTTTAGAAATTAAATGGTAGCTTCGATGGGAACATGCAAAATATGAAAATTGATCAGGAAAACGCGTAGAATCCAATAAAAACACTTTTAAAGCCTGATTTCATTCATTTTTGTAAAAGTTTGCTAAGTTAATGAAAAGTGCTTTGAAATTATGTTAGAAACCCTAATTGAAATTAATGGCTAGGTTCATGATGCTTCTTTGGCGAAATTAAGTAATAGTAACCTGTTGAAATGTTAATGAGGAACTTGAACCTGATCTAGATGATTTATTGCATGATTTAGGGTTTTACACCAATTATGAATGATTAAGCACTTAGAAACCCTAATTTAGGGTAAAAGAGGATAAGATCATATTTAATTCAAAAAATATGATAATATGTTGTTAAATGATGGTTATAAGATATTTTGAATATAAAAATTTTCTAATCATGGATAGATACCCTTAATATGATAATTAGGGTTTTCTAATGGATAAAGTTGGAATTAATGATAAATGGAATTTGTAGGTGAATTAGATACGGATTGTTAATCCGGAAGGAACATAGGATGATAAAAAGGCTCTAATGTGAATATGTGAAGGTTTTGCACTTAGAACTACTGTTCTAGGGTTTTGTGGATATAAATAAGGAAAGTTGTAAAAGATCAAAAAAGAACCCTGATAAAACCCAATTCGGATTAGAAACCCTAGAAAGTGAATCCAAGTCAATTAAATAGACATATTCTTGGTAAAGTATAGTAAATAGGTTACGTATGCTTTTTAGGAATTCTATGATTGTTGAACTACTTCTTGGATTACTTGCTTGCTTGGAATCGTTATTAGCTTGTTGAATCTACAAATCAGGTATGTGGTTAATTATGAATAACCGCCTTAGTTTCTCGATGATTTTTTGGATGGTTAATCGCATTGAATGCAAATTATCAGTTTGGATGTTCATACTTGCAAATTATAAAGTCACTATGATTATCACATTAATAATAGAAGTATGGATTCTCGCACCTACATGCCACCCTGATGGATGATGCCAAAGGTCAGGCCCAGATGGGTAGACTAATGGACGCCTTGAGTGGTGACCCCAGGCACCAAGAAGGTGGCCTATGATATTGCATGAATAGTGGGCACCATGAGTGGTGACCCCCAGGCACCAAGCTCGGGATTGAGAAGGTGGCCTTAAGTCATTGGCAAAGGGCACCCTAAGGTGGGTATGCTAGGGTTAGGGCAAAAGCGGTGCAGAATGTCATATTGAAAAGTGTAAATTGGCTTGTTAATTAATTTGATTGTGATTATTAAATTGTTAGCCATATTTGCAAGATTTTGGTTGTTCCCACATACCAGTATATTTCGATATACTGATCGACGTTTTGTTTGTCGGCATTTTAGGAACAACAATTGAAAGAACAAACAGTAAAGTGACACATTGCGGAAAAAGAAATAAAGTGCAAGGAGGATTAGATAGAATAATTCAAGACCAGGATAGATAGATTTCCAAGGTTTTCAAAGGTAAGTAAAGTTTTAATTTTATACCAAATTCCAGTTAGTTAGTAGAATTTCATAATTTTTATTGATTATTTGTCGAACCTTTGATCATGTTAATTGGATAACGGCACCGACCTTTCGGTCTCCCTTAATTGGGGGTTATCGGGAGGCGGGGTCATTACAATTGGTATCAGAGCGAAGGTTCCTCATTTAATCTTTAATAATTATTAAATTTTACAAATTCCATAGAATCCAATGGAGTTATTAGAGGATTATCCGAAAGACAGAGGTGTCTAGAAAAGGATCATGACTGGGGGCTGGCAATATTTTCCTCCGCACCGCTAATTGGAATATGAGGACTCCCCGATTTGTGTGACTGCCTGGCCAAAGTCTTAGGGTATGAATCGAAATAAGATGCCTTTAGGACTCTCTCATCTTATTCATCCCTTCTCAACTCAAATTATGTTAAGGACCTTAAGGGTTAGGGTTTTCTCTCTTCCCCGCACCCTCTTGAGGTATGGGTAAGGTTGATAAGGTCTGAGGAATCCTCCACCAAATTAATGAAAAGCATGTAAATAATATGTCATGGACATAAGCTTAATAGAGTAAGCGTAAAGGAATAGATACATGCTTATGACATATGACACGAATTTTCATTCCCTTAGGAGATACCTGAGGATAGACCTCCTTGGCAGGAGGATAAGTAAAGAGAGTTAGTCTTGGAGGTAGAGACCTCCATTAAAAGTAGAGACCTAGCACATCCTTTGAGGATGATGTTTACCCTAACCCTAAGTGAAGGTTAGAGAGAGAGATGACATGATAGTAGACCAGGTGTTTGGATAGACATGCCTTGGATGTCATGTGAGCCATGAGAGGTTAGATGACCTGGCACCTTTGGCAACCCAACCCGGGAAAGGGTCGTGCATATTAGAGTGAAGGATAGCTCCTTCAATGATGAGGTTAGTGAAGAACCTATGGAAACCCCGTGAGCTTATATGAGCGTGACATGGTATGCACCCAGAGTACGACAGTAGTCCGACAGTAGGTTGAAAACCTTACCAGTAAGTATGATGGATACCTTAAGAGATAAGCATAAAGGGCTATCTTGAACATAAGTATCACCCATGTAGGGGTATGCTTGTAAGCGTGACCCACCTTAATGGAGAGAGGACCTCGAGTAGTAAGGTTGCTTATAGGGCTAGCTCTATATAGAGAGAGAGAGAGTAGGACCCCAAGCAAGGAGGATGGAAGCTTAGATTCTGAGACATGGGGAACAATGGGGAGTTGAGGATGATGCGACCTAAGTGGATGATAGTGGTTGCCTTATGCTAGATTCCTGGAGGCTGATGATATCTTGGAACCGAACCCTAGAGAGAGGACGATGCTTCTAGTACCCATGGTATAAGTTACCTATTGGATGAGATAAAGAGTGCTTTAGACCCTGAGGAGGTTTAAGTAACCAGTTGTGAGGCTTTATACCTAGTTGGTTGCCCTGGAAGAGGACTCAACTCTGAAGCGTTGCTCGAGTAGAAAGATCATGGAGGTACATGACATACCTTGGACATGCTTGATTCATGGTTAAGATGTTGAGCATGTAGTTGAATACCCAAAGGAGAACCTAGGGTTCCTAGGCCTAGGAGGGGAAGCAGTGTATCTGATGCTCATGATGAGATTTGAGTCTCTATAGTTTTCGAGCATGGTACTCCTCATGTGTAGAGGTAAAGGAAATCCCTTATGTTAAGGGTATGTTTGATGAACCCCTCAAAACTAAGTTGATGTAATGTTGAGGATGAGAACAAGTGCGACCTAGCATGGTTTTGTAGGTACGCTTGTGCCTTAGTAGTTGTTGGTTTAAGCATGCTCATATGGATGTAAACCCTAAGGATGCTTGTGACCTTTGTTATAAAGGTGTAGTTTCCCCCCATCCTGGGAGAGAGACCCTTTGGTAGGGAGTTTACCAGTTTGGTTGGTTTCGAGGTAACCTAAGGAGGTTTTGTAGGATCTTGAGAAGTTAAGTGAAGAGTACATGGCATGAGAATGAACCTATAGACCCATAGATAACCATCTCTATGTGCAGGTGGATGTGTTACCATGGAGGTAACCAGTATGGGGCTCGACCAAGGTAGGCAGGTCGCCATGACCATTATGAAAGGATGAAAGTCATGAATGCAAGAAGAGAGATGATGAAGGATTGGGTAAGGTTCTAAGTTGAACATGTACTATGTTAGAATCCTAAGTCTATCCAAGGGTCTGTTAGGGATAAGATCGATGGAAGTCGGAGTTACCTAATTCCCTAGTTGCACATGACCATAGGGTTGGGAGGTAACAGCTATCATTGTCTGAGGGCCATGGGTTAGGAGATTGATCACCTTCATGAACTCATGGGACCCAAAGGACAGATGAGTAGGGCACTCTCTGGATGCATGAGGGAAGAGGGATGACCCCAAAAGTGTCGGTACCCTAAAGACCTAGAGGAGATGACCAAGGATTCTGCTTGGACCAAGTAAGTTCGAGACCAGTTTCCCATGGAAGTAATTTTGATATAATGATGTTTGACATAAGTTGCACGTTCTAACTTAGATTTGAAGGTATACTGGCAAGGTGGGATGTACCATCTCTACTCTTGGAACATGAAGAACTCTGTATTTGGACTGTAGCCAAATGCTTATTTCCTCTTGTTATGGGAGTGAGAGATAGGACAGTACACATGCCATATACCAAGGATAAAGATGATGTAAGTTGGAACGTTGCTACAAGGTATAAGGATAGAGATGATAACATACCCTTGTCGAGCGAATGATACATGGATGGTTTACATACACTAAGAGTATTAAGGATATCATCTTGTGAGGATGTTTTATCATGAGCTATGTGGAATTTGCAAGTTATGCAAAGTTGAGTTTGATCACCATGAGGATTAGCTCAGAGTTTCTTTTTGAAGACAAACTTAGAGATTGAGATGAGATGATAAGTAGAATACATGGAGGTATATGTCTTCAACATTACCTAATACCTAAGGATGTGAAGTGGTAATGGATGCTCTTGTTGAGATATAGATGCCTAGTTTAGCAGAAAGTTAGAAGAAGTTGAGGTTGTTAGGCTAACCTTAAGATGAGGGAAAGAGATAAGTTTGGCTATCATCTAGATATATCAATAGTGGTTGATCAAGTTAATGATTGATTGGTTAGCCACCCTAGTCTTTGATGCAATGGAAGGATGGTGATAGACCTTCAGATACACTTTTTTTTTATTTGCGAGAGAACCACCCCCGCACGAGCGCCACTTTTGTGACCCCCGCAGGCGGCGTAAACTCTCGGGGACCCTGACCCCCCCATAAGGGTGGCCCCAACTAGTAGCATCATTGGCCAGCTGACGCTATGGGCAAATCATTTCTGAGGCCATAGCCAGGAGTCCAACCCGTGACCTCTCACAGAGGCCTTGCGAGCCGCACCGCCTGAGATAAGTTTGGTTGTCATGAGCTATGGTGATAGACCTTCAGATACACTTTGTTGGATAGGAAGGTAATAAAACCCTGATGAGAGTGGTTCAGGGTTTCTGAGGAATCGATCTTGAGGAATCATGATCTACAGGAAATAATGATTTTAAGATCACCATACACCATGGTACTACTGAGATAATGAGTGGTAGGAGTACTATGGATGCGGGAGATGAGGTTGCATGTGGTATGTTGCATGCAAGCCAGGAGGTGAAGGATGAACACCAGTAACCCAGTGCTTTGACTTAGAGGATGAAGAGTCCTCGAGAGGGAATGGGAGTTCACCACTATGGATGTTGTGGTAAGTCTTCCCTTGAACAAGAAAGATAAAGATGCAATATGGGTTATGGTAGATCGCCTTACCTAGATAACATGTTAAAGAAAGAGTACTTTCAAGGGACAGATCCGGTTGAACTACTCATAAGAGCGAGAGGGTTCAACTACACCATGATGCGAGTTCAAAAGTTCTTGAGTAGGACCTAAAGGTTCACTTCCACGAGGTAGAAGAGGATACATGAAGAACTCAAGGATAGTACAGTTTATCACCCCATAGTAATGGCTAGTATGATCCTGACTAGAGGGTCTGATGAGAGCATGTGTGCTCATTCAGGGTGATACATGGAGACAGTTGTTAAGTATGATGTTAACCACCATAGCCTTTATCGGGATGCAAGAAGGTCTACAGGGAGGTTGTGCCGGTCACCACTTCATTAAGATGGTGTTGGTGAAGGAGGCCTCGTGAAGGTCAGAAAAGAACCACAGTGTGTGCAGATGAAGTCGCTTTGATCGTGCAATGGCTGAGAGAAAGCCCAGAGGCGACATGAGTCACGAGCTGATGCAAAGCAGACTGACATGCAGTTCACTATGGGAGAATATGTGATGTGAAAATCCGACCCCTCTAAGCTACAACTGAGAAAGCTGAGTCCCCGATATATGGGTCCATTTGAGATGGATTGGTGGAGATGGTTGTGTTTAACCTTACCCCTCAGGATAAAATGATGTGTTGCATGAGTCCGATCTAGAGCACTATGTGAGGTACCCAAGCCATGTGCTGAGCCCTGAACCTATTCAGCTTTTGAGAGGCTGATATGTCCTGAGTCACCTATGAGGGTATGATACACCAAGGTAAGAAAGAACTCAGATGGAAGAATATGAGATGATGAAGGTTCTTGGGAAGCAACATTGAAAGGGTGAAGCCACATGGGAGCCATGGTGGACGTACGAAAGGCTTATCCTATTTGTTTACTTGCTTGATGGAATTTTGAGGGCAAAATTCTTATAAGAGGGGAAGGATGTTACAACCCCAGTTTTGGGTTCATTTAGCGAGAAATGTAATTTCTCATATTAAAGATATTGGAACAAATAATGATATGATTTTTTTTGAATAAATGGGTTCCGTTTACAATATCCTTGATGATTGTGTTGTGGGCTTTATTGGCTATTGGGCCCAATAACAAGAAATTCAATTAATAAATGCATAATTGAGTTTTTGGAGAAAAGAAAGATGTGGAAACCTCTAGAAGGAAAAATAATATAATCCAAAGTGTGATTTCGTGCCTCTTGTATTCCTTGGGTTCCAAGGAGTTCAAATTTGCAAAGAAAATACAATAAGGAAAGAAAAGAGCAATTAAGTATCTCCTTGTTAAGAAAGAAACTGAAAAAATGATAAAATGTAGATAACATGTGGAAAAAGGTATAATTGAGTTATCTTGGTGGATTTTCGTATCCAAAGGATTCCTAATGTTAAAAGGAACTCCAAATAAGGAAAATAAAAGAGAGATAAAGAGAAATACTCAAAAAGAGATATTTTAATAAAGAAAAAGTAAAATAATAAGAAAAGGGATGAAAGATAAGGAAAGAGGCTAAGGAAATATTCCCAAGAGGGGATTTCGAGCCATTAAGGTTCCTTGAGGTTCAAGGAACTCAAAATCATAATTTAATAGCAAAGGAAAGAGAAAATATGCATAAAATATGCCTTATTAAGAGATAACTTGCATATAAAGCAAAATATCTCATACTTTCTATTTTGAGTTCCAACTTTGGTTCACACGTGTATTAAGTCATTATAGACTTTCTCCTAAAATTTGAGCTTAAAATGATAAACGGTTTGGGAGATATGGATTTTGTAAATTTCTATATAGTGAGAGGATCGATATTAATGATATTTATTTTCTGTTTTGCGTTTTGGGCACGCGACGACAACCCTTAGATACGGGATCGATGGCGGTTGTGCCATCACCTACCTTGGGTAGGAAAAGAAAATAACAAGCAAAATATGAAACTTTCCTGATCATATTTCTCTACACTCAATGAATGTGCAAAGATAAAACTGGTACCGTGAGATTCAGGATAAGAAATCGCACCTGCTCATCCTAGGTTTTTCCTGAGTTGGAGGTCTCTAGAAGTTTTGCCTATTTTTCTAACGTAGTGGACCTAACTCTCGATCCTAGTATCTATATAAGGGCATTAGTGCCCAATGCAAAGGATGGAACTAGTCGTAAGACTCGGCCGGAGTTAGAGTATCCATCCCAGCATCCAATTCCGCCAACTAGTCTCTGCTTTCTTCCCCTCCTCTTCCTTTGTTCTACCGGTGAGATACCATGTCGTCCCTCTTATACAAGCCAATGTGAGAAGAATTGGTAGGTCCTATGAATTCTAGAGGATCCGACGGAGGTGATGGAGTATTTTCGTGGAGGTTTTGGGCGCTGGAAGACGGAGTCAACTTAGCCGCTGACCGACCAAGCCACGGATCACGTGGGCTGCTGCGAGCGGGAGGAAGAAGATGAAGACACAAAGATTACTAGTTTACCCCTATGTGATGTGCTGGGAGTCGAGGGACTTAGGGTCTTTCCGCTAGCCTGGACGGCCCAAATAAAAGAAAAGCAAAAACCTAGTAAAGGGATGATGTGGCAATAGCATATTGGTTAGTTAATCCTTATCTTGTTTAATTTTTAGAAATTAAATGGTTGCTTCGATGGAAACATGCAAAATATGAAAAATGATCAGGAAAATGCGTAGAATCCAATAAAAACACTTTTAAAGCCTGATTTCGTTCATTTTTGTAAAAGTTTGCTAAGTTAATGAAAAGTTCTTTGAAATTATGTTAGAAACCTTAATTGAAATTAATGGCTAGGTTCATGATGCTTAATTGGCGAAATTAAGTAATAGTAACCTGTTGAAATGTTAATGAGGAACTTGAACCTGATCTAGATGATTTATTGCATGATTTAGGGTTTTACACCAATTATGAATGATTAAGCACTTAGAAACCCTAATTTAGGGTAAAAGAGGATAAGATCATATTTAATTCAAAAAATATGATAATATGTTGTTATTTGATGGTTCTAAGATATTTTGAATATAAAAATTTTCTAATCATGGATAGATACCCTTAATATGATAATTAGGGTTTTCTAATGGATAAAGTTGGAATTAATGATAAATGGAATTCGTAGGTGAATTAGATACAGGTTGTTTATCCGGAAAGAACATAAGATGATAAAAAGGCTCTAATGTGAATATGTGAAGGTTTTGCACTTAGAACTATTGTTCTAGGGTTTTGTGGATATAATTAAGGAAAGTTGTAAAAGATCAAAAAAGAACCCTAATAAAACCCAATTCGGATTAGAAACCCTAGAAAGTGAATCCAAGTCAATTAAATAGACATATTCTTGGTAAAGTATAGTAAGTAGGTTACGTATGCTTTTCAGGAATTCTGTGATTGTTGAACTACTTCTTGGATTACTTGCTAGCTTGGAATCGTTATTAGCTTGTTGAATCTACAAATCAGGTATGTGGTTATTTATGAATAACCGCCTTAGTTTCTCGATGATTTTTCGGATGGTTAATCGCATTGAATGCAAATTATCAGTTTGGATGTTCATACTGGCAAATTATAAAGTCACTATGATGATCACATTAATAATAGAAGTATGGATTCTCACACCTACATGCCACCCTGATGGATGATGCCAAAGGTCAGGCCCGGATGGGTAGACCAATGGACGCCTTGAGTGGTGACCCCAGGCACCAAGAAGGTGGCCTATGATATTGCATGACTAGTGGGCACCATGAGTGGTGACCCCCAGGCACCAAGCTCGGGATTGAGAAGGTGGCCTTAAGTCATTGGCAAAGGGCACCCTAAGGTGGGTATGATAGGGTTAGGGAAAAAGCGGTGGAGAATGTCATATTGAAAAGTGTAAATTGGCTTGTTAATTAATTTGATTGTGATTATTAAATTGTTAGACATATTTGCAAGATTTTGGTTGTTCCCACATACCAGTATATTTTGATATACTGACCGACGTTTTGTTTGTCGACATTTTAGGAACAACAATTGAAAGAACAAACATTAAAGTGACACATTACGGAAAAAGAAATAAAGTGCAAGGAGGATTAGATAGAATAATTCAAGACCAGAACAGATAGCTTTCCAAGGTTTTCAAAGGTAAGTAAAGTTTTAATTTTATACCAAATTCCAGTTAGTTAGCAGAATTTCATAATTGTTATTGATTATTTGTCGAACCTTTAATCATGTTAGTTGGATAACAGCACCGATCTTTCAGTCTCCCTTAATTGGGGGTTACCGGGAGGCGGGGTCGTTACAAGTGTATTCTTGAATGTTAATGGAATTGAATGACCACATATCCTGATTAGGATTTGTGTTGAGGAAGTGAATCAAATGAGTCAATTAATCAATGTATACTTATGATTGATGAATGAAATGTGTAAAAATGGAAACTAGGGTTTCCATGTTTGTGAATAACCCTAATGAACCCTTGGGTCATGATTGGATTACTGAATGATATGATTCTTATGATATGTTGAACTAAGGAATGACTTCTTGAAAACCCTAAAAGTTTATTACTAAGACAATTATGAGTGATAAAGCTAGAACTTGTATATGATGTTTGAAATGTGAACAAATGTTGAAGTTGAAAGTATTAATACTTCAATTGAATATGATGAGTCTTACTTATATCATCTAAGTCTAATGCATTTGTTTTAGTATAATAAAGAATGATCATTGCTGATTATGGGAATGACATAAGTAGTCAATGACAAGGTACACTTATCTGAATATAAGAGACAATATGAACAAGATGTACGTAATGGTGATTGCAAGATAAAGATGAAACTAATGAAGATAGTATGATGACGTATTTTATCTTTTATTAAATTACATGTGGATTAACCCAAATTAAATGAAATATACTAAGAATTGTACTTTGGTAAATGTTATGTAGAAGAGAAGCATTGTATGTAAAGTGAATCAAGAAAGATTGGTCCAGATAATGTAATGTACATGAAATGGAAGAAGCTTAGACTACTGAGTATAAAATGATGGAAAAAGATAGGAATTTGTAGATGATTCTAAGAATGTAACTCTTACCCCAAAATGATGAGTTTGATGATGCTAATGAATGACAATCTCAAATGGGTGATTAAGAGATGTACATAACCGTAGTTGAATTCAACTAAATGATGAAACTCAAGTATTTCAATTGACTTACAAGAATGTGTGTTTTTGTATTGTGATTATTTGATAGAATACTTGTATTATGAGAATGAACTATTATGATGGAATTCAAATGATAATCAACATGTGTTTACTATTAACCCCATATGAAGAATGTGAAATAAAAGAAGAAGAGAACTAAGTTTGTTATGCATGTATATGCATGAAATTTATTTACATCTATTGAGATTAGATGGAACAAGCATATGTTGTATGATAAATCTATTCTGAGTATGAGAAATGATACATGATGTCTATATGCTTTTACTATTGCTAGTTCTAATGACTCTACTAATATTTGTTAAGAACTGTGGTATACAATGAACTGATGAGGAATATGTTGAAATGGAATTTAATATGCACTCCTTACATTGAGAAACCCTGATAAGGGTAAATGTTGCATAAAGAGATTATATCTAAGGTTGAAAGCCAACTGATGATGATAAAACCCTAATGGGGTAAATGATGGACAATAACATTATTTCTTGGGATAAAGGCCCACTATTGATGATTGCTATGAGTTGATGTAGAAGATAGAAATAATCATATTTGTTGCAATCTATAGACTTATTGTGCTTCTTACTTTGATTATTGGCCTTATTGATAAACTTAATCTATTTCTTGTTATTATAGTTACGTCAGAATAGACATATATGATATATGATGTTTTGAATTCTTGTAAGATGAGTAAAAGAGATTAATAACAAGTGAAATGATGTAACCTCTAGTTAGGTGCCCTAAACACCATGAGTTTCCCCTGAGGACCACACTGGGGAAACAAAATAGATCTCCTTGTAGTAATCGATGAATTATGAGAAGGATTTCCGAAGTGTGGATTGAGACCTTAAAGGTTAGACCACCAGGATTTAGGAGTGAGTCATCTGGAGTGGCTCTGGCCCTAAATCCTTGTTGTGAAAGTCTATGTCCAGATGGAATAGACTCTGATGAAATGAAATATGTGAAATGTGAAATGAAAAATATGTGAATTACTGTGATATGTGATATACTATTTTGTTGGTTCCTATCTTGTGTACCTGAGATGAGGACGTGAGCCTCTTTAGGCAGCCCTGAGGTGGCCAGGGTCTGTTGTTGAAATCTTAGGGTGTCCGGCTAAACCCTAAGACAATGATGGTGAGTCGTTGACACGATAATCAGGTGTGGCGACTTCTACTTGGTGAGGTACAAGCCAAGTAGTTTCAGGGCAAATGAATAAAAGATGATAAGTCGTGTAGAACATGATTTGAATGATTATTACATTCCTTGTACTGCTAGTTGATGATTTGTCATTGTTGATTAAGCTTCATGTTGTGGAAAGTAATCATGTTGCTATGGAAATTTTCTATTTCATATTATGATCTATCATGCAGACAAGTTATAAATGATGGAATTTGTATTCATTCTGAATATGTGCTGGATTGCCTGGTATTTGATAGTATTGCTTGGTAGATATGTATTATGTGTACTTCAGCTTTAGGATTGCAGGATGTGTTCCTGGTCTGGCTGGTGGAGTGTCACAAATATAATGTTGTAGTTATGTATTTATTCAAAATGCTAAAAACTTGACTTATTACTGATGCAGTAGGATTCACTGTCTGAACTAAGAAGTATTTGTTGATTTGTTCATAGACATGCTTTAAAAGATGTTTCAAATTTATAATTGGTTAAAGTGATTACCTTATTTGTTGGATCAGATTATCATTGCAAGTTAAAAATGACTTATGATAGAACTATCTGCTAGACTTTTCAATATCTACATGTTTCTGTTAAGTTTATTATACTTAATCTGATGCCGATGCATGTACCTAGCTTGAGTGGGAGGTATCCACTCACTGGGGCTCTATATGAGTCTTATGAGGTTGTTTCAAATGTTTTTAGGTATAATGTTATCCAGTAGAGAGGTCATGACAAAGAAGATATAAATAGCATAATCTAGGTAGAATAGAATGTCCCTATACTCTCTCTTTCCCGGGATGGGTTGTAGACTATGTTTGTTCATCAATGTACATGTATCTGATGTAAACTGAACAACATATGAGAACAAGATTGATTTTGGTTTTAATGGAGTTCAATAAGATTTGTGATATCTGAATGTGATGTCCTTGATGTGACATTGATTTATGAGTTTGTGAAGAAATAAAAATGAAAAATTTATCTGTGTTTTTCATTTATTGTTTAATCGCCTTGGTCGAGAATTCATTGTTTTATTTCATAATCTGGGTTTAGGTTTGGGATTATCTCTAAGGGTTGGTATTTATGCTGATCAAAAGAGTGGGTCTCGATAGATGTGGTATCAGAGCCTAGGTTAGATGAGTGTATAGGGACAATAGGATCTCGGACTAAATGATGATGCGGATGTTGAATATAACTTGAATGATGTGCATACTGATTGAATTTAGTATCCAGATACTCTGGTCAAGTATTTGGGTATTAAGCTAAGCTAGTATGGATCTGCTAACTATCCTTCTTCTGGATGCCCTGACCAAGTATCCAGATGACCACAGTTGGTAGTATAAAAAGATGCATGATGATAAAATGGTGAAAAAGAAAAGGATTTTATAATTCAATATGGAACCTATGGAAAACATAAAATTTCATATAAGAAATATGAAAGCTTAATGGATTATGAACATAATTTCTAATGAGTTTGAGTTTGAGTATGAAATCTGAAATTGTGAGAAAAAGATATGAACTAAGATGCACACTAGATGATCTTCTTTAAAAAGGAAATTGAGGAATGCAGATGATAATATGTGAATGAGTCATAATCTTAATCCATGAGATACACAATCAAATTTAAAAAAAAAAGGGATGTGAAAGGTGATGTGAATCAGATCTTGATAAATGATGTATTACTGATATTAGTGATTCAAATGTTTATAATACTCAAGGAGAGATATTATGATTACAAGGGATGAAATATTCATTTAATGCAAAAAGAAAATGTCATATGAAAGAAAGATAGAATGAAAGGCTTTATAGTTTGATGCTCAGAGAGGTGAACGATTAGATGGTATGATATACTTCCATATCTTTTCTTGGATTTTGGGATGAAATCCTAAAAGGAGGGGAGAATTTGTAATGACCCGTTTTCAAATTAGTCATCTAATTAGAGTTTACTTGGATGATTGTATGTTTAATTAAGATGATCATTGTTGAAAGCTTGATTGGTGATGGTAGTTCAATTTTCATATTTTAAATATAATGAGAAGTTTTTATCATACTTTGATGTACCTAATTAGGGTTAACATTTCAGAAACCCTAATCAGTCCAAATTAGGGTTTTGATGACATATGAATACAAAATTTGATAAATATAGTGTCTCACTAAATGATTTTTAGTATTTTATGTGTAACTCTGATTTAATTCAAATTTGTGTATGATTTGTATGTGTAAATTTGAACACTCATGAAAAATATCAGAATTTTTGAAGAATGTTCTGACCTATTTATCGGTCGAGTTTCAAACTCGACTGATCATATTTTCAGATTGATATAGCAGTGTGGTAATTGAATTTTTTATTTTTATTGGTATATCCAATTGATCTCAAATTTTAACTATCGTTTACTAACTCCATTATAGACACCCTATTAAATTAGTGTATTTTTTTTATGAATTGTGATCTCTACAAAGAGGGTGTCGGTCGAGTTCTGTGTAGGACAAACTCGACTGACCATGCTGCTGACTGTAATATAACATTGTAGTATTTGATTTTTTAATTATTTATTGGTAACTCCAAATGATCTTAAAACTTTACTGTATCTTATAAACTCATTTTCAGACATTGGGTCAAATTATCTTAATTTTTGGATGAGGTTTGAGTTCTGAAACATGTTCGGTCGAGTTTATAACTCAGCCGACCAACCAGTTTAAACAAAATAAAAATACATTGATGGGAATGTTTGCAAATGTTCTAAGCACCTCAATCCATCTATATCACTAAACTAACACACAAAGATCTCTCATAACTCGTCCTTCCTTTCAAAGAAAAGAAATTCTTGAGAGAGAGGAGAGCTAGGGTTTTGAGTAGAGAAAGCGGAGGAGATGGTGACCTATGGTTTCTCTATCCAAGATATGATGAAATCCAGTAAGTTTAGCTTCTTTGCATAGCATTTCATGGTGAACCTTCTCTCACAAGTTAAGATTCCGTCCCTCCCCTGATTTGATTCGAAATAATATCAAATATCCCCCTTTTATCACTCTTTCTCTTCTAATCCCCAATTCTAGGGTTTCTGAGTTGAGAGGAGAAAGAATTGGATTCTTTTGCGAGAGTTTGTTTGGGTTTCCCAAAATTCAGAGGTTGACCTCCATTTTTAAGGTTCTTGGCACCTGAAGTGAGTGTTTTTCTCCCTCATAAGATTTGTATTCATGTTGAAAGAGTAATTCTATCCAGATAAAACAATTAGATACCTTGTTTATACATGTATGTGATTGGATTTAATTTGGGAAAGATATTGGCGAATCCAATTTTACTGATTTTGATTATTTCTCATTGATTGAAACTTGATTAGTTCTTGTTATATTGATTGAGGATGCATGGGTATTCCTGTGGGTAGATGACTATGGTATTTCATGTGAATTTTGACTAAAAATAATGGCCGATATGCTTGGAATTGAATTGACATGTATAAAGTCATATTTGAATTGTACTACATTGTATTATACAAGTGTATTGTTGAATGTTAATGGAATTGAATGACCACATATCCTGATTAGGATTTGTGTTGAGGAAGTGAATCAAATGAGTCAATTAATCAATGTATACTTATTATTGATGAATGAAATGTGTGAAAATGGAAAGTAGGGTTTCCATGTTTGTGAATAACCATAATGACCCCTTGGGTCATGATTGGATTACTGAATGATATGATTCTTATGATATGTTGAACTAAGAAATGACTTCTTGAAAACCCTAAAAGTTTATTACTAAGACAATTATGAGTGATAAAGCAAGAACTTGTATATGATGTTTGAAATGCGATCAAATGTTGAAGTTGAAAGTATTAATACTTCAATTGAATATGATGATTCTTACTAATATCATATAAGTCTAATGCATTTGTTTTAGTATAATAAAGAATGATCATTGCTGATTATGGGAATGACATTAGTAGTCAATGACTTGGTACACTTATCTGAATATAAGAGATAATATGAACAAGATGTACGTAATGGTGATTGCAAGATAAAGATGAAGCTAATGAAGATAGTATGATGAAGTATTTTATCTTTTATTTAATTACATGTGGATTAACCCAAATTAAATGAAATATACTAAGAATTGTACTTTGGTAAATGTTATGTAGAAGAGAAGCATTGTATGTAAAGTGAATCAAGAAAGATTGGTCCAGATGATGTAATGAATATGAAATGAAAGAAGCTTAGAGTACTGAGTATAAAATGATGGAAAAAGATAGGAATTAGTAGATGATTCAAAGAATGTAACTCTTAGCCCAAAATTATGAGTTTGATGATGCTAATGGATGACAATCTCAAATGGGTGATTAAGAGATGTACATAACTGTAATTGAATTCAACTAAATGATGAACCTCAAGTATTTGAATTGACTTACAAGAATGTATTTTTGTATTGTGATTTTTTGATAGAATACTTGTATTTTGAGAATGAACTATTTTGATGGAATTCAAATGATAATCAACATGTGTTGACTAGTAACCCCATATGAAGAATGTGAAATAAAAGAAGAAGAGAACTAAGTCTGTCATGCATGTATATGCATGAAATTTATTTACATCTATTGAGATTAGATGGAACAAGCATATGTTGTATGATAAATCTATTCTGAGTATGAGAAATGATACATGATGTCTATATGCTTTTACTATTGCTAGTTCTAATGCCTCTACAAATATTTTTTAAGAACTGTGGTACACAATGAACTGATGAGGAATATGTTGAAATGAAATTCAATATGCACTCCTTACATTGAGAAACCCTGAAAAAGGTAAATGTTGCATAAAGAGATTATGTCTACGGCTGAAAGCCCATTGATGATGATAAAACCATGATGGGGAAATTATGGACAATAAGATTATGTCTTGGGCTGAAGACCCACTATTGATGATTGCTATGATTTGATGTAGAAGATAGAAATAATCATATTTGTTGCAATCTATAGACTTATTATGCTTCTTTCTTTGATCATTGCCCTTATTGATAAACTTAATTTGTTTCATGTTATTATAGTTATGCGAGAATACACATATATGATATATGATGTTTTGAATTCTTGTAAAATGAGTAAAAGAGATTAATAACAAGTGAAATGATGGAACATCTAGTTAGGTTCCCTGAACACCGTGAGTTTCCCCCGAGGACCAAACTGGGGAAACAAAATGAATCTTCTTGTAGTAATCGATGAATTATGAGAAGGATTTCGGAGTGTGGATCGAGACCTTAAAGGTTAGACCACCAGGATTTAGGAGTGAGTCATCTGGAGTGGCTCTGGCCCTAAATCCTTGCTGTGAAAGTCTATGTCCAGATGGAATAGACTCTGATGAAATAAAATATGTGAAATGTGAAATGAAAAATATGTGAAATATTGTGATATGTGATATATTGTTTTGCTGGTTCCTATATTGTGTACCTGAGATGAGGATGTGAGCCTCTTTAAGCAACCCAGACGTGGCCAGGGTCTATTGTTGATATCTTATGGTGGTTGGCTAAACCGTAAGATAGTGACGGTGAGTCATTGACACGATAATCAGGCGTGGCGACTTCTACTTGGTGAAGTACAAGCTAAGTAGTTCCAGGGCAAATGAATAAAAGATGATAAGTTGTGTAGAACATGATTTGAATGATTATTTCATTCCTTGTACTTCTAGTTGAGAACTTGTCATTGTTGATTAAGCTTCATGTTGTGGAAAGTAATCATGTTTCTATGGATATTTTCTATTTCATATTATGATCTATCATGTTGACAAGTTATAAATGATGGAATTTGTATTCATTCTGAATATGAGCTGGATTGCCTACTATTTGATAGTATTGCTTGGTAGATATGTATTATGTGTACTTCAGCTTCAGGACTGCAAGATGTGTTCCTGGTCCGGCTGGTGGAGTGTCACGAATATAATGTTGTAGTTATGTATTTATTCAAAATGCTAAAAACTTGACTTATTACTCATGCAGTAGGATTCATCATCTGAACTAAGAAGTATATGTTGATTTGTTCATAGACATGCTTTAAAAGATGTTTCAAATTTTTAATTTGTTTAAGTGATTACCTTATTTGTTGGATCAGATTATCATTGCAAGTTAAAAATGACTTAGGATAGAACTATCTGCTAAACTTTTCAATATTTGCATGTTTCAGTTAAGTTTATTATACTTAATCTGATGCCGATGCATGTACCTAGCTTGAGTGGGAGGTATCCACTCACTGGGGCTCTATATGAGTCTTATGAGGTTGTTTCAAATGTTTTTAGGTATAATGTTATCCAGCAGAGAGGTCATGACAAAGAAGATATAAATAGCATAATCTAGGTAGAATAGAATGTCCCTATACTCTCTCTTTCCCGAGATGGGTTGTAGACTATGTTTGTTCATCAATGTACATGTATCTGATGTAAACTGAACAACATATGAGAACAAGATTGATTTTGGTTTTAATGGAGTTCAATAAGATTTGTGATATCTGAATGTGATGTCCTTGATGTGACATTGATTTATGAGTTTGTGAAGAAATAAAAATGAAAAATTTATCTGTGTTTTTCATTTATTGTTTAATCGCCTTGGTCGAGAATTCATTGTTTTATTTCATAATCTGGGTTTAGGTTTGGGATTATCTCTAAGGGTTGGTATTTATGCTGATCAAAAGAGTGGGTCTCGATAGATGTGGTATCAGAGCCTAGGTTAGATGAGTGTATAGGGACAATAGGACTAAATGATGATGTGGATGTTGAATATAACTTGAATGATGTGCATACTGATTGAATTTAGTATCCAGATACTCTGGTCAAGTATTTGGGTATTAAGCTAAGCTAGTATGGATCTGCTAACTATCCTTCTTCTGGATGCCCTGACCAAGTATCCAGATGACCACAGTTGGTAGTATAAAAAGATGCATGATGATAAAATGGTGAAAAAGAAAAGGATTTTATAATTCAATATGGAACCTATGGAAAACATAAAATTTCATATAAGAAATATGAAAGCTTAATGGATTATGAACATAATTTCTAATGAGTTTGAGTTTGAGTATGAAATCTGAAATTGTGAGAAAAAGATATGAACTAAGATGCACACTAGATGATCTTCCTTAAAAAGAAAATTGATGAATGTAGATGATAATATGCGAATGAGTCATAATCTTAATCCATGAGATACACAATCAAATTTAAAAAAAGGGATGTGAAAGGTGATGTGAATCAGATCTTGATAAATGATGTATTACTGATATTAGTGATTCAAATGTTTATAATACTCAAGGAGAGATATGATGATTACAAGGGATAAATATTCATTTAATGCAAAAAGAAAATGTCATATGAAAGAAAGATAAAATGAAAGGCTTTATAGTTTGATGCTCGGAGAGGTGAACGATTAGATGGTATGATATACTTCCATATCTTTTCTTGGATTTTGGGATGAAATCCTAAAAGCAGGGGAGAATTTGTAATGACATGTTTTCAAATTAGTCATCTAATTAGAGTTTACTTGGATGGTTGTATGCTTAATTAAGATGATCATTGTTTAAAGCTTGATTGGTGATGGTAGTTCAATTTTCATGTTTTAAATATAATGATAAGTTTTAAAAATACTTTGATCTACCTAATTAGGGTTAACATTTAAGAAACCCTAATCGGCCCAAATTAGGATTTTGATGACATATGAATACAGAATTTGATAAATATAGTGTCTCACTAAATGATTTTTAGTATTTTATGTGTAACTCTGATTTAATTCAAATTTGTGTATGATTTGTAAGCGTAAAATTTTAACATTCATGAAAAATATCAGAATTTTTGAAGAATGTTCTGACCTATTTATCGGTCGCGTTTCAAACTCGACCGATCATATTTTCAGATTGATATAACAGTGTGGTAATTGAATTTTTTATTTTTATTGGTATATCCAATTGATCTCAAATTTTAACTGTCGTTTACTAACTCCATTATAGATACCCTATTAAATTAGAGTAATTTTTTTATGAATTGTGATCTCTACAAAGAGGGTGTCGGTCGAGTTCTGTGAAGGACAAACTCGACTGACCATGCTGCTGACTGCAATATAACAGTGTAGTATTTGATTTTTTAATTATTTATTGGTAACTCCAAATGATCTTAAAACTTTACTGTATCTTATAAACTTATCTTTAGACATTGGGTCAAATTTTCTTAATTTTTGGATGAGGTTTGAGTTCGGAAACATGTTCGGTCGAGTTTATAACTCAGCCGACCAACCAGTTTAAACAAAATAAAAATACATTGATGGGATTGTTTGCAAATGTTCTAAGCACCTCAATCCATCTATATCACTAAACTAACACACAAGGAGCTCTCATAACTCGTCCTTCCTTTCAAAGAAACGAAATTCTTGAGAGAGAGGAGAGCTAGGGTTTTGAGTAGAGAAAGTGGAGGAGATGATGACCTAGGGTTTCTCTATCCAAGATATGATGAAATCAAGTAAGTTTAGCTTCTTTGCATAGCATTTCATGGTTAATCTTCTCTCACAAGTTAAGATTCCGTCCCTCCCCTGATTTGATTCGAAATAATATCAAATATCCCCCTTTTCTCACTCTTTCGCTTCTAATCCCCATTTCTAGGGTTTTTGAGTTGAGAGGAGAAAGAATTGGATTCTTTTGCGAGAGTTTGTTTGGGTTTCCCAAAATTCAGAGGTTGACCTCCAGTTTTAAGGTTCTTGGAACCTGAAGTGAGTGTTTTTCTCCCTCATAATCTTTGTATTCATGTTGAAAGAGAAATCCTATCCAAATAAAACAATTAGATACCTTTTTTATACATGTATGTGATTGGATTTAATTTGGGAAAGATATTGGCGAATCCAATTTTACTGATTTTGATTATTTCTCATTGATTGAAACTTGATTAGTTCCTGTTATATTGATTGAGGATGCATGGGTATTCCTATGGGTAGATGACTATGGTATTTCATGTGAATTTTGCCTAAAAATCAGCCCAACGGCCGATATGCTTGGAATTGAATTGACATGTATAAAGTCATATTTGAATTGTACTACATTGTATTATACAAGTGTATTGTTGAATGTTAATGGAATTGAATGACCACATATCCTGATTAGGATTTGTGTTGAGGAAGTGAATCAAATGAGTCAATTAATCAATGTATACTTATTATTGATGAATGAAATGTGTGAAAATGGAAAGTAGGGTTTCCATGTTTGTGAATAACCCTAATGAACCCTTGGGTCATGATTGGATTACTGAATGATATGATTCTTATGATATGTTGAACTAAGAAATGACTTCTTGAAAACCCTAAAAGTTTATTACTAAGACAATTATGAGTGATAAAGCAAGAACTTGTATATGATGTTTGAAATGCGATCAAATGTTGAAGTTGAAAGTATTAATACTTCAATTGAATATGATGATTCTTACTAATATCATATAAGTCTAATGCATTTGTTTTAGTATAATAAAGAATGATCATTGCTGATTATGGGAATGACATTAGTAGTCAATGACTTGGAACACTTATCTGAATATAAGAGACAATATGAACAAGATGTACGTAATGGTGATTGCAAGATAAAGATGAAGCTAATGAAGATAGTATGATGAAGTATTTTATCTTTTATTTAATTACATGTGGATTAACCCAAATTAAATGAAATATAATAAGAATTGTACTTTGGTAAATGTTATGTAGAAGAGAAGCATTGTATGTAAAGTGAATCAAGAAAGATTGGTCCAGATGATGTAATGAATATGAAATGAAAGAAGCTTAGACTACTGAGTATAAAATGATGGAAAAAGATAGGAATTAGTAGATGATTCAAAGAATGTAACTCTTAGCCCAAAATTATGAGTTTGATGATGCTAATGAATGACAATCTCAAATGGGTGATTAAGAGATGTACATAACTGTAGTTGAATTCGACTAAATGATGAACCTTAAGTATTTGAATTGACTTACAAGAATGTATTTTTGTATTGTGATTGTTTGATAGAATACTTGTATTATGAGAATGAACTATTTTGATGGAATTCAAATGATAATCAACATGTGTTGACTAGTAACCCCATATGATGAATGTGAAATAAAAGAAGAAGAGAACTAAGTCTGGCATGCATGTATATGCATGAAATTTATTTACATCTATTGAGATTAGATGAAACAAGCATATGTTGTATGATAAATATATTCTGAGTATGAGAAATGATACATGATGTCTATATGCTTTTACTATTGCTAGTTCTAATTCCTCTACAAATATTTTTTAAGAACTGTGGTACACTATGAACTGATGAGGAATATGTTGAAATGAAATTTAATATGCACTCCTTACATTGAGAAACCCTGATAAGGGTAAATGTTGCATAAAGAGATTATGTCTAGGGCTGAAAGCCCACTGATGATGATAAAACCCTGATGGGGTAAATTATGGACAATAAGATTATGTCTTGGGCTGAAGGCCCACTATTGATGATTGCTATGATTTGATGTAGAAGATAGAAATAATCATATTTGTTGCAATCTATAGACTTATTATGCTTCTTTCTTTGATCATTGCCCTTATTGATAAACTTAATTTGTTTCATGTTATTATAGTTACGCGAGAATACACATATATGATATATGATGTTTTGAATTCTTGTAAGATGAGTAAAAGAGATTAATAACAAGTGAAATGATGGAACATCTAGTTAGGTTCCCTGAACACCGTGAGTTTCCCCCGAGGACCACACTGGGGAAACAAAATGAATCTTCTTATAGTAATCGATGAAGTATGAGAAGGATTTTGGAGTGTGGATCGAGACCTTAAAGGTTAGACCACCAGGATTTAGGAGTGAGTCATCTGGAGTGGCTCTGGCCCTAAATCCTTTCTGTGAAAGTCTATGTCCAGATGGAATAGACTCTGATGAAATAAAATATGTGAAATGTGAAATGAAAAATATATGTAATACTATGATATGTGATATACTATTTTGTTGGTTCCTATCTTATGTACCTGAGATGAGGATCTGAGCCTCTTTAGGCAACCCAGACGTGGCCAGGGTCTATTGTTGATATCTTATGGTGGTTGGCTAAACCGTGAGATAGTGATGGTGAGTCATTGACACGATAATCAGGCGTGGTAACTTCTACTTGGTGAGGTACAAGCCAAGTAGTTCCAGGGCAAATGAATAAAAGATGATAAGTCGTGTAGAACATGATTTGAATGATTATTTCATTCCTTCTACTTCTAGTTGAGGATTTGTCATTGTTGATTAAGCTTCATGTTGTGGAAAGTAATCATGTTTCTATGGACATTTTCTATTTCATATTATGATCTATCATGTTGACAAGTTATAAATGATGGAATTTGTATTCATTCTGAATATGAGCTGGATTTCCTGCTATTTGATAGTATTGCTCGGTAGATATGTATTATGTGTACTTCAGCTTCAGGACTGCAGGATGTGTTCCTGGTCCAGGTGGTGGAGTGTCACAAATATAATGTTGTAGTTATGTATTTATTCAAAATGCTAAAAACTTGACTTATTACTCATGTAGTAGGATTCATCATCTAAACTAAGAAGTATATGTTGATTTGTTCATAGACATGCTTTAAAAGATGTTTCAAATTTATAATTGGTTTAAGTGATTACCTTATTTGTTGGATCATATTATCATTGCAAGTTAAAAATGACTTATGATAGAATTATCAACTAGACTTTTCAATATCTGCATGTTTCTGTTAAGTTTATTATAGTTAATCTGATGTCGATGCATGTACCTAGCTTGAGTGGGAGGTATCCACTCACTGGGGCTCTATATGAGTCTCATGAGGTTGTTTCAAATGTTTTTAGGTATAATGTTATCCAGCAGAGAGGTCGTGACAAAGAAGATATAAATAGCATAATCTAGATAGAATAGAATGTCCATGTACTCTCTCTTTCCCGAGATGGGTTGTAGACTATGTTTGTTCATCAATGTACATGCATTTGATGTAAACTGAACAACATATGAGAACAAGATTGATTTCGGTTTTAATGGAGTTCAATAAGATTTGTGATATCTGAATGTGATGTCCTTGATGTGACATTGATTTATGAGTTTGTGAAGAAATAAAAAGGAAAAATTTATCTGTGTTTTTTGTATATTGTTTAATCGCCTTGGTCGAGAATTCATTATTTTATTTCATAATCTGGGTTTAGGTATGGGATTATCTCTAATGGTTGGTATTTATGCTGATTAAAAGTGTGGGTCCCGACACCAACCCTTGTCCATATTCACTAAACATGTCTACACTTTCTGTCATTGTTTTTTTTAATACTTTTTTCATTTATTCTATTGGAGGCGTCCCATCACACCGTGATGTGAGGGATGTTCTCTAAGAAAACAAGTTAAGGATTCACAGATAATGAGACTTTGAGCCTATAGGAAGATTAGTCAATGTGGATTTCATACTCTGAAAGGATGTAAAACCCCTTGACCCCAATCCAATATCCATACGAAGGAATGATCTAATATTTTGAATGGTCGCATAGGCAATGCCATTGAATACCATTCTCCTAATAATTCTATCATAGTATAAAATTATTTCTTGCTTAGTTTAATTTATTTTCCATGCTTACTTAATTTAAAATAAAAAATCTTCAAAAAAATATTACTATTATTTTTTTGTCACAATGAAGGATGTTAATATTTTTTTCTTAACAATGTTGTACTTTGGATTTATTCCTAAACCTATTATGATAAGATCTGCCTACATGTGGGTAATGATTATGACATGTTAGTTTAGGTGAAAACTTAGGAATTAATTTCTAGGTGAATTTCTTATTTTATAATCCACCACATCGAATCTTGGTGTCCTCGCCTGGGATGAAGAAAATTCTTGAATTTTTCATCTATTAAGAAATGTTAGGATTTTTTCTTTTTTTCTTTTCTGTTTATGTTTGTAACTTTTGTTTGTTTTTTTTGTTTTGTTTTGTAATATCTTAATTTGTTAATGTAACCTTTTGATTTTTATCTACATACTTTTCTTCACATCACCACTTCCTCACCACCATCCTCACACCACACATATCAAGGGTCTCATTTGTAGTTGAGGAATCCTACCAAAATACAAGTATGCACATAATCCAACACAGGTGTTTCTCAAGTGAATATCAATGGATCATGTATAAGCCCCATGTGAAAAGTGAAGTGAATGAGGGTATGGAAGGAAGAATGTGCATTTCTCCTATATTCGACTTGAGGTTGCATTATATTGGTAAAATACATATATTGCACTAATTTTTGCTTGTACATTAGCATCCTGCTTTTGGAGATGTTCTACTATTACATAGTGAGTGTTATGGAAGAAGTAGATAGAGAGAAGAAGGTTTTCCATCCAGAGATTATAATTTGGCACACTTATGGGTTCTTTTTTTTTTGGAGGGGGGGTGGTGGAAGGTAAGAAGATGTAAGAAGAGGTGTAGAAGAGGGTTTGGATCATGTGCACACTTGTTTATATGAATAGTTCATTAGGTTATACCTCTAATTCAGTACACCCAAATAATAATATAATAAGGGGATGCATGGAAATTCCATTTATATTATTCATTAATAAGTAGGATGAATGATGTATTTGATCCCTAATGATTCCTCTAACACCTTCCATCTTTTCCATGAAATGTGATGCTTATATTTATTAATACAATGAATAATTTATATGCATTGGTATGTTTTCATAAATATAATTAACATAAAAAACTAACATCATAGAATGGGGTTATATGAATAATTCTATATGCAAACATCAATTTAAACTAAGACAATTAGATAATGACTTCCATCAACATTATGAGAACTATGAACTAAACTGAGAATATTTTAAACTACATGAAATGAAGAAAGTCTACAAGCAACTTTGATATGATGAAGTAAAACACGAATATAAAGACATATAGATGTTGGGAAAAGAAGTATATGCCACCCATCCTCCATCTTTCCTAGGGAATTTTCTCGATTCCATTTGAGATTGCATTTTATTGGTACAGATACATACATTAAATTATTGTTGCGTGCATATTTTCATATCATTTTGGTGATACAACCCTATTATAGAGAGAGGGGCATGGAATAATGAGACAACTAGAGAAGGAGGATGTGCCACCCTGAGTGTAGAGTAATCTACAGTAAATGACTGACAATCATTGTATGAAGTCATATGGGTTTATAAGCTGATGTGAAAGAACTTGGTTGATGACCATGATAAGGTTCATGACCTATTCACACCAATCTACAGCCTTGTCTGCCGACAAGGAGAACCAAAGAAGGAAATAAATGGCTTGATATCGCTATAGGATCCACCAAAGGACATGAAAAAGGATTGCAAATATTGTTTAGGGAGTTTTGATGAGACCACTAAGCTTCTTCTCCACAATAATGTCTTCTCAGTGAGCTTCTTCTTTTTTCTCTCTTTTTGTATTGCGACATGATTAGCATAAATTCTTTATTGTGACATAAGGATTGATAACTTAATTGTTTAATGCTTACTTTATACCCTAATGATTTATTTTGCATGATTGTATAGATGAGGAGATCTTGAAATATAAGATAAAAATAAAAATGATATCAATGGACCCCAGATGAAACCACGGAAGGGCCTTCACTGGGGCTATAGATATAGGACCCATAGTTAATGATACCTCAATCCTATGGGTGTATCAGTCTATATAGATTTCATACTCTAAAAGGATATAGAAGCTCGTGCACCCTATCTAGTATATATATTAATGGATGGAGTAAGGTTTAAAACAATTACATAGGTAATTTTGGTGATCCATATCCTAATCTTTTTATCATAGTATAAAATTCATTTCATGTTAGTTTAATTCAGTTTTCTAGCTTAGTTAATTTAGTTATTAAAAAAATCTTCACAAATTATCCTTGTTATTTGTTTTGTTTTAATTGGGCTACAAATACATTTTGTTCTTAATAGCATTGTCCTTTGGGTTCAATCCTAAATGTATATTGTGAAAATATTTGTATGCTTGTTAGTGGTGATTATTGCATGTTCATTTAGGTAGAAGATCAAGAATTTATTAGAAGGTGAAGTTCTTGTTTGATAATCTTCATTGGCTATAAAACTTGATTTCAATCCATTATCAAGTTTCTAGAAACATAGTTACATCAAAAACTTTTTTCAAATAAGGGAGTTGTATGAAAAATTATGTATGCAAACAAGAATGTAAACTAAACTGACTAGATAAGGGCTTCAACTAAACTTGCAAGAATTAAGAATTCAAATGAGAATAGTTTAAGCTACATGCAATGAAAGTAATCTACATGCAAAAGTAATATACTAAAATAAAACAACAATATAAAAACCAATAAGTGTGGGTGAAGAAGAGTACATACCACTCAATCTCCACCCTAAGTATACAAATATTCTCATCCTGAGAAAACACTAAACCTATGGTGGAGGGGAAGAAATTCTAGATGCTCATCCATGATGTCCACAAGTTCTTGCTAATGGGAAAAAAGGGGCTTTAAATGTGGGGGTTGTTCTTATTTGATCCAATTAGGATGCCAAAAGATAAGGATCATCATATATAACACAAAAGTAGTCTCATCTGAGTTCCAACGATATCATTTGGTTATCTAATCCTATATTTCAAAGTCACTACATCTAGGATTATAATAATCATACACGGAAGATGATCCAGATATAAAGCATGCATTAAACAATTAGTCATCCATCCAAATGTTCATATAAATGACAATAAATATGTATTAACATAGTAAGGATGGGCCCCCAGTAAAGGGTCTACTTGCTAATCATTATAATGACATAGAAAAATGGAGAGAGAGTAACAAGAAGCTC
Organism: Alisma plantago-aquatica; assembly: GCA_963693085.1. Classification (NCBI taxonomy): domain Eukaryota; kingdom Viridiplantae; phylum Streptophyta; class Magnoliopsida; order Alismatales; family Alismataceae; genus Alisma; species Alisma plantago-aquatica. The sequence goes on from OY856413.1 coordinate 417,386,170, forward strand.
ACAGAGAATATAGTGTCATGGAGGAGAAGCTCTGTGGTCTTGTCACAACTCCCAAAACATTGGCTACAGTTTTTGATCACATCCTATGATAGAGTGTGTCTCATGTCAAGCCATAAACATCATTCTATGGCACTCATTGATAGTGGCTAGGGTTTTAGATGGGGAGGTCATGAACCAATATATGGAATGTCCCTCAAGTGCTTTCAGACCAGGATGTAAAATATCAAATCCATCTAAATTAATTCAATGGTTGTCAACCATTTGTTGTATATTTCCATCATAGCAATTCTGGGTGACCGAGGGGCCATAAGACCGACTAGAAGTAGTCATAAATATATTTATAGAAGAGATTATTGAATTATATTTGAAGTGGAAGTTTAATAGTCCATTTCTATCAGACAATGAGTCTAGAGTCATGTTACTATGTGGGTACAAATTTAATGATCATCTTCCAATTGACAGAGTTGGAGAGTGATGATTTAATGTCTTGGCTCATTTGAAGGGAATTTCATAGGGATTTTATGCCACTACAAAAAAATGCTTTATAAAATGTGAAAAACACAACAGTTTTTTTATTGTATTGTAGTTAACATATTTATTACCACAAGTCTATTTGCATGTTGTATACTACATACTTTATACAACACAAGTTATATACAACGGGCCAAACCCATTGTAATATATATGATACTACAATACGTAATAGTATTTCCAGGTGACCAAAGGGCCATAAGATTGGCTAGAAATAGTCATAAATATATCGATTGCATAGATAATTGAATTATCTTTCCAATGGACTTCAATAGTCCAACTTTGACATCAGACATTGAATCTATAGTTATTTTAGTAAGTGGGTAAAAATTTAATGATCCTATCTCCAATTGATGATTCTAGAGAGTGATGATTTAATTTCTTGGATCATTTTATGGGAATGTCAAAGAGATTTTATATGAATTCTCTTCTTCTCCTAGCATCAATATTCTTACTTATTGTATCACAATTTTATATATAGTTTATAACTTGTACTCTTCTCCTTGAATAACCTACAAATTAAACATAAAAGTAATTGAATATATAGAAGTATAGACAACTCAAAAAATAAGTTAGTGAAATCTCAAGTGAAATTCAAGAAAAATACATAAAACAAATGAAAAATTTAACTAAAAGTAATGAATATACATACATTACAACCATGGACTTGAATGTTGTTCATCATTGGTTCCGACTAGATAATCAGTTTGTTGAGTCGGCTGACTCACCTGTAGTTATATATCCTTATTGGTTAGCGAGACACCCGACTGGAAAGTGAGTCGGCAGATTGAAAAGTATATCCTGACATCAAACGACTCTAGATTCCACATTTATTATCTGAATTGAGTGATTCAAGTTGGTATTTAGGCGTAGTTTGATTATCTATACAATCAATATATTTATTGATTATTTTTAGTTGTCTGGTCAGACCTACAATTTCCCAAAACTCTCTTGACTAAAATCTACATCAAACGGCTGGCATTCATTCGATTAATTCGGATGGATCTAATATATTATAGTTTGTCAAAATAGCACTTGGATGATGTCCAAAGCTAGGATTTACTACCCATTATACCCTAACTATAACCCTTGCCTCTTCTAAGGATAGTTGGAAATGAAAGCTGACAACTTAACATGGAGATTCCATCCTCTAGAGATCTAGGCAACAGACTATAGGTACCATTCGAGAGTGGAGATCGTCGATCTTCTCCTCTATGGCCACTACTTTATCCATGAGCTTCTTCTTATATCTATTTTTGTATTTTGAACAATATTAGAGAGTAGATAATTTCCTACCATGTGGGGATTTGCCCCTCTTCCGATATATTGTATTCTTATATTATGAATTTCTACTTATTCAAACTTTAAGATTTATTATGAATTGATTGATTAATGCCCTATAGATTATCCACCTATATTGCATGATTTTTATAATCCTACACATAGAGATGTTAAAATATAACATTATAATATCACTATGTGTCATTTAATTTGATGTGTAAAGTCTTTTATCTAATTGATTTAATAGACTAAGGATCCAAACTGAGTTCCTACCACGTTTTGGTGCAAATAGATGGAGAGTAATGAAGGAATGAGATTCTCCTCACTGAGTCATCCATGTTGTTTTCTACTAAAGTGGAGATCTATAGTTAAATACCTCTGGTTGGTTACTTCTTCTTTAACAATGGCATGCCTCCTCTCCTTTCTTGTATTTATGTTTTTACTATGGATATTATTCGAGCATACTCTTTTGCTGGGGAATGAGGGAGTAGCCCCATAACCCGTACTCATCTTAAATGTTATCAAAATTAGTAGTTTTTGTATATATTTGAAAGTATTTACATATATTACAATAAAAAGTATGAAAGACATGATTATTTTTTAAATTATAGATTAACAATAAATTATAAATCCATATGTTGATACAAGTAGCAACTAATAATATACAAATATGATATGGGAATTAAGACTAATACCAACATCTGAGTAAAGGATCTACTATTTTTAATTATGTTCAGGACACAAAAAGAAAGAGAGACTAAGAAGATCATAGAGAAGATAGAATCATGAGGACAAGCTTACTGGTCACATTCCAACTCCCCAAACAATAGATACAACCTCCATCATGTCCTTGGGAGGAGCATGTCCACATTAAGCTACAATGTTTCATCTCTGACTCTCTTTTCGTGGAATATAATGTTGTAAATACGACATAATATGTCATGAAACCTTACCCTATATGTCCCCCAAGTGTTTTTGTATCATCCTACAAAATCTTAGATCAATTAAAATTAATCTAGAAGTTGTCAACTATTTGGTGCAGATTTCTATCATAGGAGTTTTAGACAACTGTAAGGCCAATCGATTGATTAGGGAGAGATGGAGATAGAACTTGACAACTTCACATGGATGTGCACTTCATGGAAGGATGTGATTGGAGAAGTCAGACATCATTTTGGGTGTTATGACAAAACTACTGAGCTTCTCCTCCATGATGTTATCTTATCCATGAGCTTCTTGTTTTCTCTCTCTTTGTATCATGAGCATGATTAGAAAGAAGATTGTTTAATAAATACTAGGTATTGAACCCCCTTTGACTTCAAAAACATTTTGTTCATCATGATTATCAATCTAGGACTAAACAAATGAAGCACAATCTTCATTAAACAACAAATGAAAGAAGTTGACTTCTTGACAAAAAGATGCACTTCGTTAGAGAAGGTGACTGATGACTGCAACCATCATTTAGGGAGTTGTCACAAGACCATTGAGCTCATCCTCAATGACATTATCTTCTCGATGAGATTTTTCTTGTCTCTCTATTTATGGTGATCATGATTAAAGAGTAGATCCTTTATTGGGACATGAGGACTAGCCCCGCTACTTGTACTTTGTTTCCACATCATTATTTATTATCTATATAAATGTTCACTTTATATACTTATCATCTATCTAGAATGATTATTAAAATCTTATACATAGGGACATTGAAATCTAGAATTAGAATACAAAATGATCTAGTTGGACCCCAGAAGAGACCATGAAATGGCCTTCTTTGGGTGATAGATTTAGGATCCATTAGTAAATAAGACTTAAGCCTATGTGAAGATCATCCATGTGGATTTCATAATCCAAAATGATATGAAATCCCTTGGCCCAAATTTAGTATTCATGCAAATAAATTATGAAATGTTTAGAACCATTATGCAGGAAATGATAATGAACGTCACTGTACTTGTAATTTTATCATAGTTTACTCATTTCTTGCTTAATTTAATTTTTATTTCTTGCTTAGTTAATTTGGTTAATCAAAAAATATTTCAACAATCATCCTTATTAATTATCTTTTCTTACTTTGTAGAATTTTATTTTGGTTTTAAACATACTATCCTTTGGGTTTGATCCTTAATTGTACTATGATAAGATTTGCTCATTTATGAGGGGTGTTTTTGTGCTATTTTTTTGGTAAAACCTAGGATTTCATATTTTAGAATAATTGAGGGGTATAGAAAGTCTACATAACTTGAAGTTGATTTTTTGCGTATTAGTTGTGATTGAATCAGTAAGTTCTACATATCTCATCTATAAAGAATTACCCTCATTTGATCTCAGATGGGATGGACACAAAGGAAGTCAGTTAAATTTGGAAAATGCATTCCCCTTCAATCCTAAATTAGATTAAATTTAATAATCACTTTTTTAATTTCTTTTATGGACAAGAATTGCAAAAATTCTTTCCACTTTTCACCTTTAAGAACAATTAATGTTCACAACAATGATGACATAATTTGATGCTATAGATTATAACAGAAAAAATATGCCTAAGAAAAAATCAAGCTTTTACCTAAACTAACGTACAATAATCACCACCTACAAGCTGTAAGGAGTGGGATCCCATTGGAATCCACTCCCCACTAGGATAAAAAGGCCACATCCCAAATATCGATATATTTTTTTTACAAAGGGGGTGATAACCAATTCATTCACATATATGTATAATAAAACCAATAATGTGGCAGCTGAAGAGAAATATATTTAACTATTAAAATTGAGTGTCTATGAAAGTTATTCACCACACAGGGTGTACATAGAAGGAAACAAAAGTAATTAGAAAGCAGAGGGTCATCCCACTATCTCAATCTACCTCCCAAGCTAGATCAGGTAACTCCAGGATAGCCTTGGCCAACTTTAGGAAACTTCTCCTTTCTCACTACCTAGGGGTTGGAAGCATACCCCAAAATAAATACAAAGATGGAAAATAAAAAACACACAAATTTGGTATGGGCATATAATAGGTATTAGACAATATAAAGGAAATAGGGACAACAAATAATATCACAAGGCATCCCATAGAATAAGGAATAAGAATCTAATTGGATATCAAAAAGGAATTCTTCATATAACAAGATAAAATAGAATATATAAAGAAAATAATAAAGTTCACAATAGTCAAATCTTGCCTTTAAACCTCAAGTAGAAAAAATAATTAATAATAAGGATTATGCATGTGTGTAAACTAAACAATAATCACATAATAACATTTTGGGTATATGACATAACCACCATAACCATATATTATGGAATCAACACAACAATATTTGGAGGAGTATTGACATCACAACACAATTACCTAGAGATAAGAATCACCATTTGAACCCTCTATTGGTATTACACACAAAAGGCATACACCTCCCAATGTGCAAATAAACAAGTTACCTAAACTAAACATGCATTAAAAAATAGAGAGGTAAGAGGAGATATAGTCACATCACCATATATGTATACAAATTCCAAGATCCAAAGTCCCCCAATAAGAACTATATACATAATCAATTATGCCATCATGGCCAATGCATGGCAAATTAAAGTTTCCATTGAATATAGATCATCAACACCAACAAGATACAAATTGAATGAAATAGCCACAAGATACATGGATAGGATCCAATTAACAATTATCATTGTGGACGAGTCCAATTTCAAAATAAGGAAACAAATGGTACAACTATAAGCAAATATGTGACATTTAAATAATGTGTCAGCATCAAGTCCAAGAGAAAGATAGGAATAACCAATTGTTTAATATTACTCATAAGAGGAGAAACATACCTCACTGATGTGTATATCAAGTTAGAGTCTACACTCTAGATCCAATCATAATTTATCTTCACCTAATATCATATAGGATGTAAATCATTAATTAATGTAAATATTTCAACCCTAGAAAAATCACCTTTTTATTAAATTGGAATAAGAGTCTGAAAACATAACCAAGCTATATATTAGGTTCTTCTTATCAATAAAACATATTTTTATGTTTTGGATTTAATATGATTAATTTTAATTTGTATGGATTTTATGCTTTAAATTTATTTTCTATAAACTACCCTTTGATAAACCTTTCAATCAGGCTCTAGTACTATTTTTATTAGAAAGATCTTATTTTACTGATTTCAAAACATATTTTTACTTAATTTTTAGACAAGTGGTTTAAAAGATATGAATTTTTTAGTTTCGGCCAATAAGGAAAAAGACACCTCAACAAACAAAGTGGGATAGAGGAAGAGAGAGAGAGAGAGGGAGATGGGTGGGCCGTATGACTTGGCAAACCATGGGCCTCCAAGTCAGCGGCCCACTCCACCTCAACCTCACGTCAAAGCAAGCAAAAACAAAAGTGAATAACCACTTTACCCCTAAGCAAAAATCAAAGCAAAGAAGAATAAATGATGGGCAAAAGAGTAATCACACCAGAGGGGGGGATTGTCCCCTTCCATTTCTCATGCCATTGCTGCTGCTCGAGAATAGTAGTAAGGTCTGAGTATTGGGTGAATCTTCATTCATCATTTTTTTGCAAAAACAAGAACACAAAAGTGTAAAGGAGGAAGATACAAACTTAGCTCTAGAAGGAATTTAGTCAAGGAGCAAAGATGAGAGAGGGAGATACGTTGCAATCCTAGTTGCGAAACTCAATCATTGGAAGCCCAAACAACAAACATGTGAGTAATTGAGTGGAGATAAGAGTTGCAAAGAGACTAGGGAATCTTGGAGTATGTGTTTTTATAGGTGAGGATGAGGGAGGTAGCGAGGAAGGAAGTGGCTCCCATTGCTTGGAGATAAAGAATTTGGGGGTTTCACAAATATTCATAAAAACAAAGAAAATAAAGGATAAAGTTGTGTGGAATCCAATATGGAAACTGATGGAGAAGAAATTGAGTTATGTGTTGAGTATTGCTCGAGAAATCTGCATCCGAAGAATCCTTGCCCATGACACTACTGTTCATCCCTGACCCAGCGAGTGAGACAACCTGGAGGATGTTGGATTTAGATCCAATGGTCCAGATTCGACATGCATTGGTGGTCAGCGGATCCATCTGCATGACATTTAATGTCATTTCCAATTTGAGATCCAACAAAAGTGCAACTCCAATTTATTTAATATTTTCTCTTTCCTAAATTGACGGTGCAAACAACCTCCAAATCAATTGAAATTTGACATCTGGATTATTTTTGACATGTAGAATCTGAATCTATAATTATATTTTCATTTTGAGGACTTTCGATTTATCAAATAAGCCAAATCGCATTTTCTCTTTCTTTGTGCATTAATGATTATAAATACTCCAAATTTGATGAAACTTCACCCATAAGTCATATTCGACGTGTTAGATATGATTTTGCCAATATTTCCTCATGTTGAAGTTATTTATTTAATTAATTAATGTATTGAAGGTTCTACACACTTTCTCTCTCCTGATTTCATCTTTTAATCAATTATTCTCCAAATTGAGTGAAAATTCTCCAAAAGGTATATTTTAATGTGTAGATTATGAATTCGGCATTATTTTCCTATTTTGAAGTCATTAGGTGATTAATTTCCTATTTTTGAGATATCTCCTATTTTCCCATTCAGTTCATGTATATGTAATTACAAATTTCCAAAATAGGTGAAACTTGTTAGTTAAGTAAACTTTAACTCCAACGAAACATATTTGGGCTTAGAATTATCTTTTAAGTTTCCCTTTTATGAATTTTAGGCAATTTACTCATATTTGCACTATTTTTCACATTAAAGTGTTTAATGCCTTATTTTCTTGACTTTAGCCTTTTTCATTTTATTTCTTTTTCACTTTCTTATTCTGAAAGGACATAGAAGGTTGTAGTACAAATTATTTTATCAATATGCCACATAAATGGTCAAATTGCATATTAGATCCTAATTAAAGAATTCAATGAGGTATTTTTGCATAAACATGTTTATTGGCATAAATAGTGAACAAATGTTCACTAATCCACTATTATTCCCACAAATTGAAGATCAAAACCAAAAAGGATAATAAGAAATGAAAAGTTTAGAAAAAGGACAAAAAGAGAATATGTCCAAGTTTTAGTTTGTTATAACACCACCCCTTAAAGAGGATTTCTTCCTCAAAATCTATTCATCCATGATCTATCAATGCACTACTACTATCCCTCTATCCCTTAAAGAGTTTGACCTACCAAGACAACTAACTAGGTCAACAAAGATAAATATAGTTCATATGTAAAATATTGTCTACTAACATCACATATATTTCATCAAGAACCAAGGAAAAAGAAAGAATGATTAGGTTAATGTAATCTTAAAGGTCACCTTTGATATTAGATATTTCTTCATTATTGTGGTTGTTTCCATTACCATTACTCTGAACTGGTACATGGCCTCCATGAAGTTGACGGCAATGAGGTTTGATATGACCATGTTCTCCTTAGTGATAGAATATGATAGGACCTTCAGGTTTAGGAGGATAATGGAATGCTTCTTATTGCACTTGGAACATCTATCACTTTTCAAGTCTTCACTAGGTGTCTTCCTCTTATGATTTATCTTTTCTTGATAACCAGGGTAAGCTTCTACAGAAAGGGCCTTATTCACTAATCGAGGAAAGTTCAAAGGAAGATGTGGGATCAACATACATCCAATGCTAAAGCATAGCCCATCCAAATAGAGACTATCACATCGCTCATCAGTCGAACCTATGGAATAACACTCCAAATGTATAAACTTTTGCACATACCATACTACATTCATGGAATTCTAAAGTAGGTTGTAGAATTCAAACTCCTTCCTTAGGGTTGCATAGGAGATATACTTATCTCTTAACAAGGCTAGAAACTGACTCCAAGTCATAGAAGCAACATCATGAGTCTTAGCCAAACTATTCCTCCAATGACGAGATGGCCTGTTGAGCACATAAGTAGCAAAGAGAACCTTCCGGTGCTTAGGTAAATCCATGCCATCAAATGTCCATTCAAAAGAAAGAATCCAATAATCAACTTTGTCCACCATGTTGACTTAATTCTTTCCATTAAAGTAAGTGGGGATATCTTCAGGAAATTTGTAAGGTTATATTCCTTGGGCTTATCACATGTATAAACAGTGTCAACCTTTCCTGCTAGGGTTTGGGAAAGCAGTTGTCAAAGGAAATTCAACTCTTGCTCGGAAGAGAGGCCCAATCTTGCAGATTGTGGGATAGGTTGGTTCACTACAGGTTGACCATCAGATGTCACTGGACTTTGAGATGTTGGAGGATTGAAAGGAGGATCCATTCTAGGCATCCCAATTTAGGGTTTCAGAGTGTCACAAAACCTTCTAGGTTGTCAACAGATGACTTTTCACCAGCCATATGTATGTGCCTCCACAATGCAAGGAGTATGATATAAGCAACCTATGGAAAAAGAAGACTATCTATTAGAGATAAATTGAAATAGTTAGATCAATTGACTGCCTTGGATATGATACCATTATGTAAGGAGTGGGATCCCATAGGGATTAACTTCCTATAAAATAAAAAGGCCACATCCCAAACATCGATATAAATTTCTTGTAAAGGGGATAATAACCAGTTCATTCACATATATGTATCATAAAACCAATACTATGAAAGTGGAAGAGAAATATATCTAATTATTATAATTGAGTGTCTATGAAAGATCTTCACCACATAGGGTGTACATAGAAGGAAAAAAGGAACTAGTAAGTAGAGGGTCGTCCCACTATCTCAATCTACCTCCCAAGCTAAATTAGGTAACTTCTGGACAGCCTTCGTCAACTTTAGGAAAATTCTCCTTTCTCACAACCTAGTGGTTGGAAGCATACCCCAAAAAGATGACAAAGATGGAAAATTCTCAACAAACAAAGTTGGTATGTGCATATGATAGGGATTGGACAATACAAAGGAAATAGGAACGACAAATAATATCACAAGGCTTCCCATAGAATAAGGAAGAAGCATTCAATTGGATATCAAAAAGAAATTCTTCATAAACAAGATAAAATAGAATATATGAATAAAACAATAAAGTTCACAATAGTCAAATCTTTCCTTTAAATCTCAAGTAGAGAACAACAATTGTTAATAAGGATTATGCATGTGAGTAAACTTAACAATAATCACATAATAACATTTGGGGTATATGGCATCACCACCATAACCATATATTATGGCATAACCACCATAATCTTCGGGGGAGTAATGACATCACAACACAATTACCCAAGGATAAGAATCACCATTTGCACCCTTTATTGGTAATACACACAAAAGGGATACATCTCCCAGTGTGCACATAAACAACGTACCCAAACTAAACGTGCATTATAAATTAGAGAGGAAAGAAGATATTTAGTCACATCACCATAAATATGTCTAAATTCCAAAATCTAAAGTTACCAATAAGAAGTATAGGCATAATCAATTATGCCATCATGGCCAACACATGGCAAATTAAAGTTTCCTTTGAATATAGATCATCAACACCAATAAGATATATACAAAAAGAAATAGCCACAATATATAAGAATAGGATCCAATTAACAATTATCATAGTGCACAAGTCCAATTTCAAGATTAGGATACAATTGGTACAACTACAAGCAAATATGTGACATCTAAATAATGTCACACCATCAAGTCTAAGAGAAAGAGAGGAATAACCAATTGTCCAATAGACTCATAAGAGGATGCAACATGACTCACTGAAGTGTATATCATGTTAGGATCCACACTCTATATCCAATCATAATTTATCTTCACCTAATATCATATAAGATGTAAATCATTAATTAATGTACATATTTCAACCCTAGAAAATTCACCTTTTTACTAATTGAAATTAGACATTGAAAAAATCACAAAACAATTATTAGGTTCTCTTGATCAAGAAAATTTATTTTTATGTTAATTTTAAATTTAATATGATAAGTTGTAATTTTTATGGATTTTATGCATTAAATTCATTTTCTAAAAATCCCCCTTCATTAACCTTGAAATCAAGCACTAAAACTATTTTTATTAGAATGGTCTTATTTTTCCAATTCCAAAACATATTTTTACTTAATTTTTAGATAAGTAGATTAATATACATGAATTTTTCAATTTTGGCCAATCAAGAAAAAGACACCTCAACAAACAAAGTGAGAGAGAGGAAGAGAGAGAGATGGAGAGGGGTGGGCTGCATGATTTGGCCCAACCATAGTCCGCCAAGTCAGCTATCCACTCCACCTCAGCCTCATGTCAAAGTAAGAAAAAACAAATTGAATGACCACTTTACCCCTGAGTGAAAAACAAAGAAATGAAGTACAAAAGAGTAATCACACAGGGGGATTGTCCCCTTCAATTTCACACACAATTGCTGGCGCTCGATCACAGGAGTGAGGACCGAGTTTTGGGAGAATTTTCATCCATCCATTTTTCACAAAAATAAGAACACAGAAGTGTAAAGGAGGAAGATACAAACTTACCTCAGGAAGGAATTGATTCTAGGAGAAAATAAGAGAGAGGGAGAGCCTCTGCAAGTCTAGCTGCAAAAATTGATCACCGGAATCCCAAAGCACAAACAAGAGATCAGTTGAGTGGAGAGAAGAGTTGCAAAGAGACTATTGAAACTTGGGGTATGTGTATTTATAGGTGAGGATGAGGGATGTAGCGAGGAGGGTAGTGGATGCCATTGCTTGGAGAGCAAGAATTCTGGGGTTTTGCAAATATTCTTCAAAACATCAGATATAAAGGATTAAGTTCTGTAGAATCATATTCGGAAACTAATGGAGAATAAATGGAGAGGTTTGGTTGAGTATTGCTCGAGAAATTTGCATCCAAAGAATCCTTACCCGCGATGCTACTGTTCATCCCTGACTCGGTGAGAGAGATGATACATAGGCCATTGGATCGAGATTCAATGGTCCAAATTTGATGTGCATCGACAGTCCACAGATCGATCTGCATGACATTTAATGTCATTGCCGATTTCAAATTCAACTAAAGTGCAACTCAAATTTAATTTATATTTTCTCTTTCCTCAATTGAGGGTGCAAACAACCTCAAAATCAATTTAAATTTGATACCTACCCTAAATTTGACATGTAGAATCTAAATTTGTAATTAGATTTGCCTTTTGAAGACTTATGTTTTATCAATTAAGCCAAATCTCATTTTCTCTTTCTTTATGCTTTAATGACTGTAAGATTCTCCAAATTTGATGAAACTTCACCCATAGTCATATTTAATGTTTTGGATATGATTTATCCATTATTTCCTCATGTTGAAGTTATTTGTTTAATTAATGTATTTAAGGTTCAACACTTTCTCTCTCCTAATTTCATATTTTAATCAATTATTCTCCAAATTGAGTGAAAATTCACTAAAAGGTATATTTTAATGTGTAGATTACGAATTTGGCATTAGTTTCCTATTTTGAAGTTGTTAGGCATTTTATTTCCTATTTTTTGAGATATCTCCTATTTTCCCATTCAAATAATGTATTTGTAATTATAAATTTCCAAAATAGGTGAAACTTGTCACTTAAGTAAACTTTAACACCATGAAAATAAAGTTGGGCTTAGAATTATCTTTTAGTTTCCCTTAGATGAATTTTAGGCAATTTACTCATATTTCTACTATTTTTACGTTAAAGAATTTAATGCATTATTTTCTTGACTTTAGCCCTTTTCATTTTATGTATTTTTCTGTTTCTTATTCCAAAAGTCCATAAAAGGTTGTAGTATGACGTATTTTATCAATATGCCACATAAGTGGTCAAATTGCATATTAGAACCCGATTAAAGCTTTGATTGAGATATTTGTGTATAAACCCATTTATTGGCATAAATAGTGAACAAATGTTTACCAAACCACTATTATTTCAACAAATTGAACATCAAAGCCAAAAAGGATAGATAAGAAAGGAAAATCTTGGAAAAGGGACAAAAAGAGAATATGTCTAAGTTTTAGTTTGTTACACAAGAGGACATGTGTGATCATAATATAGCTATAAGACCAAAACCTAATTACACTATGATTAAGAAATAAATAGATTTCTAGACTAATCGAGAAAAACAATTAATAAGGAAAATTGTTTGAATATTGTTTAATTAACTAGATCAACTAATCAAGGAAAGTAATTTAAACTATGTAAGAAATAGTTTTTACACTATTAAAAAATTACCAAGATGACAAGGTTGACCGCCACTACCTTTGTAACTATTCTAAAAATTTCATCATTCATTCATATGAACATTGAATTGGGGCACTTTCACCTATGTTCTTTAACATTGTCATGGCATAACTCAATAAAAGGATTCAAGATGCTCATGACAAGAATCTAATTAGGTCCTATCTGATAAGGAAATCCAAAACACTCAACCATCTAATATTTGGAGATGATCTCTTAATATTTGTTGAAGGAAGAGTACGTAAAAATTTGGGATACAACTAAGACACACATATTCCTATCATAATCATGTAGAGATAAGGTGAATTGAATCAATACTTTGGGTATTTAGAGGCAAGATTGGCCAACCAAGTATCTTCTTTTTCCTATGGCATATAGGAACCTAAGAAGGAAACACTTCAATGATTGCCTTGACATACTAAGGGACATGATTAGCAGATGACCTGGCTCAAATATATCTACGGCATGTCTCATTATGCTTGTGAAGTATTATGCAATGGGATTGATAAACTATTGGATGTGGCAAGGTGAGATTCCCAAATCAACCTTATCAAGAATGGTGATCCATATTCCAGAATTTTTTTGGGGTAGCCGAATTCTTCCTACAAACATGGAATAAGTTTTCCTACACAAAATAGGAAGAATTTATAAATCTAAGAAGCCAAGAGGAGTTGGCAAAATTCTACGCACTGAAAAAAATCAAGAATCTCTTGCATGACTTAAGCACATGGATTTTATGGATGGGGACGAGATATGGTAGAAATCTATCCTCAAATCTTGGCTATGGAGGTGGGGTTTTCTATAGCCAGAGATGAATGGTCGACTACTGACTGCAATTTACTAATATCGATGATAATGCACCATGGGAATGTTTTAGTGAGACACTTTCAATGGATAGATGTGACAAAGTTGATTTTCTCCTATTTGTGTATAATTAATCTTATTTCTTGAAGTCCTCACTATTTATGCCTCCCATGACTTTATAACTCTATAATGTCCACCAAAGTCAAGATTTCATATTTTGAGTCAATATGATACACATATATACATGAAAACCTAGTGTTGTTATACGCTCAAATTCTTTAATTAAAATCTTGATCATACATGCTCATTTTGATTGGTAATTTTTCGCACTTGTTATAAACCCTATTATGAACTATGGTTTGAATTTGAGATCATTTGGACATTCCTATGATTTTATATGAATTTTCTAGGATATACCTTTGTTATAGCCCAAAATATCCCTTTTCTTGCTTATTGGGCCCGATCCATTTAGCTACTTGGGCACCTTCCCGCTCTGAACCAGCTCCAATGCTTGAACTGAGATTCAATCCCATTGAACCGGTGTTAGATTAGACAAGAACCAACCCCATCCTCAGGTCAGACCTGCCCCACTGGGATGACACAACAGCCATTGGATCTTGATCCAACGACGCTGGAGGCATCTTCTAGCTCACGCCCAAGATGGCAAGTCCACCCAACCTAGCGAGAACCAAGCCAAGGGAACACCCGACTTACCCCCCTCTCTAGCTTTGATTTAATGCCATAACTCTCACTCACCCTCTCTCGAATCTTCCACGCCTTTCCATCTTGTGAAATTTTGCCTTGGAGGCCAAGGGAACCCGCTGCCACCCTTGCCGATCTGCACCACTCCAGGAACCCTAACCCTAGCACCATTCCACCTAATGAAACCCTTCCATCGACTGCGGCCTACCCCCATGAACCCGATCGACACACTCTCTTCCCCTCTTGTGGTCTCTCTCTCTATTTCTCCTTTTTCTCTGGCCACCCTCCGCCGCGACACAGCCAGGCTCACGCGCGGGCTTCTGCTCCTTGGACTACGATCTGTGACCGTCGGATCAAGGTCAAAGGCTGACCAAGACCGGAGATCAATGACCACAGGTCACCCACCCTCTCCCCCTCTCTCGTTTCCTTCACAAGAATGTGCCAGAAGTGTGGAATCTCTCAGCTGTCAATCTTCCACGCGGGTCAAGCTTTGACTAAAGGATCAACGGCCATCATTTTTTGTCATTTTATGGTAAATAGCCCCTCTCTACCCAATATTCAGATTATTTGCTTGTTCTTGTAAAAATGATAACTTTCAATTCCCTTGGCCAAAATATACGAAATTATATACCAAATTGATCCTTTAAAAATATCTACACAATGGACTAAGTTTCAGGGCATAATTCCATCGTTTGTTCCCTATTTTCCCAAAAGATGCATACTTTAATCATTTGGAGTATAGTTGATTTATGATTTTGATGCAAACTTGGATCTTGATTACTCAATCTACTCTATGATCATGAAATCAGTATCAGTGATGTATTCTTGAACTAAATGAAGGTCTTACTCTCCCTATTGCACATATTGCCTCAACTGTACATATGTGCCCACTTTAGACTTTAATGTTGAACATTGCCCTAGATTGCTAATCTTACTTCTAATGGACAACCACCTAATCTTATTATGTGTTTCTGATGAATTAATGTTGCTTATCTAAATCATCTTTAGGTCTGGACCCCTTGAATTGATGAATCATGATCTAGGATGCCCTACTATGAGTCTTTTGACCGTAGAATGCATGTAAATGCCTTAAACCTTGATATGATCATAGAAAGTGCATGGAACTTCATAATGGCATGAAACTTGAACCACACCCACATGATGGACTCTAAATCCGTATAAGGTCATGAAATGTACTAATAAGAAACTTGTAACCTAACTTGGACAAAACCCTAAAATGCACCTAATTAGGGTTAATGATAAGAATCTAATGTGTATATGCAATCTTGTTCTTAATCTGGTTTGGCATGTGGCTAGATGGTGAAAGATATGTTAGGTTATGAAATCTCTGAATCATGTATGCGCCTTATCTAGTTATATGACTAGTTTTCTTGTTTGAAATGATATGTAGTGTATGCTTGTTTGTTTACTTGCCCAATGTTGCCATGTAGTATTGCTATGTCTTACTCGATGTTTGTCTCGTTGGTTTTAGAACTTGAACACATATATATACAAAACTCCATTATAATATTATTGATAAAGGGTTAGCTGTTGGATATGGCCTTGAGGTCCCTCTTGTATAAAAGGGTTAGCTAATTTTGTAACCCTTACGGACCCTTCCAACGGGAAGATGGTCAAAGGCCTTAAACATGCTTGATATTGTCAATATAATGGAGTGAAATGACATAAAATATGGTTTTGCATTTTGTTAACCAGTTAACATGTTTATTCTTGTTCATTTCATCTTGCAATATTTTTAAAATTATGCAAATTTTATATATATATATATATATATATATATATATATATATATATATATATATATATATATATATATATATATATATATATGTGTGTGTGTGTGTGTGTTTGTGTGTGTGTCTTTCTGCCCCGTACTCATCACCTCATGTGTTGACCCATTTCTCGTATGTTGTTTTTAGGTTCAGAGATGGCTTGAAGGTCGATGGGCTCGGTGAGTACTTGTTGTAAGATCTAGATATAGTGTACATGAGCATGACTTGTACCTTGACTATGGAAATATGTAACTGAATTCATGAATATAATGCATTTTGTATAATTTATACTTATTGAATGTTGAGACTGTGTTGGTGCCTTTATCTTGTTATCTGTTCATGTGTGCTAAGCTTTATGTTTCCGCTTGTTGGTTTTGGTATATGTTTGGTTCATGGGACTGGGATTTCGGTTCTGTGATAGATGGTATCAGAGCATGAACAATAACTACACCAAACATTGCTCACATGAAACACAAACTAAACTCACCCTACATCGATCTCAACTCTGGATTCTTAATAAGATGTCCTTTGTAGACTAGGTAGACATAGCCTCTAGCTTATAACCTAGATGTTCTAGAACTAGGTGTAGACTTGTGTAAATTACCTCCCTAGACATGATTTGCGACATGTGCTTAGGGTGTCTACACATGTGTGCACCATGTTCTTGCTAGTTCTCTAGGTGTCATGGTACTAGACTGCCTCATGGGTGTGGTAACCCATTTTGGTTTTGGTTTTATTCAGATGGAGTATGGTGCTTTTAATCTCCTATTTAAACGTTGGAGAAAACATATTTCATGTATTATTATATGTACATATGAAAAATGTTACCACAAGAAGAAAGGAAGTGAGTTTCCATGCAACCTAGGAGAAAGAGATGTAACATCAAGTCTCGATGAGAGAGTTTAGATGATAGTGATAGTCTCTAGAGTTGTCTAGAGCAATGACATAGGTTACGCAAGTGAGTAATCTAGAAACCTAAGATGATAATGATGATAATGATAATGATGTTAATGTTGACCTCGATGTCGATATTGATGTTTATGTTATTAATGGTGTTGATAAAACCCAATTTTGTTCTTGAGAAGGTCAAGTAGGTAGACAATATGAGATGAGTTTGACCATGCATCCCTAGCTAGACCTAGCATCTTGTTGATACATGTGACTTAATTGATGTGCTAAACATTGCTGGTGGGTTGGCATGCTTGCTTGTACCTAGTCTTGTGTATATTGAGATATGATATATGATATATGGTTTGGGACCAACATGGGCCTCAATCTCTTCACAAAGAAGGACCTCTAGAATGGGACATACATAAACTATGACCTCTTGATATGATTCAACTCATCGTGGGAGAAGGTCGGAGTACCTAAACTCTCGAATATTTGAAATATTAAGAATATGCATGATGAAATACATGATGATGAGTCCCTATCTAGAATACTTCTGAGTATATGAGATAAGTCTCCTAGTTTATGGTCCCTTGAAAATGTTGAACCCTAGATTTCCTATTGAAAGACCTAACCCTAGAGAAAGAGGCAATTGAAAATTTGATGCTTTCTACATAGGTGAGGGAGGTGTACCAAGACCCTAAGATGATGTACATGTTGTGTGATATCCATGACGAGCCTCATAGTCAGGTTAGTAATTATATAAAAGGAATCTAGTGGTTACCCTTAATTCTTGTAAGATGGGTAGAAATTTGTGTTACAGGTAGAATATTGTGGTTAACATGTCTTATTGGAAACATATATGTCTTATCTTGAGTGGCTTGAGATTTTGAAGCTCTTTCTAGATACAAGTGAGAAAGTTACAAAACCTCAATATTGATGATAATGTTGTCCTTGATATGATGCTTGATGCATGAAATAATCTCAATTACGTTTAAAACTTGATATATGCCCAATAAGTCACACTCATAATCTAGACCTTGTCTGAAATCAAACCATACATGAAGATGTAGTTTTGAAATCATGAACTCGATGTGGTGATGCCTAGAGATCTTAACTTCAATAGTTAGGGGTAACATACCTAATCTCATACCCCGAATGAAAAAAAATGATTAAATTGATATGCTGATGATATTGGAGCCATAACTTGAATAAAAATGATGAATAAATTGTTTAATTTTAGATTTGAAACGAAAAAAAGAACATAATTGATTAGAGTTTGTAGAAATTTTGGGAAAGGCAAAAACATGCATGAAATCTACTGTAAATATGAGATACACACTTGATGATAGTCTTGCTTGAAGCCATGACCATGCATATATTCATTTCATAATTGATAAAATAGATTTTTATGATACCCCTTGGTCTCATATAAAGATATGAACAAAAACCCTAATGTGTGGACACTAAGGGATAGGTAAACCCTAATGTTGTGATGATGTCGTAATACAATATTAGAGTACAAAGTAATATGTACATAGATGAGATGAGTACACCTTTAATGATGATGACCTAAGTGCACACCCTATTGTGGGGAATGACTTGACAACTATGGTTGGATACCTAGATTCCATATATTTTGACTTTGACTCTTAACTATGATCTTGGATGAATTTCGAGGACGAAATTTCTTTTAAGGAGGGAAGGATGTGACAAAGTGGATTTTCTCCTATTTGTGTATAATTAATATTATTTCTTGAAGTCCTCACTATTTATTCCTCCCATGACTTTATAACTCTATAATGTCCACCAAAGTGAAGATTTCACATTTTGAGTCAATATGATACACATATATGCATGAAAACCTAGTGTTGTTATACCCTCGAATTCTTTAATTAAAATTTTGATCATACAAGCTCATTTTGATTGGGAATTTTTCACACTTGTTATAGACCCTGTTATGAAGCTATGGTCCAAATTTGAAATCATTTGGACATTCCTACGATTTTATATGAATTTTATAGAATATTCCTTTGTTCTAGCCCGAAATATCCCTTTTCTTGCTTATTGGGCCCAATCCATTTAGCTACTTGGGCGCCTTCCTGCTCTGACCCGGATCCAATGATTGAACTGGGATTCAATCCCATTGAATCAGTGTTATATTAGACGAGAACCATCCATGTCCCCGGGTCGTACCTGCCCCACTGGGATGACATATCAACCGTTGGATCTTGATCCAACGACGCTGGAGTCATCTTCTAGATCACTCCTAAGATGGCAGGTCCACCCAACCTGGCAAGAACCAAGCCAAGGGAACACCTGACTAACCTCCCTCTCTAGCTTCGATTTAACACCATAACTCTCATTCACTGTCTCTCGAATCTTCCACACCTTTCCATCTTGTGAAATATTTCCTTGGAGGCCAAGGGAACCCACCGCCACCCTTAGCGATCAGCACCACTCCGGGAACCCTAACCCTAGCACCATTCCACCTAATAAAACCCTACCATCAACTGCGGCCTACCCCCACGAACCTAATCGACACACTCTCTTCCCCACTCGTGGTCTCTCTCTTTGTTTCTCCTTTTACTCCAGCCACCCTCTGCTGCGGCACCACCAGGCTCGCGTGCGGGCTTCTGCTCCTTGGACTACGATCCATGACAGTCGGATCAGGGTCAAAGGATGACCACGACCGGAGATCAACGTCCATAGGTCACCCGCCCTCTCCCCCTCTCTCATTTCCTTCATGAGCATGTGCCATAAGTGTGGCATCTCTCAGCCATCGATCTTCCACATGGGTCAAGCTTTGACCAAAGGATCAACGACCATCATTTTTCTGCATTTCTGGTAAATAGCCCCTCTCTACTCAATATTCAGATTATTTGCTTGTTCTTGTAAAAATGATAACTCTCAATTCCCTTGGCCAAAATATACGAAATTATATACCAAATTGATCCATTCAAAAAGATCTACATAATGGACTAAGTTTTAGGGCCTAATTCCATCGTTTGTTCCCTATTTTACTAAAACATGCATACTTTAATCAGTTGTAGTATAGTTGATTTATCATTTTGATGCAAACTTGGATCTTGATTACTCAATCTACTCTATGATCCTTAAATCAGTATTGGTGATGTATTATTGAACTAAATGAAGGTCCTACTATCCCTATTGCTCATACTGGCCTCAACTGTACATATGAGCCCACTTTGGACTTTAATGTTGAACTTTACCCTAGATTGCTAATCTTGTTGCTAATTGACAACCACCTAATCTTATTATGTGTTTCTGATGAATTAATGTTGTTGATCTAAATCATCTTTAGGTCTGGACCCCTTGACTTGATGAATCATGATCTAGGGTGCCCTATTGTGAGTCTTGTGACCCTAGAATGCATGTAAATGCCTTAAACCTTGATATGATCATAGAAAGTGAAGGGAACGTCATAATGGCATGAAAATTTGAACCACACACACATGATGGACTCTAAATTAGTATTAGGACATCAAATGTACTAATAAGCAAATTGTAACCTAACTTGGCCAAAACACTAAAATGCACCTAATTAGGATTAATGATAAGAATATAATGTGCATTTGCAATCTTGTTCTTAATCAGGTTTGGCATGTGGCTAGATGGTGAAGGATATGTTAGGTTATGAAATCTCTGAATCAAGTACATGCCTTATCTAGTTATATGACTAGATTTCTTGTTTGAAATTATATGTATTGTATGTTTGTTTGTTTACTTGCCCAATATTGCCATGTAGTAGTGTTATGTCTTACTCGATGTTTGCCTCGTCGGTTTTATAACTTGAATACATATATATATATAACTCCATTATAATATTGTTGATAAAGGGTTAGCTCTTGGCTATGGCCTTGAGGTCCCTCTTGTATAAAAGGGTTAGCTAATTTTGTAACCCTTACGGACCCTTCCGACGGGAACATGGTCAAAGGCCTTAAACATGCTTGATATTGTGGATATAATGGAGTGAAATGACATAAAATATGGTTTCACATTTTGTTAACCAGTTAACATATTTATTCTTGTTTATTTCATCTTGAAATCTTTTCAAATTATGCAAAGCTTATATATATATATATATATATATATATATATATATATATATATATATATATATATATATATATATATATATATATATATATATATCTTTCTGCCCCATACTCAGCACCTCATGTGTTGACCCATTTCTCATATGTTGTTTTAGGTTCAGAGATGGCTAGAAGGTTGATGGGCTCGGTGAGCTATGCTAGGTGTACTTGTTCTAAGATCCAGATATAGTGTACATGAGCATGACTTGTACCTTGACTCTGGAAATATGTAACTGAATTCATGAATATAATGTATTTTGTATAATTTATACTTGTTGAATGTTGAAACTGTGTTGGTGCCTTTATCGTGTTATCTGTTCATGTGTGCTAAGCTTTATGGTTCCGCATGTTGCTTTTGGTATACGTTTGGTTCATGGGACTGGGATTCCAATTCCGTGACAATAGAGCTCATAAGAATATCTAGTTATCCATGAATCAACCTTACTGGAGTCTCACTACTTACAAAGCTATCAAGAACTGTCTTCCTACTTTGGAAAGAATAAGTAAATGGGGAGTGATGAGTAGGTTATCTCATTTTCTAAATTAAAAGCTATGTCTTTGACCCCACTGACTACCATTTCACCAGACTGAATTTCCTTTAATCCATAAACACTCCCAATCCCATCCTCAACTGAGATAACAATAACGCACCCGATCTCCGCCAGGGAAAAAGCAAAAGAAGACATGATTTTTCACTCACCCCAAAATAGCAGCCCTTTTTTTATCAAAGTTCATAATCAAACCAATCAAAGGTTGTCTTTACCAGATATCCCAATTCCCCCTTGCCTCTCCTCATCAATAATACTGGTTCATTCTCGCTTGGGCTGTCGACCACTCCCCTCACCCCTACAGAGTGGCTTTTGAAGCAGATTTCCCACCCAATCTTGTTTTTAGGAAATAGGTGTATTGAGCACTGGGCACTAAGCTTCCGATTCCATTATATTGTAGTCATCGCCTCCTGTTGCAGTTTGAGTTCTGAGTGATCTAGTTGGGAGGTGTGCTCCCGCAATTACAGTTCTAGGGTATTTGTTTGAGATCTAGAAGTCTCCTTGTAAACAAATTGATCTGTTGTTCCAGGCATCATTTTCTTCTCTATTCGATCGAGTGGAAGGGTCGTCGCCCTCCCTCTAAGTCATCAGCCCTTAAGCCAGAGCTAATTGGAGTCACTTTTGATGGTTCGCCATGGACCTTCGAGGGGATTGACTCCTATATATTTCCTACCTATTGATCCCCCTTACCCAGATTGATTTCAAATCTCACCCTTATCTTGTTAGTTTAATAGCAGTAGGAGTAGTAAATAGCCCCAGTGTGTGTCAGATCAAGTCCTCCACTTCTATTACCACTCGTTCTCCAGGATAGGAGTAGTTGATGCTTTCATTTCAAAGAGTGAGAGGAGTCAACTGGTCCAGGTTGAGGTACAAATTGACTGTTAGGGAGAGGAGTTAGAATTATGATATTCCCATTGATTGACTAGGACCTTTCTTGTCTTGGTGCTTGATGGAAGTCCCTATAGTATGGGTACCATTCAAGTTCAGGAGGGGGGGTTAATATGTCTCATCCCCTTCGCTCTATTCCCAGTGCCCTTGACCTATTCTTAGGAAAGTCTCTCTTTTTCCTGTCCTCTTTAAGAAATTCAGTTATATAAGTGAATCCCGCACCTGGTTCAGCGCATATTTCCACTACAATCCCTACACTAGTGGGCAAGCCAGCTCTAGGTGAATAAGTGGTCTAGTTATTCATTCAAAATAGAAGTTTGAGTATACTATTCTTTCTTGTTTTGAATGGGCATGGACTGGTGAAGTAAATAAGCTATTTGCTACAAATAGAAGGAACAAGTGGGAAGTCTATCCAGCTCCCACTTTGTTTCTTATGTCACCAAGCCGATGAAATAATTGATCATCTCTTTCACACATGTGAATTTTGGAGGTACTTATGGGGTCGTGATCAGCTGAAGCTTAACATCAGAAGCTCTTATTCTCTCCATGCAAGCATAACTGATGTTGGTAGTAGAATAAGGAACAATGGCATACTCAAACTTTAGGCCAGTATTGGATGTGTTCATCTCATTTGGTTGGAAAGGAACAAGAGAAGGCATGGAGGAGGTACTAACTATATCATCTCTATCTTCAACATACTTGAGAAAGAAATGAAGATTTCATTCAAAACTCACATGCCTAGATAAAAAGGAATTTCTCCTACTATTGTTAGAAATTGGGAACTCATATAGACTATGAATTCTTCCTTGCACTAATTCATTCACTGTCCTCTTTGTAAGCTACATGTTAGTATGTAGTTTGTATTCTTTGTCCCCATTGGGGGTTGGGAAATATATTTTCTTAAATTTCTAAAAATTAGGTCAAGTAATTATAGATCCTTTTGGAGTATGAATTCCATAGGATCTGATCTCCATGTAGGCTCAAGGTCTTGTACCTATCGATCCTGAATATGTTGTCCCAAAGAACACCCTTTTGTGATCTCATCCAGAGCCTAGCAATATTGTTCGGTGTTCTAATCTTAGATTTCAAAGTCTCTACATTTAAGATTATAACAATCATACAAGATAGATGATCATATTAGAGAATAATCATTAAATAGTTGATTACCAATCTAGATGTGTTTATATAAATAACAACTAATAATTTAGAAATAGGTACGACAATGGGGCTAATCCCTATGTCCCTATATAAAATCTACTCTATAATCATTTTTAGGATACAAAAAGAGATAGAGAGAGAAGAAGAATCTCATACATAAGATACCATCATGGAGTAGAAGCTTAGTAGTCTCATCACAACTCCTCGAACAATGGATGCAACATCTTGTTATTTTCTCTGACAAAGCTTGTCTCAACATAAAACCATCAACTTTTGTATCCTCGGTGATGTCTAGGGTGTGTATGTATGATAATAGGCTTATAACCCTTATCCTAGACATCCCCCAAGTTAAATTTACATCAACTTGCAAAGTATTAGATCCATCCAAACTATTCCAACAAATATCACCCATTTGCTACAAGTTTCTATCATAGCAGTTTTAGGCCACTGAGCAATAAGTTGGCCGACTAAAAGTATTCAATAAATATATATTTTAAATAGATAATTGAATTATGTTTGGAATCTAACTCTAATCATTTAATTCTAACATTTGGTGTGGAAACTAGAGTACTTAACTAACTGGGTATGCATTGATGATCCTCTCTCCAATTGATAGAGTTGGGGTGAGGATTTAATGTCTCGGTCTATTTAATGGGAATTCTATAAAAAACTTTATGCTTTCTCCTTTTCTCCTTGTATCAATATTTTTATTTATTCTATCAAAATCTTATATAAATTTTATGACTTCTTCTCTTCTCCTCACGTCTATCTATAAATTAAATATAAAACTTATAAAAGACCAAATAATTTCATAATCAGTTTAATGATGAATAAAGTGAAATGCAAGTAAAATATGCAAAGTTAAATCCAAAATGAAACTAAAAATATGATGAATAGACATTAATCACTTACCAAGAACAACTCTCTGGCTCACAAAGTATTCAAAGCCAAATTCTAACTTAAATCGTCAGTCTTGGGAGTCCACAAGAGGCTATGAAAGGAGCTTTACCTAGAGGAGTTTCTGAGGGCAAAAGTATTGGTCCTTGAAGGCTTACACTGGAGGGTGGGTGATGATATTAATATAGGGAAAGATAAGTGGGTGTAAAAACGGGGGCATGATCTGGATAATTACTATATAGATGATCTGGACTCTCCAAAGTTTGTGAAAGATGTTGTAGATGTATTCATAATGGCATGGAAAGATGATACTCTCTTGCATCTATTCCCATCTTAGGTGTTAAGGATATCGAAACACTGTTGGAAGATGTTACATATTGGGGGCTAGATTTTAAAGGATTCTTTCACATAAGATCAACATATTGGCTTGGACTTTTGGGAAAGACAAATTTCATAGCCATGTGTTTCTCTAGAATGATAAGATTCACACGTTGGGCAACAACGACGGACGGTGATGCTGCCGGACTAGGAGAGAATTCCTCCTATATCAAACATTTCGGAAGTATAAGATCAGAGATTTTGGTGAATCCAGAAACAAAAATTCCGAAGATCCAGAAAATTCATCAAGATCACCAACTACTTAGTATGGGTGAAGCACTCTCCTAGATGTTTCTTTCATTTTCCTTTTTAATTTGTTCTATCATGCAAACTTTTTTTTCTTCACCTTTGGTGCTTTGTTCTGTATTTGCCGATGTGCGGTAGAGTAATTATATCTTGTTTTTCTCTTTCTGTTTTTAGTAATTTTCAACCTTTTATCAAAAAAGTATAAGATAAGATTTGGGGACTGATTTGGAACTCCAGGTGGTTCCGAAGGCGCCTTTGCACTGGAGGCCTTGCTACATTGGACATGTTGCATCATAGACACTTTCTTACCGACGGAACATGCCCAATATGCAATACGGAGAAGGAGACGATAACCTACATGTTATTCAAACGCACAAAGTCTATAAAAGTGTGGTCCCTCTCACCGGTAAATGACCTAATCCCAGACCTACTGGATGTCAATCGGAATGTGACTTTACTGTTGCATCACGACAAGACGACAGCTGAAGAAATGGATGATGTTCTAGATACATTGTGGCTTGGTCCTTACTCAAAAGCGTCATCTTCAAAGGCTAACAGAGGGACATCTGCTTCTTTGTCCAGAGACATGCGAGTTTCATCACTGACTACATGTATATAAATGCGACAGGCTGGCTGAGCACCCTGTGACGCAACGCGGCCTAGTCGGGGTGGTGGCCTTCGGCGGAAGGCACTCTCAAGTTTAATTGACATTGTCATGAAGAAAGACGAATGGATTCGTATAGGGAGAATCTTGAGGGAATCAGGGCGACGCGATAATAACTTAAAATAAGAATTTGAGCTGCAGCGCAGAAGTTGGGGAGGCGTTGGCAATGCTAGCCTGTGTCAAGAAGGCTTTGGAGTGAAACATTAACAACATTCAGTTCAAAAAGATTCGCAGATCCTTACCACGGAACTAAAGAACCTTATTAGACGACGAGATCATCCTGGTCCGGTGGTGATGGACATGATTCCTCTAGCTAGTTCTTTTTCTTCAGATTCCTTTTCTTTTGTTAGTAGACTCGTAATAAAGTTGCTCAGGCCATAAATAAACTAGCTATGAATGCTAAATATACTAGTAGGAGTGAGGCGAGCTCTATTCCTGCTCCCACCTTGAATCTTGTCCACGGTGATTTTACTGGTTGATACATAGATCTTTGAGTTTTGAAAATGTTATTATTAATTGATTATCAATTAGTCTGTCTATCAATTGTCAATTAATGTTAATATTAACAATATTTATATTGTTGACCATTGATTGTATTTATATTGTTGATTGATAGTTTCTTTCAAACATTCATTGTATTTATTATTGTAACGAGGGTTTCCTCTCCTATATATAAATGACATAACTCTTATAACAAAGACATTAAAATATATTTGTATTTATAAATTTTGATCCATTCACATGATCCACTACAACAAAATTGTCTTTCGGTTAGGGCCGGATCCCTGGCCAGTACCTACAAAACCCTAACATGTATTGACAGGTTGGATGACATCACATATAGCCTCATCCTCTAGAGTTGTATTGTTAACATTTGATTCATCATTTGATAACTGGTTTCGTAGATTTTTGTGGTGCTCCGCAGTTTTATCCTAACAAAGGAAAATGAAACCATTATAATAATAAAACATTATGAAAGATACAATTTAAATTCTGCATACCACCATATATGTATGTTTAGAATAAGTAGTGTTTAACAAATCCATTTTACATGGAATGCACCCAAGCTCTTTCTACTAATTATATAAAAATAAATTTTATTAGAGGATTGAATATTTTAAACATTTACAAATTGATAATATATATATATATATCTATCACTCTTCTTACCAAGTTTTGTTATTTCTTTTCAAATGTTTTTGCTCTAGTGTAATGATACATTTTTTTTTCTTTTATCTATTCAGCTTGTTCTTTTCAACAGTTTCCTAATATGAATAAAGTAAAATGTTCATATTAAGTTTAAAATTTGGAAGCAATTATATGTGTAAACAAATTATGTACCTGTGTTTTGGGATTGTTCCACTTCTCTACCAATCGCAAAAAAATTTCACAGTCAATTCGAGAGTCCTTTGAAACTTCATGCGTCATTTTATCCATATCATGGTGATACTTTGACTAATACTTAGTCTTCAATTCGGCCTTCCAATTAGTAAGACTGGAATTAATATGTGTCCACACATGCTCGCAAGCTTTTAAATGTGCACTGAAGTCAAAGTCAACCTAGATATGCAAAACTCCACTAAAATGAAAGCAAATAATACAATAATGTATATAAATAACATTATATGATGGATTTTACAGATAAAATGTCATGTGTGTCATCAAATGAAGATTGAGGCATTTGAGGCCAATATTTATCCACATGCCACAAACTTGCTTTTCTCACTAAGACTCCACACATCAAAATCAGGTGTTTACCTACTCCACAAGTTCAAATCCTTTATCATCAAATATCACTATGTGCCTTTCTCTAGATTTTGGCCTAAGAATTGAGGTAGCAATAGGGCCTCTTGCCCTCATTTGCGTTGTCTCATGATGTAGATCAACAATTAGAATTTGTTCACCATTATCATGTGGACTTAGATAGGATTGTTGCCTAGAATTAACAACAACATGACTTGGAGATGACGGGCATGGAGGAGTCATAAGTTCATCTTCTTGGCTAGATTTGTTTCTTTGTGACGACCTTCCTGACTTTTTGATCATCTAATCTGAACAAAACAAGAAAAATCAACACATGGATTAAAAATGAATTCCATATAATTCAACATTTTCCCGCTACCTTTTATAGTTCAAAATATTTACTTCTTGTTTACATAAAAACAAAGTGTAATTCCTGAAATCATGATCATGGGTTTTCTCTAAACATGAGAATTAATATCACTAAGTCATTTTTATATTTAGAACAATATATCATATAACCATAAAATTTATTGCATATGGAAGGGAAAAAAATTAGAAAACCAAAGTCAAAATGTAATGTCAAGCATAATGAATTGTCTCTTAAATTAGAAAATGAAAGTAAAAACATAATATCAGGCATGATGAACTATCTCTTAAATTAGAAAACCAAAGTCAAAATGTAATAAGGTTACGTAAAACTAGACACTATATTCGATGTCTTTCTCATTAGGATTATGATGAATGGTGGTTGAACCATCCATGTCTGACCTTGTCCAATGAATGTCATATGCATCACCAACATTAGCTTCTTGCAAGGATGCCTCAACACAAAATTCATCTATGAAAGACATATCAAACAATTCCCTTGGTGGAACCTTCAACACCACATGCCAATTGGAATCCACTATAGATCATGGATATAAAACATTGTTGAGCTTGGGAAGAAAATATGAAAGTATCATCTTTATGTGTTGTCTTGGAAAAGTACAATAGAGTAAGTCCATAATTATCAACTCTACATCCACCAGTAGTGCTATGATCAAACCATGTGCAGCTGAATAGTGGGATTTCTATATTAGGCCAATATTAGCTTGATAACCTCCTCTAGTTGACCTTAATAGCTAACATTTGAAGTAATTGGATTGCAATCCCTAGAGCTGGAGTAGCTAGATGTTTCTATTGACACATATATCCCACTGTTATGTGAGTTACGTCGAGAATCCAAATATTTTTTGCAAAATTTGTAGTCATTGATACAATACTCATCATATGTTTCTCCTTCACTATATGGACTTTGAGCAAGCCATCGAATTTCCTATAAAACCTCTACACCATTCTTTTTTTCTTGAACAATCTACAATTTCAAAATATGTATATGATTGCTTTAGATTCATTGTCACATCAATTATAAATATATATATAAAGAATTTCATTTTCTTACATGATCTTGAAACCTTTTGGAAATTCATGATGTTGCTTCATTTCAAGGTTCCTAAGGGACATTCAAGGGTGGTCCTTTTGCAAATCAGGATTGTGTTTCTAACAATATTGCTTTTATGTCAATATATATTTAAATGGCTACATACACCAAATGTATAAGGAAATGTAAATTATTTACCTATGGAAAGAGTCTACACTCATGTGTTGAAGAGTACATAACGGTGTGCTTGCTACAATGTTGCATGATCCAAAACCTTTCTCTTTATACATCCTATAGGACGTTGATCATGATCTCGTGGAGAATGATTCCATCTTGTATTAGTCCCTTTCATATATCTTGCAAAAAATGTCAAGCATTCTTCAACCTAGTAACCCGCAACAATAGATCCTTTAGGCCTTTCCTTATTGTGAACATACGTCTTTAGAGTTTTTAAGTATCTTTCAACATGGTACATCTAACGATAGTGATCTGGGCCTACATCCTTGCTTCAGTGACTTGATGGATTGTAACATGAACCATGATAGTGAAAACAAATGGTGGGAAAATTCGCTCCCATTGTCATATTGTGATAACAATCTCCTTTTCTAATTTAGTCAACTCCTCTAGATCAGTCACTTTTTTGCATATGTGGTTGTAATAGGTGCATAGTCTAGATATTGGAACATGGACTTCTTGATAAGATGACTTCCTCAAGGCAACAACTAACAACCTCTACATTAGTACATAGTAATCATGACCTTTCATTGGCAAAACTTTTCTTTGAAGCAAGTTAATACGCTTAAAAATATTTGAAGATTAACCATCATGCACTTTCATAGAACTCAAAATAGATAAAAATATATGTTTCCCATTTGTACTCATTGTATAGCAAGCAGGTCGTATATAATACTTTCCACTATCAAGCTTTTCTGCCCATAAGTCTTGACAAATGCCAAATTCATGTAGATCTAAGAATGCTTGAACATTATCTTTAGACTTACCCTCAAGACTTAGAATTGTACCCAATATATTCTCACAAATATTTTTTTTCAATGTTCATTACATCAAAATTATGTCTTATCAAGAGATGCTTCCAGTATGATAAACAAAAGAATATGCTAATCCTCTTATATGGTTTTGGCAATGGAAACTTATCTTCAACTTAATGAGACCTCCTTCTTTTCCCGATTTATGTTCCTCTCAAATCCTTATCAAATGTCACATTCACAAACCCTACAAGCTCATTCAAAATTTTTTCTCATGTGGCAATCTTTGGCGCAAGTCTTTTTTGGTCTTTCCATTAAAGTTCTTATGATGCCCATAAGGGTGACTACCACTAATAAAATGTTTGTGGTCTAGGTAGCAATCCTTCTTCCCAAGTTTAAGTCTATACCATTCAGTTTCTCTATGTCAACAAGGACATGCAAACTCTCCCCTTGTATTATTCCCAAAAAGATCGGCATACGCAGGAAAGCCATTTATAGTCCACAAAATAGCATCCCGCAATGTGAATTTTTTATTTTAAAATGCATCATTAGTGTTCACTCTGGATGTCCATAATTGTTGAATCTCATCAATCAAAGGTTCTAGATATATGTCAATATCATTCTAAGTTTCTTTTTGTCCATGAATTAATAAGGACGTGATGAAATTTGGTTACTTCGTGCACAACCATGGGAGCAAGTTATATGTGATCAACAGAACAGGCCAAGTACTATGAGACATGTTTAGGGTCCCAAATAGATTATATCCATCACTTGCTAGTCCCAAACAAACATTGTGTGGATCATGTCCAAATTTTGGAAATTTATCATCTAATTTTTTCCATGCAACAAAATCTACCGGATGACGCAACTTCCCATCTTCACCCTTTTCCTATGGTGCCATTGCATATCGTGAGCCACATTTGGACACATGAACAACCTTTGTAATCTTGGAATCAAAGGGATATGAAGGAATACTTTGACAGGAATTTTGGATGGTGTTGCATAATCCTTGTAGAGTATTATGTAGTCATTTGGGCATGCATCTATCTTCACATAATCAATCCCCGAATCTTTTAATAATGTCTTAGCTTCATAATAGCATTTAGGAAATGACTTCGCCCCACTAGGAAAACCCTCTTTTGATAGTTTCAATTATGCAGTGAACGACCTATGGGTCCAATGTAACTCTACCTTGTGATTTTACATTTTTGAAATATAAGATAGTTTAGAAAGGTTATTACAACCATGGTATAGAGGTTCTTCATCTTCTTTTAGAAGTTTATAAAATCTATCTACATCTAAATTAGTTGTATCTTCTTCTCTGTCATCTACTATAAATGTCTCTGTGTCATGGACACCAATCACAACATGTAACAAGTTTTTCACGTTGTCCCCATTGTCATTGTTTCCAAGAAGAGTAGTAGTGGATGAAGATTGTCTTTCTCTTCCAAGAATTTTTCCATGCTCAAACCAAATGAAATAATTAGATGTGAATCTTTTCATCATCACATGTTCATATACTTCTTCTTTTGACTTAAGATATCTATTGCCACAAATTTTGCATGGGCATAACAATTGATCACTCCTCTCTGGAATTTTGTATAGGATATTGTATTCTATGAAAGCAGTCAAACCTTCTTAAAATTGTTTACTACATAATATTTTTTCAATGTACATCCAACTTTGGTCTTCTATGTAGTCCATCTACAAAGTTAATTAACATGTCAAATATCTAAGTCAAAGTGAGGAACACTCATTATACACTATTAACATGGCATACATAATAAAATACATTATAACTAAGAAATGTGCATTTATAGCACCAGCAATTCTTTAAAACTCTTTATGTGTTGTCCTAAGATTGTAAGAATAACTTCATGTGGGGATATCTCAGACCATATATATTGGCTCTCACGCTTTAAAGTTTGGCCACACTAACATATAAAATGTATTTTAATTTGTGTGAATGATGTCTAATGTGCAACAAAAATCAATAAGGGTGTGTTTTTCATAATAAGGATTTGCATAATTTGGTTTCACATTCTTGTTCTCATCACAAATAACTATTATGTGGCATAAATTAATGCTTATTGTTTATTTTTAAAGGGTGTGTGAAATAGTAAAAAAATTTAAATGATTTGTCTATCACAAAAAATAGTTTGATTTGGTAAGGATGACAAACTGAACTAGGATATCATAACTAAATCACTCCTGGTGACTTTCACATTTATTTTAATCTAGAATGGGTACAACTAGTGAACTTGATTATTAAACTAGGACTAGATCATGGTTTCTCAAGTTTTTTATATTCTCTCACTTCTAATTTTCATCACTCTGAAGTATATCCAAATGTGTTTTGTGTATATACTTAAAAATCTAACATGTTATGATTTTCAACATGACTCATATTCAAATTAGATAACAAGAGTAAACATATAAATCAAATAGTGCTTGTTTTCATAACATAGGTTGTGTTGTCATTTGTTTTCACGTATTGGTCTTCATGATTGTAACTGTATTTGAATTGGATTTTCAAACTAGTTGGGTGATTAATAAATTATTGATAGTCACTCTCACAAATTTTTTTCCTTTTAAGAATGGGTACAATTAAAACATATATTTATATATTAGACTGATATTTTTTTTAAGTGAGAGTTTCCAATTTTAAGTTTTGTCCTAGGATTATAATAATAATTTGATGTGGGGTTATTTCAGAACATATATGCTGGCTCTCTCGCTTAAAAAAATGATCACTCTAGTATATAAAAATATGTTTTGATTGTTGTGAAAGATGTTGAATGTAAATATAAAATTGATTAATGTGGCATAGTATGATTTTCATCTTGACTTTATTTTAATTAATCACTTAGAGGGTTATCAATGTAAATCTAGAGGGAAGTGTTTTATATAATATAGAGTTGCATCATTCGTTTTGATATACTTGTTCTCATCATTAAGAAATACGATGTTCCATAAATTAATGCTTATTGTTTATATATAGAGGATGTGTGAATTGGTTAGTAAGACAAACTGAACTAGGATATCATAATTGAACAACTCATGCAGACATTCACATTTATTTTAATCTAGAATGGGTACCACTAGTGATTGTGATTGGACTAGGACTAGATCATGGTTTATCAAGTTATGAATATTTTCTCTCTCACATAAATTTTCATCACTCAAAAGTATATCCAAAGGTGTTTTCATTTGTGTTAAGACTAAAAATTTGACATGGTACAATATTTAAAATGACTATGTATGCAAATTAGATAACAAGAGTAAACATATAAATCAAACTATATGTTTTCATAACATAGAGTTTGAGTCATTTGTCTTTACATATTTATTTGCATGAATGTTATTGTATATGAATTGGATTTTCAAATTAGTTCAATAATGATCATGAAATAATTTGTAGTCACTCTCACAATTGTTTTCCTTTTAAGAATGGGTACAAATAACATGGAATGCATAATAAAGATGCATTATAGTAACGAAGTGTGTTGGTATGTATGCCCTGAGAGCCAATCATGGGATGATTGGTGGGATATATTAAGATTGATTTGATAAACATCAAAGGCGAGCTTCCAATTCTTTCTGGTTCAGTCATATGAGATAGTGATAGAACAGATTGAATGTCTAAAGAATGACATAACTCAATGACGTATGCTTTCAGGTTGAGGACCTGAACGATGAGATCATACGGATGCTAAGAGTTTGTACATTCTTGTTAAGTCCCTAGTCGGATGTCATTGTGGAAGGTAGATAGACAACAATGACACACAAGACTAGATTGTGGTGTTGGTTGATGACAGAATCTCATTATTCATGATATAGAGATATCAAACCAAACACATAGGTACTTGTTAGAGAACAAGTGTACCGGACAGACCCACCGTGAGTTTGACACATGGAACCATGAGATGGTAGTCACAGTCAGTACTCACAGTGATGGTGGTGAGTGTGATTCTTAGACCTGAAATCACTGCACTCAACACATGTCGTTGGGCACACTTTGACATCATCAAACGCAGTCCTGAAACATGGGTTGTTATAAAGGTGATGATTGGGTGGCTTTGACACATGGGGCTTTTGAGGGGCGAGTGATAGATATGGGATTTGTCCCTCCTGAGGGAGTTTGATATCCATGGCCACTTGATGAGTAGGATTGAGAAAGGCGTGCACGCATGTGTGAATCAGTATATGATACTGATGTCATACATATCTCTTCCAGTATACTCTGAGATCAAGGAAGTGAATGAACGTTGACAGGATGACTGTTCCATGCCTCGAGTTCATTCGGGATATCTGTGACAAAGGAATTATACATTCGTTGTAACACCATTCACGGATTGTAGGATGAAAGTTGTTCTCCAACTTTCTACTTTCACTTGGGTAGCACTGATGTGTGACTAGGCACCGCTCTTTGCTTGTGAAGTCATAAGTGTTATGGACTTTTACTGCCATAGTGAAATGGACCTGCAGGGTCACACACATAGGATTTAACCTAAAAGAGGAGTTTTGTCCACAAAGAAATGTTTAGATTGATTGCTAAAAGAGTTTGGTAGTTCAATTAAACACTCAATCAGTCGATGGCTCAATATCGTATGGTTCAAGGTGTTGGACGCATTGATTGGAGTATCAGATTGATTGAAATTGCAATTGACTGATTTTGCCCAACCTGTGCTCCCAACCGATCGGTTCTTGTGATGAACCGGTCGGCTGAGGTTGCTGAACCGGTCGGCTGGAGTGTCCAGGCCGATCGGCTCATGCCCAGGTTGAAACGACCGGTTCAAGGGTTGAACCGATCGGCTGAGGTTCCTTTGGTTTCAAATTGCCCAATTCGATTGGGAATAATATTGGTATTCGATACCAATTGGGAAAGAAACAAGGAAAGTATTTTTGAGCCGGATTAGGACCATGAACTGATCGGTTCCGGGCACCAACCGATCAATTGTAGTGCCCCAAACGATCGGCTCAGGTCCAACCGATTGGTTCAGTTGTGAACCGATCATTTCAAGTTGCGAACTGGTTGCTTTTTGTGGAAAATTCTCGAACCCTTCTACTCCTGCTTTAGTCCCGCATTGCCCGGGATGGAGAACCATGTCCCATGACTCTCCTATATATATAGGGGTATTGGGGGCTTCTCAAAACACAGCTCAGTGCAACCAGTTGCTCTGCAAGTTGTCGTTCTCTCTGGTTTTGGTAACCGTGAGAGAGCCCGAGCAAGTGCTTCCCGCAAAAGGGAGGTGCAGCAAGGGAAGGACAACTGCAGTCGCAACAGGAGGCAGGAGAGCGTGTTGGCGACTAGTACGTCAACAGGAGGGTGCGACTCCTTCCACTTCCTTGTGGGACAAGGAGAGTGGAGTTCCAGGTGGTCCGTGTGGACTACTACAGAGGCGGGAGGACACTGCCGCTTAGGAGGACAACTGTCATCCGACATTCCGGTTCGAGTAGGAGTTGTCAGTCCCGGTGCGACCAGGAGCTGCACAGACGCCGTCGAAGTCCGGAGTTGAAGACCGCGCATTGCGTGAGGTATTGTCGCCGAGCAAGCCTCGGGACAAGGTATGATTCCGCAAACCATCCTTTCCTATTATATAGATGTTGACGCGTTTCCTCGGTATGGGTTGGGGAGAAAAATTTTTTTTTGTTTCCGCTGCCTTCTTTGTCTCCCTAAAACCCAACAGTGGTATCAGAGCCACGTCAGCTGTTCTATATTTTAGGAATATCGATATGATCGATTTTGGTTTGTCACCTTTAATTATTGCATACGATGCGAATAATATCGGCTTTATGCATGTCCAATCCTAAATCCACAAATCCCTAATTACATATATGATATGTATTATTAATGCACTTGATACGTGTCGCCCTTAAACGAGTTTTGTGGTGGATGTATGTAGCATGATTATGGCCTATAAACCCCTATATGTTATTGGTTGTGTGTGGTTGCTTGCATCTCGGTCTGCGCACCGATCTTCCCTCTCTTATTCCTGATATAACTCGAAATAATTCGAGATTCTTTCCTACCTTTGCTCCCCCCCGAATGTAACTCGGGGTTTCCGTTTAAAGCAATGTAATAAATAGAATAGGATTTTATTTCCTGTTATGTCAAAGGTCGGCGGACATCAAGACGACTGTTCAGACGGTCGGTTCAATAAGTGAACCGATCGGTTGACCTTCCAGACGGTCGGTTCAAGGAGTGAACCGATCGGTTGATGACCGGTTCGAGGAGCGAGACGAGCGGGTGGCGGACATGACGAGATGCACGACGACCAGGTGAACCGATCGGTTGGAGGAGCCAATCGATCGGCTGGTGGCACCCAGACGACCGGCAGGTGAGTACATATCATTCATGTGATGAGTTGATCAACTCGGAAGGCAAGACACAGAAGTTCATCTTGTACAGGTTGCATGTGATGTAGACCTAGATGACCATGATTCGTCTTGGCTCGAGGAATCACATTAGGATGGCCATAATCATCACTTTTATCGTTTTGTGCATGTTTTCTGTGGGATATAGCATGTATATGATACGTACTATGTATTTTGGTGATTGGATATGTATATGTATATAAAACCAAATCCCTCATTAAAATATTAAGTTTTAAATGCCTTCCAAATGCGACACACGTGAAAAGCTTGATCGACCAAGTGTGGGCACGCCCAAGCGTGGTGCACCGTCTATCTCGTGGAAGCGTGAAGGATGAATGTGTGGGTCTGCCCAAGCAGGGTGCATGTTCATCGTGTTTGCTTTGGGTCGGACTTAACAAGGTGACATAGATAGGATCTAGCGCCTTGAGGCATGGAGATGATCATTGCAAGGAGTTGTAGATGACATCTTATCAAGAGATGCATATGATGCAATTGGCAAAAGTTGCCTACCTGAGAGATCTATGTTTTGGGTGACAGCCCAAGCTGGTCCATGACTTAGAGGATTTCAGGATCTTGCCCACTAGAAGATTGTACGCTGCAATCTTCCGAATTGATGGTGAGGGATATCAATTTGAAGTAAAATAGTGGGAGCGATAATTAATTAAAGGCCTAATTATATTTTCAAACTTTCAAATCAATCAAATAAGTCAAAAATGAGTTTTGGATTAAAATTGCATATTTTCCTTTTGTAGTTCAAATGGCAACAAACAACAACAACTTTTCTTTGTGATAGGTCCTTGACAAGGACAAGCTAAATGGGACAAACTTCCACGACTGGTATCGGACATTGAGAATTGTTCTCACTCAAGAGCGCAAGCTCTATGTCCTGGATACTCCAATTCCAGAGGAACCCGCTCCTAATGCACCAAGGACAGAAAGGGATGCTTACAAGAAGCATTCTGATGATGCCATTGATGCAAAGTGCTTGATGCTATGTTCAATGAACCATGAGTTGCAGAGGCAACATGAGAACATGGGTGTCACAGAGATGATTCTGCATCTCAGGAACATGTATGAAGATCAGGCACGGCAAGAGAGGTACAATGTTTCTAGGGTGTTGTTCAAGTGCGTCATGACAGAAGGAGATCCAGTTGGTCCTCACACACTCAAGATGATTGGGTATGTGGAGAACCTGCAGAGACTGGGATTTCCACTGAGCCAAGAGTTGGCTACTGACGTGATACTGCAATCGTTGCCAGAATCTTATAGTCAGTTTGTGATGAACTACAACATGAACAACTTTGATAGGCCACTGTCAGAGTTGTTGGGCATGTTGAGGACAGCCGAGTTACAGATGAAGAAGGACAAGCCTAAGTCTGTGATGGTGATCACGAGCAAGAAAGGCAAGTCCAAGCGCAAGGGCAAGGGCAAAGCTAAGAAAGGTTCTGAAGCTAGCCAGGAGTCCAAGCCATCTTCAGCTCTCAAGGCCAAGGGAGGCATGACAATGAAAGGAAATTGCCACCATTGTCAAAAGCCAGGACATTGGAAAAGGAATTGTCCTCTCTACCTGGAAGAACAAAAGAAGAAGGAGGCGACTGAAGCCTCTACTTGAAGGTGTCATGTATATAAACTTGTAACACTTTTGAGATATATGATATCAAGATGTAAAGTGTAAAGCATTCTTACTTGGGGCAAGTGTTGCCTTTATAGATAGGAATACTTTAGTTTATTTTCAACCAATAAGGCATGTAATACAGTTATGAACTGCTATTTCATACTTGCCAATAGATAGAAACACTTTATTTTTGCATATTGTATGACAATGATGGCAATTAATAAAGAGATGTTTCAATTTATAAAGATGTGATCTTTGTGGCAATGCCTTATTTATCTTGTGATATTTGATATGCATAAGATAAGATGATACCTAAAAGTTATAGATAACTTAAACAATTTAATTAGCATTAATCATGGGAAATTCATTTCTAGTTTCCATGTGATGGATAAAACTAGACTCTTTTGGTTAGAGAACTAGTAAGAGACATGAATATCTTGGACATGATTAATCAATCTTCACTAATGTAGTGGGAGAGTGATTATCCTATTAGGTATAATACATGTGATGTATTTACATACCTATTGGAATAAATGCTAATACTTCAAATGGTATTTAGAGAAATATCAATATGAATATCTTGAAGTGTTCAAGATTATCATAAATGAAGTACAAATTTGGTAAAGTATTAATTCTTGATGAGATCAATGAATGAAATACTTGGACCAAATGTTTGAGATCCTTATGAGTGATTATGATAGTGTATCATAGTGAACTCATGATTAAGGCATGGTGATGTATGAATCAAGAAGGAATCATACTCTAAGGAGTTAGAGAATGATTATCAAATAACTGAATTCTTCTTAATAAATGAATACCCCACACTAATAAAAGAAATTAAGAATCACAAGGGTTGTGAGTTCTTATATCTTTAACAGATACACCTCAATTATCTATGTGATGAGTTGTTCATGTGATGAGTCAACTATCAAGATGAATATGAGGAACCGAATCTTGAGTTATGGTTTAAAGCCATTACATCCTAAATGACTTCCATGTGAACCATAAGGTATGACCTTGATGGTAGCACTCATTGGATCATATCCATAAGTGCAGATGAGTCTTAAGACACATGGATAACATTTTGAGAAGGATGATGCTTGTTGATTGCAACTTAATGGCTAAAACATTTGGCATATGGATACTAAAACCGCATTCCTATGAGGAATAAAACCAGGATGTGTACATGACACAGCCTATAAGGTTTATGAATCCACTAATGCAAATGAAGTCTATAAGTTACAATGGACTAATCAATGTGATTGATTGAGTACAAGCAACTCAAAATTGGATCTTTATTTTGATGATATAGTCAAAGGGTTTGACTGATATGTCAAAGATAAAGAAGGGATCTGTGATTTAGTGGGAGCATGTTCACATTCCACATATTGATGTGAAATGGAAATGTTCTAGATTGGAAATCCTAATGTGGAAATTATCTTTAAGGAAGATAGAGATGTTTCCTATGTGATAGGAATAGAGATCTATAGAGATAATTCTCGAAAATCTTTTGACCTGGAAAGAGAGAGCATACATTGGCAATTTGTATTGAAGTGTTCAGTATGCACAGATTCAGTGGGAGAAAACTTGTCCATGTTACATGGAGTTAGTATCCCAAGGCCAAGTGTCCAATTCTTATGAAGAATGGGAACACTAAGAATAGATATGGATCTATCATGTATGTAATCATCCCATTATCTTGCATGTATGACATGGCAAGAATAAAATGCATTCATCATCTTGTATGTAGGACATGGCAATATGATGTGCTCATCCTGATAACTCGTATGTGTGACATGACGAGTGGATGTCTGTCTATTTCCAGTAAGGGTTACTGGAATACCATGAGAACTTGATAAGTGCTTGAGAAGTACTAGTTCTATGGAGATAAGGAAGAGTTCGATGTAAAGAGTTACATTGATGCGAACTTCCAAAAGGATAGAAAATTAATCGCAAAATATACATAAGATGTATAAAAGTGAAAATTTGTTGATAATTGGAAGTGTTCCAATAAAGCCATTTGAAAAAGGAAATGTCGAGTATCTATGTGTTAGAGAACAGTAGTAGATACTATATGGATCTGGAAGTTCATAAGATGAACTTATATTCCACTCATTGATGACAAGTCTGGAATCCTTGATCATAGAATGTGGCTAAAGGTTAGCAAAGGAATACTAGATCGCATATTACGGTAACTCCATCTCATACGTGTGACGTACAGCGAAGAGATGTGAGACATGCAATTTGTACACACTTTGGCAAGGTGTTGTCATTACTCACTATGTTGGCACTAGAGCACAGTAACATGTGGGACATGTTTGAAGATCACTATGAATATGATTCAAGGGTGATTGGCTCGCAGTGCAAGTGGGAGTCTGTTGGTATGTATGCCCTGAGAGCCAATCATGGGATGATTGGTGGGATACATTAAGATTGATTTGATAAACATCAAAGGTGAGCTTCCAATTCTTTCTGGTTCAGTCATATGAGATAGTGATAGAACAGATTGAATGTCTAAAGAATGACAGAACTCAATGACGTATGCTTTCAGGTTGAGGACCTGAACGATGAGATCATACGGATGCTAAGAGTTTGTACATTCTTGTTATTTCCCTAGTCGGATGTCATTGTGGAAGGTAGATAGACAACAATGACACACAAGACTAGATTGTGGTGTTGGTTGATGACAGAATCTCATTAGTCATGATATAGAGATATCAAACCAAACACATAGGTACTTGTTAGAGAACAAGTGTACCGGACAGACGCACCGTGAGTTTGACACATGGAACCATGAGATGGTAGTCATAGTCAGTACTAACAGTGATGGTGGTGAGTGTGATTCTTAGACCTGAAATCACTACACTCAACACATGTCGTTGGGCACACTTTAACATCATCAAACGCAGTCCTGAAACATGGGTTGTTATAAAGGTGATGATTGGGTGGCTTTGACACATGGGGCTTTTGAGGGGCGAGTGTTAGATATGGGATTTGTCCCTCCTGAGGGAGTTTGATATCCATGGCCACTTGATGAGTAGGATTGAGAAAGGCGTGCACGCATGTGTGAATCAGTATATGATACTGATGTCATACATATCTCTTCCAGTCTACTCTGAGATCAAGGAAGTGAATGAACGTTGACAGGATGACTGTTCCATGCCTCGAGTTCATTTGGGATATCTATGACAAAGGAATTATACATTCGCTGTAACACCATTCACGGATTGTAGGATGAAAGTTGTTCTCCAACTTTCTACTTTTACTTGGGTAACACTGATGTGTGACTAGGCACCGCTCTTTGCTTGTGAAGTCATAAGTGTTATGGACTTTCACTGCCAACGTGAAATGGACCTGCAGGGTCACACACATAGGATTTAACCTGAAAGAGGAGTTTTGTCCACAAAGCAATGTTTAGATTGATTACCAAAAGAGTTTGGTAGTTCAATTAAATACTCAATCAGTCGATGGCTCAATATCGTATGGTTCAAGGTGTTGGACGCATTGATTGGAGTATCGGATTGATTGAAATCGCAATTGACTGATTTTGCCCAACATGTGCTCCCAACCGATCGGTTCATGTGATGAACCGGTCGGCTGAGGTTGCTGAACCGGTCGGCTGGAGTGTCCAGGCCGATCGGCTCATGCCCAGGTTGAAACGACCGGTTCAAGGGTTGAACCGATCGGCTCA
This sequence comes from Alisma plantago-aquatica, assembly GCA_963693085.1. NCBI lineage: Eukaryota > Viridiplantae > Streptophyta > Magnoliopsida > Alismatales > Alismataceae > Alisma > Alisma plantago-aquatica. The sequence continues at coordinate 417,428,104 of OY856413.1, forward strand.
ACTGGTGCAACCGACCAGTTGGGAAAAGTCATGTCGGCAAGAATTTTCCTTTGGTTTCAAATTGCCCAATTCGATTGGGAATAATATTGGTATTCGATACCAATTGGGAAAGAAACAAGGAAAGTCTTTTTGAGCTGGATTAGGACCATGAATCGATCGGTTCAGGGCACCAACCGATCGCTTGGAGTGCCCCAAACGATCGGCTCAGGTCCAACCGATTGGCTCAATGGCCAAACCGATCGGTTCAGTTGTGAACCGATCATTTCAAGTTGCGAACCGGTTGCTTTTTGTGGAAAATTCTCGAACCCTTCTACTCCTGCTTTAGTCCCGCATTTCCCGGGATGGAGAACCCTGTCCCATGACTCTCCTAGATATATAGGGGTATTGGGGGCTTCTCAAAACACAGCTCAGTGCAACCAGTTGCTCTGCAAGTTGTCATTCTCTCTGGTTTTGGTAACCGTGAGAGAGCCCGAGCAAGTGCTTCTCGCAAAAGGGAGGTGCAGCAAGGGAAGGACAACTGCAGTAGCAACAGGAGGCAGGAGAGCGTGTTGGCGACTAGTACGTCAACAGGAGGGTGCGACTCCTTCCACTTCCTTGTGGGACAAGGAGAGTGGAGTTCCAGGTGGTCCGTGTGGACTACTACAGAGGCGGGAGGACACTGCCGCTTAGGAGGACAATTGTCATCCGACATTCCGGTTCAAATAGGAGTTGTCAGTCCTGGTGCGACCAGGAGCTGCACAGACGCCGTCGAAGTCCGGAGTTGAAGACCACACATTGCGTGAGGTATTGTCGCCGAGCAAGCCTCGGGACAAGGTATGATTCCGCAAACCATCCTTTCCTATTATATAGACGTTGACGCGTTTCCTCGGTATGGGTTGGGGAGAAATTTTTTTTGTTTCCGCTGCCTTCTCTGTCTCCCTAAAACCCAACAAAGTGTGCATGAATTTTTAGCACCAGTAGTTTATAAATGTGTAATGAATACAATTTAGATGTATTCATCATTGATAATCATGATGAACAAAGTACAATATAACAATAAGAAACATGTAAAATGCAGATTGAATTAATCTATATGAAAAATTACAGATGCTCTTCTCATTGTGAATAACATACCTCTAAGAAGATATGCAACAAGATAAACACAAAGTGTTTGTGATTCTCAAGCCTATGGTTATATTAGTCCGTTATTCACTTCTCATTGTCTCCAAAGTACCAATGTCTCCATAAGAATAATATAGAGAACATAAGAACAAGAATGAAAAAATAAATATGTGCAATGTAATGTCTCTTAGTTTGGGAAGGCTTGACAATATCTTGATCTAACTATTCAAAACTAGACATAATCGAACGTGTAACAGTCTCTTAATCAAAATTCCTACAGTCCAAAAAATATATATCTATTTTATTTTTTAAAGTGTGTGATATATTAATTAATATGTCAAGAATATTACAGTAGTGAAAGATATCAAACAAAAGTATTGCTAATTTCAATTAAAATTTAATAAGCTAAATCCGCTAAAATAAAAAATAGCAAAAATAATTAATTTTCAAGGCAAGAGTATACTAGCCATCTATTATGAGATAATCAATTAATTTTTAGTGAGATTAAGAGAGTTCCACATAAAAACTTTCCTTGTTTCCTTGTTAGGATGATACTCCACATGTCATCACATACGCCCCATGTTGCTCGCATCATATGTTCACCAATTTGATTTTCAATGACCAGCAGAAACAGAACCATGTCCAGCAATGCTACATGGAAAATATATAATGCTAAAACTAGAATTCACCAATACTTGAGAGCACAAGTTTGATAGATTTTCTATGGATCATGTTCGTGTCAAAATATCCTTTTTAGTGTGGTCCAAAATAATTTTGTATATATTATTATTAAATATTTCCTAAAGGGTTGCATCTGTTTAGTTGGGCAAGTCCCCATAATTATTTTGTCTCTTCCTGATGGAAAGAGAGATAATATATTTAATATATACTAGTAAACACATGTGCACATGCATGTGACCACAAAATTAGACACATTTTAATATGGTAATTTTCTAAATAAATACTTATGTCCAATCATCATTTATGTATATTTAATCATTATGTATGTTAAGAAAATTATTTTATTATATAAATATGATGGGTGGTTTTTATTTGGTAATATTGTTGGATTGAGAATGGAAATGGAAAATGGGAAGATGAAGTAGAGGGATGAGAATTATAGTATTTGCTTTATTTACAAATTATGTATCAACTTGTTGCATAGGTAATATGCAAGTAAGATAATCAGAAGGAGTATTCATAGAGAATATGGTGAGCATGGGTTTAGATTTGAAATTAGAAGATCAAGTGAAAAAAAATAGTGGGATGAGTAAGTGGAGATCATTTATGAACTCCATCAGAATATAAATACAACATAAATCACTAAGAAAATAGTTGTGAGTGAGCTAGGGATATGATGGGAACCATTTAAAAAAGTTAATTTACTATTGGATGAAAGATATGTGAGTGAAGCATTGAGGGTCATTGGTGAATCAATTGTTACATTATATTAATAAACATTCACATCACCATGAAAATCGAGTATTTTATAATTAATTGTTTTTTAATAGAATGATATTTGAATTAAGTTTATCATCTTATTAATATTGTTAAGTATTTCATTATTATTTTTTTCTAAAATAGAATCAATTTAAATAAGCCATTATTTTAAAAAAAGAACAAACATGTCATTTTCTTAGATACAATAGAATTCTATTAATTAAGAATACATTAAAGGAAAAAAAATATCACTATGTTGTGCCTGTTTCATCTCAAAAGTACATATATAAATACTCAAAATAGTTTAGTTTTTTGTTCTGTTTTATTTTATCATCATCTTGTTTTTACTATGTGACTCAGTATCAAAATATATGTGTATATTGTAGATAAACTTCTAACAAGAAGTATTGTGTACATATGTTTATTCAAACTTTATTAATGATAATATCAAGCACACAATTTGAATAAGGTAATAGTCCCAAAATATGATAGAATGCTACAAACATAAGAAGTGTTTGAAAATCTTTCTAATTGAAATGATATCTATAATACGATGTGAAACGTTTAGATGTATATTTCCCATGATTGAGAATTTAAAAATAAAAATGATAAATAAAAGTGATATTACATATGAGAGAAGATACGAATGTAAAGATTATATTGGTTTAATTCATTTTATGAGATACATCCATCAAAATAAAAGGTCATTTTATGTAAATGGTGAAAAATAGATTCATGTGTCATGTAAGAGGGAAAAATAACTTGTCATATTACCTTTCAAGATGATGTTAAATGAAAACATGAAAATAAATTTCAATCCTTGAAAAAAAGCTTGTCATAATATCCAGCAAGTTGATGTCATCACATTCAAGCACAAGAGAAATGAAACCATTTTTTTGCAGGCTGAATAATGATTTTGGAAATGTAGATAGAAGGAAACTTTAAACTACAACTCTTTGAAGACTAAACCATTTTTTTAGAGACTATCATCAAAAATTTTAGACACTGACGGATGACACCACTTTCTTTCATCCTTCCCCGTGTGTCAAGCTTCTTATATGATATAGATGATTACTTTGTATTTCACATTGCTTCTGTTAGCTCCTCTAGTTAGTATCTTCAGTTCTTCAGCAAGCATTGAACCCTATATAAATAGTCATGCAATACGAGTTCTTGTTGTTTCACTGATCCATAGAGAGGATCACGAGATCGATAAGGTAGTATAAGGACATGAAGGACATAAAATGAGGGATGTTGATGACCATTACCTTTACTACAAATCATCTTATCTCTATCCTATGCAATTCTCATAATTGTATCTGCACTTCAAATCAATTGTTCCATGGTCGTGATCGTGGATGATCTACAACTATAAATGGGGAAAAGTGCTTAATAATAAAAACTTACACAAATTGGAATCCATCTTCAACTTGTAGTTCTTTAGTATAAATAGATACCATAACATTAGTTGTATCATCTAGATAGGAGATAACTGGTAGGGAGAATAGACATTAGAGGAGAAATGAAGAGGGAGGGTGTGATAAAAATATATAAGAAAACTATAGTTTTATATATGGCATACTTTATTATTATTAATTAATGTCTATTTCATTCAAATGGGCGTGGAGATACAATGAATGATAGTATTTATCTTAATTTGATCAATTATGTGATAGAAGAGGAGAGTGACTTAGGGAGATCAGTTTATTAAAGGGAAAGAAAGACATAGAGAGAAATTTAAAAGTAGATAAAACATGGTTTTATGAAGAGAGAGGGGTGAATCACATACTTTTTTGTGTTAAGAAAGTTTGTCGCAAAAAAATGTGGTCAAGGGAGATGAAATGTTTTTATTTTCCTTGAATGAAATTTTACTAATTTTGTTTTTTACAGTGCACAATTATAAGAGTTAAAATGAGATAATGGCAGAGAGGGATTGATTGACATCCAGAGATAGTGGGCGGAAAGGAAAATTTTTTAAAGAAGATAAAACATGGTCTTGTTGGGAGAGAAGGATATCAACGTGGGTCTTTTGGGTTGAGAGAGTTTGTTTCAAAAAAACTTGGTCAAGGGAGACGAATGGAGAGATACAAAATGGAGAGAGACAGGGAAGAGGGATGGACGTGGAGTGGAGAGTAAGAGATATAAGAGAAAATAAGAAATTAAAATAAAAAAAGATGATAAAAATTCTGAGAAGAGGGTTAGTGAAGGAGAGAGCAACATCTTAAAATGTTGATCTCTGATGGGCCAGAGAGACTAAAAATGGCATGTTTATCATTACTTGAAAAAATTCCCTCTTTTTATAGTAATATATTATATATAAGCACACTCAAAACCAATATTAATATATAAAGAATCGTGTGCACAAATATATATTATTACTGTTTATTTTTATTAAGAAAATTAATTCCATTAAAGGGAAAGAAAGACATAGAGAGAAATTCAAAAGTAGATAAAATGTGGTTTAATGAAGAGAGGGGTAAATAATGTACTTTTTGTGTTAAGAAAGTTTTTCGCAAAAAAACTTAGTCATGGGAGATGAAAGGTTTCATTTTCATTGAATGGAATTTTACTTATTTTATTTTTTATAGTACACAGTAGAGAGGGGAGTTATTGACATCCAGAGATAGTGGGTGGAGAGGAAAGAAATTTGAAAGAAGATTAAATATGGTCTTGTTGGGAGAGAGGGACTAGTAACATGGGTCTTTTGGGTTGAGAGAGTTTGTTTTAAAAAAACTTGATCAAAAGAGATGAATGGTTTTTGTTTATCTTTGAACAAAACTTATGAGAATTAATAGGAGATAATGGGAGAGAGGGGATTATTGAGATCCACAAATAGTGAGCGGAGAGGGGAGATAGAAAATGGAGAGAGATAGGGAAAAGGGACGCACATGGAGTGGAGAGTGAGAAACATAAGAGAAAACAAGAAATTAAAATAGAAAAAAAGATGATAAAAATTCTGAGAAGAGGGTCGGTCAGTGAAGGAGAGAGCAACATTGACACGCTTTTTACGTGCGTAGAAACGCAAGTGTACGAATCACTGTAATATAGGCCTTTGTGAGGCCCAAGTCGAACTCAGGGACACGTGAATTATCGGAGACTACTACTAACTACTCGCAATCAGCTAGACCGATTAAATAGTTTGAAGTTGTTGTAAAATTAAAAGAAAAGAAAACAAAACAAAAAAAAACAAAGCAATCGATTAAATGTTTAGTTTAATCAATTCAAGATGAGATCTTTAGGATTGCGGTTTCACCGCGGGTTTTCATTGTAATAAATTCTATATAGTTACTCAGATTTATCTCTCTATCTGGGTAGTGGCCTAAAATCAGAATTGCCCATTGTCGTGGTACAATTTACTACCTATGTCTAGGTCAGTTCCACCGTCTTAGTAACCTATACCCTAAACTAGGTGCATTAAAACCGATCTCTCGGTATCCACCATTAACCTTACACCACCTTGTTCAAGGGATTTGTCAATTAACGTGAATTTCGTCTCTTTTCAACCATTAATTCTTCTTTCAAAGTAATTAAGGGCATTAGATTATTATTATGGTGATCAAGCATAATAATATAATTAAGAAAATGAAATTATACCACGGATTTAAGAGATAAAAGATGAATTACTATGATAAAGTTGTCATACAATGAATCCCCGGGCTACTCCCGGTCCTAAAGACAAAGGGGGTTAGCCCCGCATGTTCATCTCAGAGAGAAACGTGGTAGAGAAAAAGGGAAACATGGGAAAAACGTGATTGAGTGGTGAAACCCATGAACGGAGAAGATCCAAGTGCTCCTTGGCGTAGAATATGCGTTCTCCCGCCTTTCGGTGGTGGAAAACGTCTTCTTCAGTGTCTGGAACGGCTGGGGCATGCTTCTGGGCTCCGTTCTTCTCTCCACACCTTCTCGAGATGTGTGCAGCGTCTAATGACGTGATCCCTTGCTCTTGGCCACCGTCATTAGGTATAATCACTGAGTTAGGTCGCCAAATAATCACAGCCATCGGATTTAGATCGATCTGAAGCAAACTTGTATCTGACGGTGTCGATACCATCGACGCAAGTCGATGGTATCGACCTTGCGCGGTATCGGCAATTCTTCTTTCTCTTTGTCGTTGCGCCTGATGTTATCTCGATACCATCAATGCGGGTCGATGGTATCGACAACCTGTAGCGACAGTTTTGTCCTTTTGTTTCGCTGTAGCTCCACTAGTTGATAGTATCGACATAAGCGTCGATAGTATTGACTCTCTTCTCACCAGCAGCCTGATGGTAAATCGATACCGTCGACTCTCTTGTCGCTAGTATCGACTTTCTTCTGCTCCTTGTGGCTGGAAGCCTGTGGTCATGTCGATGGTATCGACCACTATCGATAGTATCGACAGCAAGAGATACTTGTTTTTCCTGAAATTCTAACACGAAACCACATGAGCCGAAACAAAACATATTCTTGTAATAATTTATGCTCAAAAATACGGAAATAAGGGAGATTTGACATAGAGAAGGATCATAGACCAAAGTAGATGGATTATGCAATATTAACCACCAAAATGACTAATAAATGCATAAAACACAAATAAAACAAGTCTATAAATGTGACTCATAATCATCGCATCAAACTCCCCTAAGCTTGAACATTGCTCGCCCTCGAGCAACTAAGCCTTAGAATAGAATTTCTAGAGTCAACTAAAGAACAAATCATCACAACAAACATCACCATATGATCCCCACCGGACATTCACATTCCGGCCCTCACTCACCATAGAATGATAATTACCCTAAGGCAACAATAATCATCCATAAAAGATATCCACCTCAAAACTGATGAGCACTATCACATAAGGCAGTTAACATAATAAAATTCTCCGGTCCAGACTCGGTGCATCTTGTGATCTCCTATACTACGTTGCTCTCCCTAACTACCATCTACATGGAAGCAGCTCTCCTGATATTCATAAGTGAGGAGAAATTCACGGTGGCCTACCAATTCGAGCAACGGGTGGATAGAATGGGTGGCTAATGGAAGAAATGGAAGCATCATACAGTTTCAACATGCATAAAACAAAAATGCCCTAAATTATGCATTTGCACATAAACTTGCCCTAATGCCTATAATTGGGTGGAATGATGCATGCACTAACATCCCGTCTCAAAATGAGATGGAATATCTAACCGAGCTACATCATGTACCATCTTCAAATGCAGGTGAGACTATGTTCCTTTCTCCCTCTTATTCTACTTGCTTCTCACTACTTTTTTTTTCATCTTTCATTTTTTTTTCTTTCTTTTTCTTCTTATTTTCTTTCTTTCAGGCCCTTATATCAGCAAATGACAATGAATAATTTGTTGGGCTTAATTTTTCTGCATAGCTCAAAGATTTGAATTATTTAGAAGGTATGGAACAATTTAATCACCATTAAAGAAGAAATCAGATACATGATGTACTCTATGCATAAAAATTATGAATGCAACTAAATGACACGCACCGAAGGGTAATGCGCATGTATAACTATTCTTTTTTTTTATTTCATGCAAAACATATGAAAGTGGTTGCAATGCAAGACCTATCTACATGATATGCAATCAAAAAGATTAAAACTGTAAATTACTTCCAATTCTTATGGTGGATTGTGAAAAACAATGAGGTGGAAAGATCACAAGACTAATTGACTGAACCTTTGAAAAGTATTATATGTCCCTCCTTAATGACTTGTGTAGTAGTTAAGAGGTTTCTCTCTCTTACATCAAATTAGAGTCTCATTATCATTTGGTCAGTTTAGGCTCAAACAACCAATTCCGTCCACTTTTCATGAATCATTAGGAATGTACAGTTGTGATTTTTCTGTTTTAGAGTTGACAAAACCAATCATTTTCTTAAGTTATGTTCTCAAAGTTGAACAACACAAGCTTGTGAACACTCAATTTTTTTTTTAATTTTCCCTTAATTCCCATGTACAAGCAATTGAGATGACACAAGAGTTAAGACATCCACAATTACACTAGATAGGGTGTGGATCCTACAAACAAACTAAGATTGAAAAAACTAAATGACAAGAAACAAAACAATAAAAACTAAAAAAAATAAGAAAACTAAAGGATAGAGTTGTTCCAACACCCCCCTAAGCTTGAATTCGACTATGGCCTCATAGTCAAAAACAATCTTTAAGGTTGGAACAGAGATACTGATTACTCTTCTGGCGGAGGCGGGTACTGTGGGGTCGTGGGGTCCCAAGATGGGTACCGCCCCTGAAAGCTCGGATCATACTGGGGCATGGGAGGAGGTTGTGGATACCCCCCAAAGTAGTTCTGGCTCCAGTAATGATCATAGAGGGGTTGCTGCTGTATCTCCATCCTATTCAACCTATCATGAATCTGCTGTTGGTTGTCGAGGAGGAGGTGCTCATTTTCAAACATAGCCCTCTAGTTGTCAAGCAGTCGGTTCGTTGTATCATGAATACCGGTGTATGTCGCTGTATGATGCTACTGCGTCTGCTGTATATCCTGCAGCATGGCATACATACCTTGCATTGAGTAGACATCCTCGCTTTGCTGCGAGGGCGGTGGTGGTAGCGGAGGCTGATAAGAAGAAGATGCACCTGGATGCATGTGAGGACGCTTCCTAGGTGCCACTCGTGCATGAAGAGGAGTGTAGGCCTCCTCTTCCTCTTCAGCCTCGTCATCATTATTGTTGTCGTCGTCATTGCCGCCGTCTTCATTGAAGTCAGCAATGGCTATGATGGGCCATCGGAAATGTTGAGCCCCTTCGATATGGAAGACATGATCGGGAAGCGAACATTCTTGATAAGCATGGTTCACATGGCAATGAGCATAAGGTAAACCATCCCGAAGCAGGATCAAGTTTGATCGGTGAAGATGCTGCAAATTAACTTTGCTTCTGTTGGAGAGCGGAGTCAGCTGAGAGAAATTCAACCCAAGATAGTGGGTCAGTGGTGTGATGAGCCCTCCAAAGTGAATTGGAGCCTTCTGCGTACTCCGCTTTACCACCAACACTCGCTGTAGAAATAAAGCTCCCCAGTTTCACTCTTGGCGCTTCAGGAGTTTATGCAAGAAAAACAAGTTTGTCTCCTGGAATTTGCTAAGGGACAGATCACCCCTAGCAAACAGAGTGGAACACAGCATCCGGTGGAGAATCCGCATGAACGGATGCTCGAAGTCTTCTACCGCTGCGTTGTGGTAGATCACAGATTTGCCCGGCAGCACCATCACAAGCTCGATGAAGATAGCGTTGTTGTCAGTCCTGGCCATCGGTAGTTAGTTCGCCCATGGTTCCAGTTGTAGATCTTGTTGACCTGCCTGAGGGTGAGATTATAATCATTATTGTACAGCCGGAAAGACACACGGCCCTAGATCCACTCACGGTCCATGGCGATGATATCATTTGGCATGACACAGACGTCCAGCGACGCCATGAATTCCGCCACCAGCTCCTTGTAAGTAGGTCATTCATTGAAGAACGGCTGGCCATCAGCATGGTACTCCATCTCATCGGGCCTCCTTCCCGTATGCCCTGCCTGCCCCTTGAGAACATAGGCCATATTAGCCTCGAACCCCAAGTTGTGGATCATCTCCCGGTCAACATAACGGGTCGGCTCTATTTTCCTCTTCATGATCTCCTCGTAGATCTTCTTGACCTCCGCAGACGGATGAACAATCCGCGGGTGTGGAATCGATGCAGTCAGTGGAGGCACGAACTCTAGAATGTCCATTGGGTTGGCGCGTGACGAAGACGCACCGACAACATGCACCATGATTGCGGAAGAAAGAGAAGTAGAAGAAGGAGCTCAGTGCAGGTCGGAGAAGAAAATCTCCGCTCGATGAAGAATGTGCTCCTGGATGCTCGTCGTCGGGCTCAGATTGCTCTGGAATACGCTCGGCACAGGTGGAGAAGGATTGCTCAGGAGTTGGGACGTCATCTGACGACAATCCTTCTCATATATAGCTGTGGCCGACGCTGCTATATGCCCGTCGATACCATCGACGCGGGTCGATGGTATCGACTCGCGTAGCACAATCCATACTTCCGCTGGTCTCGACGGTCATCGATGGCTGGATGTGGGGGCCCGGATCGCTGACGTGTCGATACTATCGATAGGTGTCGATGGTATCGACCCGTCCCCCAGATCGACTCTCTGGTTGCTGCGATCGCCGTTGATCTCCTCTCGCGGATCGGTGACGTGTCGCGTCGATACTATCGACGCAAGTCGATAGTATCGACATCGGATTAGGGCAACACCCTCGTGAGGCCGGCCGCCGCCTTTTGTATGTGAATGTGTCGATACCATCGACAGGTACGTCGATAGTATCGACTTCTCTGAGATGATTTCTTATGAATATCTCCAGAGATCTCACGAGTATCGACACCCATGTCGATACTATCGACCTCTGCTTGCGATCAGCCTGTTGGTGTGTCGATACCATCGACGAGGCCGTCGATGGTATCGACGCGGTGCGATTTCTACAGTCGCCAACCTGTACCCAGGTCGATACCATCAACACAAGGGTTTATGGTATCGACTCTGCCTCAGTCCTGCACATTGAGCAAACGATTACGGTATCTTTTTTACACTATAAACAAAGTCAAAACAAATCAAACTACGAATGTGAAAGAAACTAAACTACACTACCGATGGTTGGGTTGCCTCCCAACAAGTGCCCTTATTTAACGTCTTAGGCTAGACGACATGAAGCTCATCATTCATCTGGAAGTGCAATGAGTTTGACCTCATTCACTTTCCTCGTGTAATCTTCACCAAAATACATCTTCAAACGTTGCCCATTTACCAGAAAGGTTGTCTCGCCATCGCGCACCATGATTGCGCCATGTGGCCTCACCTCCTCTACGGCAAATGGTCCACTCCATTGGGATTTCAACTTCCCGGGATGCTACTTCAGCCTGGAGTTGAACAAAAGCACACGATCTCCTTTCTTGAAAACACGCATTTGAATATGACGATCGTGAATCAACTTTGTGCGCTCCTTGTAGATCCACGATCTTTCATATGCATTCATCCGCAGCTCATCAAGTTCATTGAGTTCAAGTAACCTCTTCTTTCCCGCTTCATCATAACTCAAATTTAGCTTCCTCAGCGCCCAATGCGCTTTATGCTCTAGTTCCACCGGTAAGTGACAGGCCCGACCATAAACCAACCTAAAAGGCGTAGTACCTATAGGTGTCTTAAACACCGTCCTGTATGCCCACAACACATCCGGTAGTAGAGTACTCCAATTCTTCCTCGTGGAAGCCATAATACTCTCCAAGATCTTCTTAATCTCTCGATTGGAGACCTCCACTTGTCCTTGAGTTTTTAGGTGGTACGGGGTACCAATGTTGTGTTTGACCCCGTACTTTCTCAACAGCGTCGTGAACTTTTGATTCTGGAAGTGTGTACCTCCATCACTTATGATCATCCTTGGTACACCAAACCTGCAGAAAATATATTTCTTGACAAACCTGCACACTACATCGGAATCATTAGTCCTTGTGGGTATTGCCTCTACCCACTTCGACACATAATCAACAGCCAAAAGAATGTACAAATTAGAATTTGAGGACACAAAGGGTCCCATAAAATCTATACCCCACAAGTCAAATACCTCAACCTCCTGAAATACATTAAGGGGCATCTCTTGTCTTTTCGAAATGTTACCCGCCCTTTGGCAGGAATCACATTGCCGCACAAACTCATAAGCATCCCTAAACAAGGTAGGCCAGTATAGGCCACTTTCCAGTACTTTAGCTGAAGTGCGAGATCTTGCATGGTGTCCCCCCCATCAGTAGTGTGTGACAATAACGAAGAACACTCTCGTATTCCACCTCCGGTACACACCTGCGTAAGACACCATCCCTGCATTGCTTCAAGAGAATAGGGTCATCCCAGAAATAATAACGTAACAAATGGAAAAATTTCTTCTTCTCTTGGTACGTCCAATCATCTGAGATGATTTTGCAAGCAAGATAGTTAACAATGTAAGAAAACCACGGGTCTTTCGAATTCACTTTCAAAAGTTGTTTGTCCGGAAATGTCTCGGTAATGGGTATGTGTAAATCGTTTTCATCTACCCTCTCCAACCTAGACAAATGGTCCGCGACCACATTTTCAATGCCCGCCTTATCCTTGATTTCAATATCAAATTCCTGTAAAAGCAAGATCCACCTAATCAATCTAGGTTTTGCATCCTTGTTCTCCATCAAATACTTAATGGCGGCGTGGTCCGTCCATACCACGACTTTCGATCCAACTAGATATTGCCAAAATTTTTCAAAAGCAAAAATAACGGCAAGAAACTCTTTCTCAGTAGTCGTGTGATTGAGTTGGGCGTCATTCAAAGTTTTAGATGCATAAAAACTCACATCGGGTTTATTGTCCACCCGTTGTCCCAACACAGCCCCAACCGCGAAATCGGATGCATCACACATTAGTTCAAACAGCTTGGTCCAATCTGATATTTGCACAACCGATGCGGAAATCAATTTTTCCTTAAGCACGTTGAACGCATGTAGACATTTTTCATTAAAGTCAAAAACATCATCCTTTTCTAAAAGCTCAGATAAAGGTTTGGCAATTTTAGAAAAATCTTTTATAAAATGACGATAGAAATTGGCGTGACCTAAGAAACTCCGTACCCCTTTTACCGAATTCGGTGGGGGCAATTTGGAAATTACTTCAATTTTTACCGGGTCTACCTCCAAACCTTTGCTAGACACTTTATGTCCTAGCACTATTCCTTCGCTCACCATCCTGTGGCATTTCTCCCAATTGAGGACCAAATGTGTGTCCTCACAATGTTGCAAGACCTTATCTAGATTGTATAGACACTCATCAAAGGATGCACCACAAACAGAGAAATCATCCATAAAAACCTCTAGACAGCGTTCTACCATATCAGAAAAATGGCAAGCATACAACGCTGAAAGGTCGTCGATGCATTACATAACCCAAAAGGCATACGGAAGTACGCAAACGTTCCATAAGGACAAGTGAAGGTGGACTTCTCTTAGTCCTTAGGATCAATCGAAATCTGATTGTACACCGAATAGCCATCCAGAAAACAAAAATGCGATCGGCCGGCTAAACGCTCTAAAATTTGATCAATAAACGGAAGAGGAAAGTGATCCTTAAGCGTAGCAGCATTCAATCAATGGTAATCTATGCAAACATGCCACCCGGTTACCAAGCGAGTGGTGACAGGTTCATTTAAAAGATTATGGGTAACAGTGATTCCCCCTTTTTAGGGACTACCTACGTAGGACTCACCCACGTCGAGTCAGAAATAGCATACATGATACCTGCAGAAAGGAGCTTAATCATCTCCTTTTTGACAACCTCCATCATGCTGGGATTTAATCGACGTTGTGGCTGAATCACCGGCTTGGCTCCCTCCTCGAGCTGAATTTTATGCTAGCACAAAGTAGGGGAGATCCCCTTGATGTCTGCAACCGACCACCCGAATGCTCCTCGGTGGTTCTTCAACACAATAAGCAGCTGGTCCTCCTCCTCGGCACTCAGATAAGCCGATATAATCACAGGCAGCTTTTCTTCCTCAGCTAGAAATGTGTACTTCAGGTGCGGTGGCAACGACTTCAACTCCAATTCTGGTGGGCTGATTAAGGATGATTGAAGCGGTGGTGGGAGTTCTCCTAAGTCTTCATAGTACCTCGCATAGAAGAACGACAACATCTGAAGCATCTTGGCACACTCCTGTAGTGACTTGCTTCTCATCCAATCATGTGTGATATTGACTAAGCAAGCTTCAAGTGGTAATTCTAGATAAGCGTCAAAAACCGAATTTGCTATGGCCTCATCTTCAGTAGGGGGGGATGTCCTCCTCCTCATCATTTGGAAAACCTAGAGCCTTGCTAAGGGATACCACCTTAGTCTGCTCCATGATGTCCACAGCCAATGTCCCTTTTTCCACCTTGGTCATTACATGAGCCATATCTAAAAATGGCTTCCCTAGACAAAGTGAGATATTGTGATCAAAATGTTTTACCATTTGGCATTGCTCTTTAGCTTTAGATGATGTGGTGCTAGAAGGCATGACCATCTCGAACCGATCATCGGCAATACCCAAGGTCAAACGACCTCTCCCCATCTCAAGTATCATGTCAGCTGTAGCTTGGAAGGGTCGTCCGAGTAGTAGCTCATTGCCTTGTTCATCTTGCATCTCCATTATGACAAAATCTGCTGGAAATACAAAACGATCTACCTTCACCAACACATATTCACATATACCGTATGGTTTCACCACAGAATTGTCCGCCAGTTGGATCATCATGTTGCTCATCCATGACTCTTTTAATCCCAGCTTCTTGAATGTAGAGAGGGGCATCAAGTTTATGCTCGCCCCGGAGTCACATAGAGCTTCACCAAACTTCACTTTCTCAATATAACATGAGATGTTGAAGCAGCCCGGATCCTGCCTCTTTGGTGGCAATGTGCCCATGATGAAGGCACTCACCTACTCCTTAAGAACTACAACCTCCGTGTCTGGGATTTTCCTCTTCTTGGAAATGATGTCTTTCAGAAATTTACCGTAAGAAGGGATTTGCTCAATTGCTTCCAATAATGGGATGTTGACAGAGAGCTTCCTGAAACTGTCTAGAAACTTTTCAAACTGGGCATCCACTTTCCTTGCCTTTGCACTGTTCAGATATGGGACCGAGACAGCCTGTGCCCTTTGATGCGGTGGCACATATGATGTCCTTTTTTGCATCTCCTCCTCATCTGCAGTAGGATTTTCAGTAGCATCCGCTGCTATATCCTCAACTGGTTCTGTGACCAGTGTCGGCAGCTCCTCAGTGGCCTCACCTTCGAGTTCTGCTTGGGGTTTGCTTGGTTCATCGGCTCTGGGGTTTAACAGCTTCTTGCCACTCCTTAGAAAGATGGCCTTTGCCTGTTGGTTTCCTCCTGGAATATTAGTGTTACCCAGAAAACCTTGGTGCTTCGGCTTCTTCAGATTGGCTATCTCGACTGCCATTTGCGCCATGGACGTCTCTATTGTCCCCATCTGAGCCCTGTGGCTCTACAGTGTCTGCCCGAACTGGTTCATAAATTCCCCCTGTTGCTTTATCTGTTGGCCAAAAGTAGTCATTAATTATTGATTTTGCTTTATCACTTGGTTGAGCAACTCCGTGCTCTTGTCTTCCGCTACTGGCTGGGGTTTTGCATCTGGGTCCTGCAAAAAGTTGTTCGGATCCTTCCAAGAGAACTTCTTGTCCTTCCTCCATGAGTAATCATTATTTATGTAACCTTGCTGCTGCCGCATGAATTTGACTTGTGCCTCATCCTCGGATTCAGTATCCTCCTTTGCAAGCAGTTTCTTCGCGAGAAGGTCCATCTTCTCATTCAGCTCCTTGATTTCTTTTGACTCCCCTGCTACTCAAACATGCTCAACAGCGTCCCTGTCGCCCCACGATTGCTTCTTGGCCATGTTCTTAAGGATTTCCCAACACCTCGTGTCTGTGTTGTTCAAAAAGAATCCTGAGCCTGCGGAATCTAAGTTACTTATATCATGCTCAGAGTGAGAAAAATAGAAGATTTTGACCTGTGTTTCCTTGTCAAGCCCGTGATGCGGGCACCGCCTAAGCATGATCTGAAACCTTTCCCAGGTCTCAGAGTAGGTTTCTCCTGCTTTCTGAGTGAAGTTGTAGATCTTCCTGATCATGTCATTGGTCTTCTCAAGCGGGAAGAACCTTTCAAAGAAAACCTCCACCATGTGGTTCCAGGATTCCACATATTCATCATCTAGATTGCGCAACCATTCACGTGCAGTTCCTTCCAGAGAACTCAGGAATAACTTTAGGTAGAGCACATCCTGTGGAAACCTGTCAATTTTGACCACGTCGGAGTTTTCCACGAATTGACTTATATGCGTGACTGGATCTTCATTCTTGAGCCCATGGAATGCGTTTGACTTGACCAAATTGATTAATGCAGGATCAATCTTGTAAGTCGGAATATTAATCGCCTGCTTCTTGATTGGCCCTTTTGAAGCGGATGAAGAAGAAGCCTTGATCTTCTCACATATTGTCTGTGGCTCTGCCATCTCTTCTTGTTCGGATTCAGAATTTGTTTCTTCCAAGTGGTCTTGATTGTAGTACTCTTCGTTATCAGGTCCCGACAGTGGAACCTCTGGTGCCTGTTGTGAGTATTCGGTGCTACGCGTTTGCACCATACATAGTACCTGCAAAGTAAAAATTTAAGTTCAGTACCGTGCTTGACGATTACAAAAATTAGAAAATAGACTATGAATTTTTGAAATGATTTCAAACTAATAAAAATAAAAAGTGGCCTAGAGTGGCCGCTTGCAGCACTCGTAGTGCCGACAATTGCCGTGTCCCCAGAAACGGCGCCAAAAACTTGACACGCTTTTTACGTGCGTAGAAACGCAAGTGTACGCGTCACTGTAATATAGGCCTTTGTGAGGCCCGAGTCGAACTCAGGGACACGTGAATTATCAGAGACTACTACTAACTACTCGCAATCAGCTATACCGATTAAATAGTTTGAAGTTGTTGTAAAATTAAAAGAAAAGAAAATAAAACAAAACAAAGCAATCGATTAAATGTTTAGTTTAATCAATTCAAGATGAGATCTTTAGGATTGCGGTTTCACCGCGGGTTTTCATTGTAATAAATTCTATATAGTTACTCAGATTTATCTCTCTATCCGGGTAGTGGCCTGAAATCAGAATTGCCCATTGTCGTGGTACAATTCACTGCCTATGTCTAGGTCGGTTCCACCGTCGTAGTAACCTATACCCTAAACTAGGTGCATTAAAACTGATCTCTCGGTATCCACCATTAACCTTACACCACCTTGTTCAAGGGATTTGTCAATTAACGTGAATTTCATCTCTTTTCAACCATTAATTCTTCTTTCAAAGTAATTAAGGGCATTAGATTATTATTAGGGTGATCAAGCATAATAATATAATTAAGAAAACAAAATTATACCACGGATTTAAGAGATAAAAGATGAATTACAATGATAAAATTGTCATACAATGAATCCCCGGGCTACTCTCGGTCCGAAAGACAAAGGGGGTTAGCCCTGCATGTTCATCTCAGAGCGAAACGTGGTAAAAAAAAGGGAAACATGGGAAAAACGTGATTGAGTGGTGAAACCCCTGAACGGAGAAGATCCAAGTGCTCATTGGCGTAGAATACGCGTTCTCCCACCTTTCGGTGGTGGAAAACATCTTCTTCAGTGTCCGGAACGGCTGGGGCGTGCTTCTGGGCTCCATTCTTCTCTCCACACCTTCTCGAGATGTGTGCAGCGGCTAATGACGTGATCCCTTTCTCTTGGCCGCCGTCATTAGGTATAATCACCGAGTTAGGTCGCCAAATAATCACAGCCGTCGGATTTAGATCGATCTGAAGCAAACTTGTATCTGACGGTGTCGATACCATCGACGCGGGTCGATGGTATCGACCTTGCGCGGTATCGACAATTCTTCTTTCTCTTTGTCGTTGCGCCTGATGTTATCTCGATACCATCGACGCGGGTCGATGGTATCGACAACCTGTAGCGACGATTTTGTCCTTTTGTGTCGTTATAGCTCCAATAGTCGATAGTATCGACATAAGCGTCGATAGTATCGACTCTCTTCTCGCCAGCAGCCTGATAGTAAATCGATACCATCGACTCTCTTGTCGCTAGTATCGACTTTCTTCTGCTCCTTGCGGCTGGCAGCCTGTGGTCATGTCGATGGTATCGACCACTGTCGATAGTATCGACAGCAGCAGATACTTGTTTTTCCTGAAATTACAACACGAAACCACATGAGCCGAAACAAAACATATTCTTGTAATAATTTATGCTCAAAAATACGGAAATAAGGGAGATTTGACATAGAGAAGGATCATAGACCAAAGTAGATGGATTATGTAATATTAACCACCAAAATGACTAATAAATGCATAAAACACAAATAAAACAAGTCTATAAATGTGACTCAAAATCATCGCATCAAACATCTTAATATGTTGATCTCTGATGGGCCAGAGAGACTAAAAATGGCATGTTTGTAATTACTTGAAAAGACTTCCTCTTTTTATAGTAATATAATATAATATATATAAGCACACTCAAAATAAACATTAATATAGAAAGAAGCGTGTACATAAATATATATTATTACTGTTTATTTTTATTAAGAAAATTAATTCATGGGCATGTAATGTTTTTAAAGAAAAAAATGATATAGATGAGAGTATTGGTTGGTGTAAGGATAGAAACGTGAGATAGAGTCATGGGGAGAGGGAGAGAGTATTGTGGGTGATTGAAAAAGGGATAGCAAGGGGCATATTGTGAGGATGAGCGTGGTGAGAATGAGAAGCAGTGGTTGACGGAATAATGATTTTGATTTAAATTTATAACTAAATAAGAGAGTGGAAAACATAGAGTTGGGAACCGTAGGGAGAGAATATTGGGGGTTGTTGGAGAATGAAATAGGAATGCGCGTATATTGTGGGACATGAGAGCCGTGAGAGTAGGAAGTGATTACTATTGATTTAATGGTGTGTAAGTGGAGGGTGGATGTTCGTTATTTTCTGAGAAATTTGTAAGACAAGCATAGTCCCATAAGAGAGGTAATAATAGTGGGAGAGTGAATTGAGGAGTTGTTAGGAATGTGGTGAGAGAGTGGGGAGTCATTATGGACGGGATATTCATTTTTTGTTTAGTTTTTGAGGATGAGTGAATTACACACAATTAAAATAGGAAAAAAGTGAGATATATATGGGTTTGGTCCTCTCTCTAGGGATGTGATCCGTGATCATTATCCTTCCATCGGAGAATGCACAGGGGAACCAACGCCCGGGAGACCATATGCTTCTGCTCCAGGCTTCCGCTCGGCCCTCTCTGTTGTTGTACGTCTCGTTGCCGGTCACATTCTAGTCATGGAGTCTTCTTCAAATTCGGATAAGACTTCTTAAAATGGTATCAGAGCAAGATCTGATCATCCACACTTAATTATTGTTTTTTATTATAGGTGTTTTCGCAGTCATTGGATGTGTCTGGTGTTGTTCTTGTTTTTACATCTATCTTTATACCGGCGCGACAACTTGTACATTGGGTATTCCCTTTTGTTAGTGATCATTTGCATCCGGTGTCCTTTGCGGCATATTAAATCCATTGTCTTGAATTTCCTGTTTGAATAGATGTCTAGGCACTTACTTCATGGCAATGGCCTCCGTTTATGAATTAATTGCTGCCATCCATTCATATGCAAGTATTGAATTAGTCAGAGAGATGGTAATGATAAATCCACTAGAACTTGAATTCTTTCTTTTCGACATGTTATTTTTCTACTTTAGGCATCCACCTTCACCGGCAGCGTAATATCAAAACCAAATAAATTTTGTTCTCTGGCGGCACTCTAGTCCTCGTGTGGGTAAAATATTCCAACGTGTTGTGTGGATGTGATTCCAAAGCCTTTTAGGTGTTCGAAGAATCACTGTAATACTGTCCGTTCAAATCTGTCGAACTCGGGAATTGCATCGACGCTGGATGATCTTGTCATTGTTATCATTATGCACATGGTATTCTTTAGTCCTTGGCACTGTCTTGGTGACGGTTTGCGGCAATACAAATCTGTTTTCCTTTTCTATGTGGCACATAATTCAGTAGTATCTTGTGGTAACATAATAAAGTTGATTACTAATACTTTGTTAAAAGTGGCAATGTCGTTCCGTCTTGATCCCTTACGTTCGTGGTTGTGCAACGATTTGTTTTATTTGGATTTTATTGGGATGCTTGCGAGAGAACAAATCTCTGAGAATAATTCCTTCCGTCTGTATCCGCTGGGTCATCAGAGAACCTAGATGGAATTATCTGAATTCTTGTCCATCTTGCATCGGCATTTGGTTATACGCCTGCAGATTCCGTTCTTGTTAATTTTCTAAGTAGCACAAGTTGTCATATATAGGAGACTAACAAGTATCATGATAAATGAATGAGGTATGAATAATTAACTAATGTTACGGAACAATGACTAAATTTTGTACACATTACTTAAATGTATGATCAAACTCAGGCTACAAGGTACTTAAGAAATATAAATCCATGCAGTAACATTAGATTTTGCTTAAATGTGTAATAATGATATTATCCAAAGGTGGATCATTTTGTTATCACTTAGGGAGTGTTTGTTCACCAACATTTCTACGGCATGGTAACCTGACTAGCCACGACATGTTACAGGCTGTCTGGTATGTCATTTATATGATAAATAACTTGACGCAGCGGTTAGTTAACCCAAAATTTGTTGGATAATCTGCCGTGCCAAATCATTGCAGCAGAGAACGGGTTAACGTGCCAGAGACATTAATTACCAACTGAACCCCTCTAACTGATTGTTCAATACATATAACGGTAGGGCATAATGGATCTTTTTCTAGATAGAAAAAGATTACTTGTATACCAAACAATGAACATGCTATCAACAAGTTTATTTATCGTTGTCCCAAACAACAATTACCTTAAACAAGGTTAACATTGCATTGGTTAATTTATCCATGGAAACTAAATTTTTGCTAACTGTGTACCAAACGCATCCTAAGCAAGATAAACTATCTATATGACCTTAAATTTGTACCATACACAACCCAAAGGTCAAATTATGTTATCAATTTAAGGTATGGTAAAATGAGTCTCATTAAATGAGCACAACTCACATTGATATGCTTGTTTCTTTTTTTTGAAGGAGGGACGGGAAGCCCTATGATTGGGGCTCCCCGTTACTACTATTAACTGATCAAATCAAGGTTTACAAGAGATAAAAAATGCGAAGGGAAATGTTGAGAAAAAGAAAACCTAGCTACATGACCCCGACGGGCAGAGTTGGCCACCTCGTGAGCAACCCTATTACATCTACGATTAATGTAAAGTAAGCTACAGAAAGAAAACTGGAGTTGTAACTCTTTGACGTCTTCAGCAATAGCTCCAAGGTAATCCCTTTGCGTCTTCTTTCTTGTGCATGCATGGACGGCCTCCAGTGAGTCCGTTTCTACTACGATGTTGTCGTGGCCCTCTTCCTTCGCCTAAAGCAACGCTGCTCTCACCGCTAGCACTTCCGAGATGGCGACGTCCGTACCTGAGGTTACCTTCTCCCCCGTGACCCCCATCAGCCTACCCGTATCATCCCTAGCTGCTAAACCAATTCTCGCCCCCCATCTTCACCCACAGACCCATCGACGTTTATCTTTATTCTGCCCAGTGATGGCCTCATCCAGCCGCAACGTCCACTAGCTACTGACGCACCGACATCTCCCCCTACACCCCCATGTTGGGCGTTAGCGTCCCTCACTTCGCACAGCAGAGCGTCGCTAACCCCGTCCCACCCTCTCCCCACCCCATCTTCTACTCCTCTTCTCTACTGTTCCGCTTGCCCCCGTGCTTCTCCTGGTTGTGCGGCAGCTGTCCCTTCACGTTGCTGCTGCATGGCTTTCCCCCGCCCATCCTCCTTCTCCATCTGTCTATGACGCTGCCCTCCCCTTCTCATCATCGTCAAGGCACTCCGCAACATGTAGCCACACTGTACATCGTTGTGTTGGAATGTCCATATGCATCTAGTCCTCCACGCCGTCCACATGCCAGCAACTAAGTACTCCACTTCTTGCACGAATCTCCTATCTAGTGCAGCCCCCACGGACGAAGTGATATCCTCATCCCTAACATCATCCACCCATTCTTGCACTCCTCTCGGTGTCTACTCCCATACTTCCACTGCATTGGGGCAACGGAAGAGCATATGAGTTATTGTCTCCTTCTCGGACCCACATAACATGCATGTGCCATCCTCCAGACAGTGTCTATCATAGAGGCACCCCCATGTTGCTAAGCATCCCGTGCATATCCTCCACAGAAAATGGGCTGTTTTTGGACTCCATCATGCATGCCATATTCTTTTCCATAGATCATTACCTTGACGCTGCACATAATTCCTCGTTTCCTTTTTCCCGAGAAAACCCAACCAGTAGGCTGAACGTACCGAGAACTCTCCGTCCCTTGAAGGCCACCACATTAAAGTATCCTTAGGTCTCCGCAAGCTGAGTTGGATAGCACATATTCTTTTGACATAGTGGTCCGGATAGCATTCTCTGACTCTGTCCACCTCCCATTGAGTGCCATCTTCTGTCATCAGCTCGCGAACTTTGCTGTATTCTGGACCATTCACCCTTTAAAACATGCAGGTGTATCATTCTCCCTCGGCAGCCAATTATCTTCCCAAGTATCCACCTCAGATCCGTCACCCAATCTCCATTGTCTCCATTCCTTTAGAAGTGCCTTTGCTCCCCATAGACTCCTCCAAGAATAACTGGGGTTGTATCCCCGTCTCGCTTCCCATATGGATGTTTTTGGAAAGTATCTAGCTTTGAGCACCCTAGTCACTAGGGATTCCGGGTTGTTGGCTATTCGCCACATTTGCCTAGCCAGGAGGGCTTGATTAAATGTCTAGAAATCTCTGAATCCGAGACCCCCCTGTCTCTTTGGTCTGCACATTCTCTCCCAGCTCAGCCACAACATTTTCCTTTCTTTATCTTTTGCTCCCCACCAGAATCTAGCCACCATTCTCTGTATCTCCACTATGGTTCCCGTGGGCAGCTGGAAGATGCTCATGATGTATGTGGGTATTGCCTGGGCAACTGCTTTGATTAGGACTTCCCTCCCTGCCTTTGACAACATCTTTTCCGACCATCCTTGGAGCTTCCGCCAAATCCTTTCTCTAATGAAGATGAACACCTGCTTCTTAGACCTTCCCATGGCTGTCGGGAGACTCAGGTAGCTGGCGTGTCTGTCCACATCTCTCACACCTAGTAGCTGCCTCAACTCCTCCTGTTTATCCGCCTTCATCCCTTTGCTAAAAACAACCTCCGTCTTAGAGAAATTTATCATTTGTCCCGATACCTGTTCGTATTGGCTGATAATCTCAGCTATCTTCAGACATTCAACTTTGGTTGCTCTAGTAAAAAGGATGCTATCATCTGTGAAGAAAAGATGTGAGATATAGGGCGCACCTCTACTTGGCTTGATGCCGTGTAGAAGGTTGTCGCGGGTAGCAGTAGAAATCAAAGTTGAGAAAGCTTCAGCGCATAAAATGAAAAGATAGGGGGATAAAGGGTCACCCTGTCGAAGTCCACGTGCAGGCTTTGTGCTTTGGGTCTTGTCTCCATTAATGGAGAAGGCGTGCTGAATGGACGTTATGCATTCTTGGACTTTATTCCTCCACTTCAGCCCAAACCCCATCTTCTCCATAGTGATGTCTAGAAATCTCCACTCCACTCTGTCATACGCTTTAGACATATCCAATTTCAACGCAAGGCTACCTTTCTTCCTTCCCTTATCTCTCTTCATGGAATGGAACACTTCATATGCTATGAGAGTGTTGTCCGTTATCATTCTTCCTTGGAAAAAAGCGCTTTGGTTCTCAGAAACAATGGTGTGCATAAGAGGCTTTAATCGATTCATCAAGACTTTTGAAGCTATCTTGTACACCACATTACAAAGATTGATAGGTCTAAATTCTCCTATTGTCTTTGGTGTGTCAGTCTTTGGGATAAGCACAATAAGAGTATCATTTACCTCCCCTATGCTTCCTTCCCCCTTCCACCACCCTTTGATGTAGCTCGCCACATCCTTCCCAACAATTCCCCAATAGTTTTGGTAGAACATTGCCTTCATACCATCCAGACCAGGTGCTTTATTAGGATTCATCTGTTTCAGTGTTGCCCATATCTCCTCATCCGCTATATCCCTCTCCAGTTCCTCCCTTTGAGTCGCCGATATCATCTCCCTCAGCCCCTTAGTAGCCTCATCAAATCCCATAGGATTACTAGTCTGAAAGAGTTTTGCAAAGTGTTTCATAATGATTGTTGTGATTTCCCCCTCATGTGTCCTCATGACCCCTTGCTCATCCTCCAAGCAGTCAATCTTGTTCCTCCGCCTTCTATTTGAAGCTTTTTTATGAAAATATGTAGTGTTGCGATCTCCCTCTCTCAGTTCTTTTACTCGTTCTCGGGTAGCCCAGTATTCCTCATTCTTCTGTAACCAATATTGTAGTTCTTTTGATTTTTCCTCCGCCCTGTCAAGGTTTGTTTGGTCCGGCGGCAGTGCCTGCAGCCCCTTAAGCTCATTCTCCAGCTCATTGACCTTCCTTTTCCTTTCTTCAAACTTTTTGGTTGCCCATGCTTTTAGGTTCTCCTTGCATTTCATCAACTTAATTGACAGCTCACTCCCATCAGCAGCTTCCCATGCCTCCTTAATAATAGTAGAGCAACTTTCCTCCCCCACCCACAATTGTTCAAACATGAAGTGACTTTTCCTCTTCTTATTGTTATCCCTCCAATCCTCCTTTATAATAATAGGTGCATGGTCCGAATCGTATATGGGCAAATGGAAAACCTTGCAATATGTGAAGAGGTTCCTCCATTCCAGCTCGGGAAGGAATCTATCAAGTCTCTCATGTACAGGGGTTCTTTCAGTAAGGCCATATTTCCATGTGAAGACATTCCCCTCAAAACCAATATCCATCAGCTCACAGTCATCTATAACATCACGGAAATTCTGCATGAATTTATCTTCTTTGGGTGGACCCCCTTTCTTCTCAGCATTTGACACAATCTCGTTGAAGTCGTCGAAGAAAACAACAGGGACCTCAGCCTCTCCCTTTATCTTCCTCATAAGTTCCCAAGTCTTGGACTTTTCTACCTGTTGCACCCAGCCATAAATTCCCACCGCTCTCCACAATACGCCAGTGGTGGTATTCTTGACCGCAGAAGTCGCATGCCTTTGAGAATAGTTAATCACCTCCACTTCCGCATCCTTCCACCAGAAACCCAAACCCCTTGCCCGCCCCTCGCTAGAAATGCACATTCCATCAGTAAATCCACAACTCCTCTTTACATCATCCAATTTCCTATCGGCGATCATAGTTTCCATAACGAAAACTATATTTGGACGTTCTCTCCAAACCCAAGCTCGGAGAGCCTTGCACGTGTCAGGGTCACCCAACCCCTGACAGTTCTAGCTGAAGATTTTCATTGCCCTTTGCGGGATTGGGCTCCGCCAATCTCCGCTACTTGAGTCTTCATGGCCCCAAATCTGACCGGTGCATCCTCACTATATGTCTTGTATCTTTTTCCCCCAATTTGTAGGCATCTCGTCAAGATCCTTGTCACACACCTCTCTGCTCCCCCCCCCTCTTTCCTGTTGCCTGTTCCCACACCACCTCCTCTTTTGGAATTCCCAGTCTCGCTCCTCTGCTCATCTTATAGACCCATGGTTGGTGTCTTTTTTCCCCTTTGATTGTTTGTTCCCCAATTTCATTCTAGCACCTGCTTCTTTCCTCCTCTGTGCCCTCGTTATAACTCTTTTTGATACATTGTGCTTAGCTATCTTGTGGTCTTCACCGTACTGAGTTCCTTGCCCGTCCACTCTATCATGCTCTTTTAACCCCTCTGCAAACCTGAACTGGATCGCAGCCTCTTCAGAAAGGTCGATGTTCGTCTGCTCCCATTCCCTCTGTTGATGATCTTGTGCTCGAGATGACTCATCTACCGACTCAACCTGCTGCCTCCTGAAAACCACTGACTCAGCGTGTATGGGCGTTGCCTCCTCTGTATCCACCATCTCCGTCTCCGGTGCTATCTCGTTTATGCGTTCACTTCCCTTCAACCCCAGGAGTTATTGTTTGGTGTAACACACCATCAACTTCTCCCGTGTCGTCCTCCCTGTTGAGTTGTTGTCCACCTGTTGATGAGCTTCCCTTGTTTCCTCAGCTGTGGTGGCTACCGTGTCCTTCCCCCCTTCTGTGTGGAATACCATCATCTCCCCCCTTACTGTCAGCGTCGCTCCCTCCTTCCCACTATCCGTGTGATCCACCCTCCATCCACCTATCCCCACGCCCATTATCATATCCCGTTCTTCCCCCCTCTGTCTCTCAACGCCACCCCGTCACACCCGACTGCGCCCTGGACTTCCAGCGTTACCCACCTCGCCTTGTGTCTCCCTCCCGCCCTCCTAACCCTGCCACTCTCCCCATCCCGCTCCCTTCTTCTGTTCGTCTCCCACCCCCCCATCTCCCCCCAATACTGCTGCCTTCCTCCTCACCCTCCGTTCTGCTCGCCTCCTCCGACGATTCCTTCTTTTTGAACGTCAACTTCCTCCGTGTCCCACCCCTGCCTTCATCCCTGTCGTTCTCTTCTCTATGTTGCTTCCACGGGGATGCTCGTAGCCATCTTTCCCGGCGCTGCTACTGTTCGCCACCCTCCGCGTAGCTGTTGCAATCCCGATCGACATGGCCTATCATGCCACAGTTGAAAAAAAAACATTGCTAGTCTTTCGTATTTGATTTCCACTTCAATGATGCGTCCGCTTTTCACCTTAAGCTTTAGGGTTCTTCATAAAGTACGGGTAACATCTAGAAACACTCGGACACGGACTTAGGAGTCCCAACCCAATATGTCTCTGTCCGTTGCCACCACGATGCCAATGCATCACGAGATTTCCTGCACCGTCATCTCCCCTCTATACCCAAAGGTAGGCCGTAGAGGCGCACCCAGAAGGGTGATTGGCTAATTTGTAGGTGCCCTGGCTGCTCCTCCTTATCAATCTCTTTGAACAGCAGAAGACGCCCATCGAAGTTCCATGGAGCGTCGTCCATTACTCGTTGCTTATCTCGCCAATGAGAGAATTACATTACAAAGGCATCTCCCTCCAGCTTCTAGAACACCACCGTCTCACGCAGACTCCATGCTTGAGTTAGTGTGCTTTCCATCGCCTTCAGGTTGAACATTCGATCTGTGAGAAGATGCCCCACTAGCGCCAATTCGGTACGGTCTTCTTCTTCGTCACCGCTGCCTAACAGGTTGCCGTCTATCAGTTCCTCATCATCGTCTGATAATTTGAGTCTTGCACACCGGTCTATCAACTCCTTTGCCATAAAGCTAAGACCAAAAACACACTGCACGCTTGAACCTGCAAGGGGAAACCCTAATATAAAGGGGGTGGACGTTCACTTCTTGTGTAACCCTAATTTCCAGAGCGAGAGGGCGCAAGGGAACGGGCTAGAAAGAGGACACTCCCCCTTTTTATCTAAAGGGGGTGGACGTTCACATTGATATGCTTGCTTACTATTACAAATTCATCCAAACATAATTTATAATGATAATTATAATTAGTACTATAAAAGTAAATAAAGAAGACCTCATAATTTACTTTTATAATTTAGATGTGATTTTAATATAATTTTTTTATTATTGTAGTGTTTTCTTCATCATTATGTGGTTATAACATCATTCCTAATCTCAATGTCTCAAACTTTAATGAATGGAAAGAAAAGGTCAGGTTTACATTGAGGTGTATGGACTTAGACTTAGCTTTCCGAGTGGAAAAACTACAACCACTGACAGAGAAAAGTAGTACTACTAAAAACATCAATTATGATAAGTGTGACGTTCTAATAGGTTGAGTTTGTTTCTATACAAGCACATGTGGAAAAGCATATTAGGAGATCCATTCCTATTTCTGAGTTCGCAAAAGATTTTTTGAAGGAAGTGGAGGAACATTATGTTTCTTCTAGTAAGTCTAGGGCTAGCACTGTAATGGCTAAGATGTGCTCAATGAAATACAATGATTCTTGTGGGATCTGTGAACACATCATGAAGGTGAGAGATATTGTTGCACAACTCAATGAGATGGAGTTATCCATCTCTGATATATTTCTTGTTCATTTCATTTTCACCTTCTTGCCTAGTTAGTATGTATCAATCAATGTCTCTTACAACACAAAAAAGGAAAAATGATCAATAGATAATTTATTGACCATGTTTCTTCAAGAAGGAGAGAGACTTAAGAATGAAGGGGTACCTACTGCACATTTAAGACCCACAACAAGCATAGCCACAAGGGTAAAGGTAAAATGAAGGGAACTGCTCCTATCTCAGGTGCAGTGTCCAAGCCAGATGATGGCAAGGCTGGGAGAAGCAAGGAGAATATGAAATACTTCTTCTGTCATAAGAAAGGACATGCTAAAAGGAGTTATTCAAGTATAAGAGATGGTTGGAAAAGAAAGGTATAATGTCTATTATTTCATATGAATGTCATCTTTCAAATGTTCCATTATATAGTTGGTGGCTTGACTCTAGTGCCACTGTGTACATTTCCAATACATTATAGGGATTACTGAATCAAAGGAAACCAACAGAGCCTGAAAAGGTCCTCTATTCAGGAAATAAATAGGGCTCTTGCGTAAAGGCCGTTGGCACATGTAGA
Source organism: Alisma plantago-aquatica (assembly GCA_963693085.1). Lineage (NCBI taxonomy): Eukaryota > Viridiplantae > Streptophyta > Magnoliopsida > Alismatales > Alismataceae > Alisma > Alisma plantago-aquatica. The sequence continues at coordinate 417,456,938 of OY856413.1, forward strand.
TTAATCCTTGACAATGGAAAATTGTTGGACTTAGAAAATAATTTTTATGTACCAAACTATAGTAGAAATTTTGTCATTATTTCTAGATTAGACAAATTAGACTATGGTTTCATTCTTCAAACTAGACAATTATCATTGTATAAAATAATATTTTAATTGGTTCTTGTGTTTTAATAAATGATCTTTATCAAGTTAAATTAAGTCCCCATTTTGAGCAATCTCTTATAGTCCAGCATAATGTTATTGGTAATAAACATACATTGTTAGATAAGAAATCATCACTTCTTTGGCACCTAAGGATGGGACATATTTCCAAATAAAGAATCCAAAGGTTAGTAAAGGAGGGAATTTTAGGGCCATTAGACATTACTAATTTTGGAATATGTATTGAATTCATAAAGGCTAAGCAAACCAACACATCTAAAAAGGGTGCTAAGAGGAGTAATGGAAGATTAGAAATAATTCACATGGATATTAGTGGACCTTTTCCACCTTGCTTTACAGGGGAAAATTATTTTTCAACCTTTATCGATGACTATTCACCATATATGTTACTCTACTTACCAAATGAAAAAAGTGAGGTTTTTCAAGCCTTTAAGGACTTTAAGGTTGAAGTTGAGAAACAATTAGGTACAGTGATTAAGATAGTCAGATCAAATAAGAGAGGTGGATATCATAGAAGGTTCACTGAGATGGGACAAAGAAAGGTACCATTTGCACATTTCCTTTAAGAAGAGGGTATTGTACCTCAATATACAATGCCAAGCACACCAAGTCAGAATGGTGTATCTGAAAGAAGGAATCAATCATTAAAGGAAATAGTTTGTGTAATGCTTTGTAATTAAACCCTACCTTATAATGTGGAGTGAGGCTTTAAAGATGGAAGTACATGTATTAAACAATGTTTCTAGAAAGTCTGTAAAGAAAACCCCATATGAATTATGGATAGGAAGGAAACCATCCTTGAACTATATGCACATATGGGGATGTCATGTAGAAGCTAAAATCTACAATCCACATGAGAAGGCATTAGACTCAAGAACCACTAGTGGTTTCTTTATTGGTTATCCAGAAAGGTCAAAAGGATATATATTTAATTGTCCATCTCTCCCACAAAAATTAGTTGAGATGGGCAAGGATAGATTTTTGAAGGATCATCATCTCAGTGGGAATTACCAACTGTAGAATATATCTTTTAATGAAATGAAAGATAGTTCTCATACACCTACACCTAGTCAAAAACGTATATGCTATCCAATTATTGTTCCCATGAACAATTGTTAAGTGGATGAGCCAATAGAAGTAGATCATGCCCCTAGTTAGGTTGTAAATGAACAAGTTGAACATACTCATGATGAAGAACAACCTAAAGTGCCTACAGAAATTGTAGAACCAGATGTTGAATTAAGAAGATCCACAAGATCAAGGAGGCATGCCATCCCATCTGACTATGTTGTATAACTTCAAGAGCCAAATGTAGACTTTCAAGATATTGACCCCTTTTCCTTTTTGCAAGGAATGGATTGTGAAAATTCTTCTAAGTAGCTTGATGCCACGAAGGAGGAACTAGCATCCGTCAATAAGAATCAAGTTTGGGAGCTTGTGCGTTTACCAAAGAATATTAAACCTATTGGCTGCAGATGGGTCTTTAAGACTAAAAGGAACTCGAATGGTGAACTTGAGAGGTATTAGGTCGGATTAGTTGTGAAGGGTTTCACACAAAACGAAGGCATTGATTACATAGAGACTTTTGCTCCAATCTCATAAAAGGACTCCTTTAGAGTAATCATGGCCTTAGTGGCTGATTTTGATCATGAGCTACATCAAATGGATGTGAAAATGGCATTTTTGAATGGGTACTTATCAGAAGAAGTCTATATGGAACAATCAGAAGGTTTCATTGATGACAGTAGAAGTCATATGGTTTGCAAACTGAAGAAATCAATTTATGGACTTAAACAAGTATCCCGACAATGGTATATAAATTTTAACACCACTATATCAACTTTTGGGTTTAAACCTAATATTGTTGACTAGTGTACATACCTCAACGTCAGTGAGAATACGTTTATAATATTGATTCCTTATGTAGATGACATTGTACTGGAAAGTTATTAATTGAGCATATTGCATGAAACCAAACTTTTCTTTCTTCTAATTTTAAGATGAAAGGTATGGGTGAAGCCACATATGTACTCGGCATGGAGATTCATAAAGACTGAGCTAAGGGAATACTTGGAATATCCTAAAAGTCTTATATATCTCAAGTTCTAAAGAAGTATGGAATGAAAAATTATTCACCTGGACCTGCACCTATAGTTAAAGGAGATAAGTTTAACTTCAAGCAGTGTCCTAATAATGACATTGAAAGGAATGAAATGAGGAAAATACCATATGCATTTGCAGTTGGGAGCCTACAATATCTCTAGATATGCACTCGATCGTACATTGATTTTTGTACTAGAATTCTTGTTTGTTACCAAAGTAACCCAGACATTGATCATTAGAGAGCTATGAAGAAGGTGATGTGCTATCTACAAGGGACAAAGGATTACATGCTTACATATAGAAGGACAAACCACCTTGAGGTTATGGGATATTTAGATGTGGATTTTGCTAGTTGTCTAGATAGTAGAAAGTCTACAACATGCTATATCTTCCTACTAGCTGGTGGTGTAGTTTCATAGAGGAGTGTCAAACAAAAAACTACGGCTTCATCCACCATGGAATTCGAGCTTATAGCTTACCATGAAACACCATCACATGCAATTTTTCTTAAGAATATGATACAAGGCCTTAAAGTTGTTGATTTAATTCATAAGTCAATGCAGATATATTGCGATAATGATGACGCAATCAGTTTTACTAATAATGATAAAAGTACCACAACATGCAAACACCTATACATAAATCTCTATGTTGTTAATGAGCGAGTTGACAACAAGATGATTGTGATTGATCTCATTGGTACATAGTATATGATTTCAGATCCTCTTACAAAAGGGCTAGCTCCAGGATTGTATACATCTCATGTAAAGAATATGGATCTAAGATAGTCATTTGATGTGTAATGATTAATGTGAATTGATAATGTAATATTTATTATGTGATCATATATTTGACTCACTAATTATGTTTCAATACTAGTTAAATAGAATTTCAGTTTTGATATAAAGTTGGACCAAAGAATAGATTTGAGGTCAATCTATATATAAAGTTTATGCTACTACATATGAGATGTTTAGATATTGTGATGCATAGAAGGGAGTAGTCAATTTTAAAGCATCAACTGTTATGATTCATATGTTATTCTCATGTGTGGAAGTATTCATATTGAGAATTAATTGAAAATAAATAAATATTATTGCCATGGCATTTAGGGCCAAGTGGATAAATATTAAAATATCATTTTTAGTGTGGCCCAAAATAATTATGTAAATATTTATTATTAAATATTTTATGAAGGGATGCATCTGTTCAGTTGGGCAAGTCCCCATAATTGTTTTGGAAAGAGAGAATATATATATATATATATATATATATATATATATATATGTATATATATATGGGTTTGGTCCTCTCTCCAGAGATGTGATCCGTAACCGATCTCCATCCATCAGAGAATCCATAGGGGAGAAAAACCAATGCTCGGGAGACTGTAGGCTTCCGCTCTAGGGTTCCATTCAGCCCTCTCTGTCGCTGTACGTCTTGTTGCCGGTCACATACTAGTCATGGAATCTTCTTCAATTTTGGGTAAGACTCTTTAAAGTTTGATCCATAACATTAATGAGGATGGATAAAAAAATTTACCATAGAGAATTAACTAGATAAAAATAAAGCACTACACTGACAATGAATTCAAAACATCATGTTGATAAAAAAATAGTTAAGAGTAGAACAAAAAGAGCAACTGAATTAAGTCCTTGGAGAGGACTGATGTGGCTGATTAGCAGCAGGAAGTAGCCAATGTAGAAAATAGTACTCATGCATAGCAGATGTTGCAACAAATGGAAGGAGACAGATCCAATGACTACTTAACAACCAAGAGAAGAAAATCATTAGGCTGGTTGTAGAAGATCCTTGAGAAAGAGAATCTCAAATAGAAGTATGTTGCTTACAAAAGGGGTGGAAAAATTAGTTTCCCACAAAGCTCTATCCAGTTGGGGTGCGTGTCACCAAGAAGACTCAATGCCTGGACTTTGTTTAGCACTTGGCAAAGAATTCTAGGATGAGGGCGTCTAACATAGTTGGGAAGGTCGTTGACACGACTTTACCGTGCGTATAATGCAAGTGTACGTGTCAATGTAATATGAGGCCCGAGTCGAACACAGGGAAACGTGATTTTCGATAGACTACTACTAACTACTCGCGATCAGCTAAACCGATTGTAAAAGTTTGTAAGTTGTTTTGAAAAAGAAAAATAAAAACAAAATAAAACAAAGCAATCGATTAAATGGTTGGTTCTCGTTGTACTAATTCCTTCACATTTATCACAACTCGTCTCCCTTTCCGAATAGAGGCATGTAGCCAGAATTTCCCGCTTCTGCAATACAATTCACTACCTTAATCTAGGTCAGTTCCATGCTAGTAGTAACCTATTCCCTAAACTAGGTGCATGAAAAACATGTCTCTGGATTCCCACCATTAACCGTACATCACCTTTTCCAAAGGATTTATTAGTTAATGTGATTACCGCCTCTTTTTAATTGTTAATTCTTCTTCAAAAGCAATTAAAGGTATTAGATTACCATTACGGTGATCAAGAAGAATGACTACAATGGAGAAAATGATATCATACCATGGATTTGAGGGAAAAAATATGATAAACTATGTAAGAAGAGTCATACAACGATTGTCCGGGCTACTCCCGGTCCTAGAGACAAAGGAGATTAGCCCTGCATGTTCATCTCAATTCAAAACACCATGAATGAAGGAGAAAACATGGAAAAATCGTGGATGGAGATGGTGTAACCCCTGAACGGAGAAGAATCAGGTGATCCTCAGTGTAGGATGAGCGTTCTGCATCCTTCCAGTGGTGGAAAGCTCCGTCTACATCTATAGAATCTCCCGGGGTGTAGCTCTCGGCTCTGTTCTTCGCTCTCTCCTCCTTCGGGACTTGTGCAATGGAATAGAACGTGAATGATGGCTTTGAGCCATCTTTTCCTAGGTATAGGTACCACTTACGGCCGCCAAAAGAACACAACCATCTGATTGAAGTCGTTCTAGACAAAACTCTGATCCGACGACGTCGATACCGTTAGATTAGAGTTTTTCCAAAATGACTTCAATCGGACGGCTACGTTCTTTTGGCGGCCGTAAGTGGTACCTATACCTAGGAAAAGATGGCCCAAAGTCGTCATTCATGTTCTATTCTATTGCACAAGTCTCAAAGGAGGAGAGAGCGAAGAACGGAGTCGATAGCTACGCCCCGGGAGATTCCAGAGATGCAGATAGAGTTTTCCACCGCCGGAAGGCTACAAAACGCTCATCCCGCACTGAGGATCACCCAGTTCTTCTCCGTTCAGGGGTTACACCATATCCATCCATGTTTTCTCCTTTGTTCATGGTATTTTGCATTGAGATGAACATGCAGGGCTAATACCCTTTGTCTCTAGGATCGGGACTAGCCCAGGCAATCATTGTATGACTCTTCTTACATAGTTTATCATAATTTTTCCCTTAAATCTGTGGTATGCTATCATTTTATCCATTGCTATCATTGTGCTTGATCACCATTATGGTAATCTAATACCTTTAATGGCTTTTGATGAAGAATTAACAGTTGAAAAGAGGCGGTAATCACATTAACTAATAAATCCTTTGGAAAAGGCAATGTATGGTTAATGGTGGGAACCCAGAGACATGTTTTTCATACAACTAGTTTAGGGCATATGTTACTACTGGCATGGAACCGACCTAGATTAAGGTAGTGAATTGTATCGTGGAAGCGAGCAATTTTGGCTACAGGCCACTATTCAGAAAGGGAGACGAGTTATGATAAATGTGAAGGAATTAGTACAACGAGAACCCGCGGTGAAACTGCAATCCTAGAAATTTCTTTTGAATTGATTTAACCAACCATTTAATTGATTGCTTTGTTTTCTTTTGTTTTTATTTTTCTTTTTCAAAACAACTTCCAAACTTTTACAATCGATTTAGCTGATCACAAGTAGTTAGTATTAGTCTACCGAAAATCATTTTTCCCTGTGTTTGACTCGGGCCTCACAAGGCCTATATTATATTGATGTGTACGCTTACATTATACGCACAGTAAAGTCATCTCAGTCGTATGTTTGGAACAAAAAAATCCCAGGGAGGGTGTTGGGGGAAGTGACCCCCTGTTGTCATTAAAATGGTGTTACTTGATGGAAAATCTTAATGGAGATTGACGTGCTAACAGACAGGCATCACTAGTTGTGAACAAATATTCAGCACCGTCGGGGGGACTAGTTGCGGAGGAGCATCGGGTACTATCGAGGAGGCTGGTGTTGTTTGAAGTGAACTTTTAGTAAGGAGGGAGACTGGGGAGCAAAGATCCTCATTTCTATCAAACTTGCACTGCTTGACAGAGGACTTCGATTGATGAGAAAGTGGATGGTGGAGGACATTGACAGAGGTCACAAGTTGATGGACAAGAGGATGGTGGAATTTGTTGATTTTCAGTGGAGAGAGGCCAAAGCACATGGGACGATAGGCGCAGATGGAATTAGGAGGGAGCGGGAGTCATGCTAAACTGTTGCCCACACAAGAAAGTTGTGACACTTTGGATGTACTTGGGTAAATAGACTTATTAGTGTGGTTCGGTTTTGTTTGTTACAGGGTCAAATCAAATATCACGGCCAAGGATTTATTAGTCAACGATAAGCCTTGACTTTTAACTTTAAATTTGATACACATGTTTTATCACACTTATTCACTAAGATAATTATTCTAGAGTTTAACCTTTTTTTTACTCTACTATTAAGCATAGTATACAAGGATCGATCTCACAGGACACCATTTTTAAGATTGTTTCTCTAAACCCAATTGATTTTTGAACCTTATTTCATTTTGGAGTTTTTGAAAATTTGAACACGAAAGTAAATTTCATGTTTTGGAGGGTGATTACACTAGAGCAAGAATGTAAATTACAAATGAATAAAATATTACACTAAAAGAAATTAAATGAAAGGATTATACTAAGACAAGAAACGTAAGCAGATTGTTAGAACAATAAAAAGATTATATAAGGACAAGAACTAAAATGCAAGAATGAAAGAAGCGGTTGAAAATAAGCTTTTATAGGAAACTGATTAAATTAGAAGGGAAAAGCATCAAGACTTAGGGGTTTTGCCACCTTATCTCAAGTGAAACAAGATCAAATAAATTCATGACAAAAAATATAGAATAAGGTATGCTAATTATTCATAGATGAAACACAAGAGACAGACATCACGTGAACCCATTAGTCTTGACATTTACATATCTTAGTTCATCATCCTAATAGGTATTTTTCTATTTTCACATCCAAATCCCCATGTGATTGGTTTAGTCATTCTAAATCTCGATTTCCATAGTCACATCCATCGAGATTAACCCATGGCAAAAATGATTAATTACTTCATTAAGGTTCACAATTTCTAAGCCAAAAACCATCTACCTAAAAATTTTTATCAAACCTCAATTTGGTCAACACATGGCTAAGGGGATACTCCCCTCACCTCAATACAAAAACTACTCACTATCTATGGTAAGGGATGGAGAAATAAGGTAGGAAGTTATATACCAGAAGGAAAGAATATCCAAGGAGACCAATGTTGGTGACTATGAAATATCTTGCTCTCTTAATTCCCTTCTCCTAAAGAAAGAACTAAAAGTATGAATGAGAAAAGAAAGTGAGATCTAGATCCAGAGATGAATAACATAATTTTATTATAGAATAAGGATTACACAATTATGAATTGAAAATGACAACACTTAATTAAAAGATGCAAGTACAAAATCTAGGATCAATTTTTTCGTGGAGTCCCCCCCCTTTATAGAGGAAGTAGGGGTGGATACCCTAGAAGGGGGAGAGCGAAATGGGAGAGGCGGCTGCTGACTTTTATTACTTGGGAGCCATGAAATGTCTATCTGGGCTAGATGAGATGGTCTTATGGTTGGTTTAGTGGTGTGGCTGAAAGGGAAGTGGATCGAACCCTAATTCAAGGGTGAAAACACCCTTTTGATTCAATTTCTATGTCTCAAACAATTTTCTAAACTAGTTGTCTTAATGTGGGACACCCATCTTGCACTACTCTACGCATTGATCAAGGGTTGAAAACCCTAATATGGTTAACGATGTTCCTCTTATCTGACTTGGTCATTAGGTCAGCTCGCCATGGTTGTATGGGCTCCATGAATCGAGCGTCTTGTGCTTCTAGATGTTCTCCTAGTAAGTGGAGTGCTTCATTTGATTTATTAAGGGTAAGGTTGAGTCGAGGACCCAACATGACCATCTGGCTCTGGGGTTGGAACATATTGGAGACAAACCAAGTATTTGGTGTTGCGAGACAGTTGTCTTGTGTTCTGAGAAGGTCAAAATTTTCCTTTGAAGAAAAAGCATACAAAGTGTGACGGATAAGATCAACATTTTGATAAATAGTCAAAAAGTGGGTAAATTATAAATTGTCCTAAAAATTACTAAAAAGTGATAAGTTCTAATAAAAAATATTATGAAATTTATGCAAAAATATAGATGAATATGCATTTATCAAAATACCTCAGACTTGAATCTTTGCTTGTCCTCAAGCAAATAAAATTACAAATAAGTCCAATTTATACTCATAGTATCCCTATCCTCATCTTTGAAACATCATTTTATTCCTTACCCCAAAATTTGGCCAAGAAACCTAATCTCCTAAAAGCACAAAATACATAATTCTATATTATCTATCAAAACAAATTTCATAGCTTGTTTCTATATCAAGGTTTTGAAAAAAAATAAGCTTCATCTTACTTCTGCTTTGAGACTCTCATTTTTTTCGTTTTGTGAATTGTTGCACAAGAACAAGATGAAGGGGGCGCGGAAGATGGTGATCCCTCCTCTATTCGACTTGGATATATTAATTTATGAGTTGTGTCTACATTGGTCACAATTTTTTCTCGTGTTCTGTGGCATCTTTTGATGACACACCCCGTTGAGGGGTATGGAATTTTTATACGGGAAGCATGCCATAGCGGACTTGATTTTTATTCGAAAGTGATTCTTTGCTTCTCTTTTTTAAGAAAGAAAATAAGGGGTGAAGGAAAAGGTGTCTTTGTGCTTATAGATTCAATGTTTCTTTTTTCAAAAAGTGTCATTACATCAGAATGAATATTCCTATCAATTACATTATACAAGATTTATATCAATTTAGTCTGTAGTTTAAAATAGAGAAAAATTGTGTTTGGTTTTGATTGATTCCATGGAAACTTGCCAACTTTTCCAAGGGGTGATGCTATTTTGGAGTCCTAGGTGACATGGTAGTTTCAGACATGACAATTTGTAAAAGCTATTGTAAACGATTTACTAAATCAATTGAGGTACAACCATAAGCCTCTATTCATAGTGGTCGACTAGGTAATGACCATTTTGCAACTAAGGAAAATAAAAGCATTGTCGACTAGATAAAGGCCATGAACAAAGAAATTACATGCAAAACAAATAAAAAGGAAAAAATAATGCAAGAAGGGAAAAGATAAGGGGGGTGGAATAGAAACATACCACTCACCTCCACCCTAGACTTGGAATCTTGCTCATCCTAAGGATAACTTAAATTTGAGGTGGAGGGAAGAAGATTGCTCTAGTGGTGGGTAATGAGAGGAAGATGGAGGATTGTAGTAGTAATTCCCCCAGTATGGAGGGTTGGGGTCAGGGTAGGTCTGATGGGCCCCATAATCCTCAAACTAAGGTCGATTGGCGGAATAGTGGCCCACATTCACATGCCAAGACTACTGCAAGCACTACATCAAGTACATATGTTGGAATTAGTGACCTTGGCGCTACTACTCGTGTTGGATCTTGTGCAATTGATCCCGAATCTCATAAAACCCATAGGGTTCATCAGGTCCTTCCTTACTTCATGTGTGCCTCCTAGTGAGGAATCATGAAGGCTGAGGAGGAAGTCCAGTCACATTGTCATGTGCATCCAATGAGACACTCCTCATGTGGGATGTGGGATTGGGGACGTCTTCTAGGTTGGGATGCTCAAAAAGGAATCACGCAATATGTGCCAATAGATCAGTTAGATCAAAGACTAGGTTGTGACGACAAACCTAGCATGTTGGGGGATCTCAAGGATGACCCGGTGTCTTTGAAGAGTAGATAGTAGACACTAATGGCACCATGGCAGATGAACTTACATCCCTTCAAGTATGGAGGTCAATCAGGTGATTCTTAAACTGTTGAAGGATATGTGTGTGTAGCCCAGAAAGCCCACTATATAGGCGACTACATGGCTTATGTAATAAAAAGAAGAAGTATTGCGAGTGGCCTAATAGTTAAGATGATCGATCATGGAACTCCCCCAGTTGTAGGGCTCGCTATGTAGAAGACACTACAAAGTGTAGAGCTCTAAAAGAGTCATGCCACTGTGATTATTGTCCCTTCCGAAGAAGGTTCGGGCCAAGTTATGGTGAAGGCAGCGGACCACAGGGTTGTGGATGTTAGATGCCTTGGGTCCCATGAGGAGCCTGGGTGGAATTCCATTATTGTCTTCCCTAAACTTGTCCACATTGTAATTGTCGGGGTAGACATTGTGACGGGGGAACGTACAATGAGAGATGATGGAGGTGAGCCGACGGGTGGACATCTCTTAGTTTTCACCAAAGACTTGGGCCTTACAGTTGGAATTGCCCAGGAATTGTGGAGTCGACAGTAGGTGGTGATGAACTCTAATGTGAGGTCACTATACACTAAAGTGACACAATATGGGAACAAGAGAATGTGATTCTTGCACACTTTGTTGTCGACAACTAATTTAATGTCGAGTACATCAAGAGTGATACTACAGGACCAACGAGGAAGTAAAATGCCAATCAAGGAAGTTTTCTTGAATCTCTCAAAATGATGGTCGTTGACAAACTGAGCATAGTTCCTAAGAATTAGGGCTATACAGGGCGGTCATTGTGTGACCGAATCCGGACGTGTCGAAATTGACCCCCCTCTAATTGATGAATGAACTCGTCTACTTACTCAGGTCATGGACTATCTCTTCGGGAATCTCAGGTGAACACTCTTTAGTTGGTTTCTGAATGTGGATACCTGGTGTAGAGGAGGAGCGGCAAGGTGGCTCACAGGAGGAGGAAGTGGGGGTCTTGCCCTTGTTCTTGCATAATCATCCAAACATGATGATTGGATGGAGAATCACCAAGATAGGCATCTGGATAGGTGAGATGATTGTCTCAGGGAATGAAACAATCATTTGAAAGCACCAAATGAGCATCTCAAAAAATAAAAGGTGACAGAGATGGGTCCCGACATGGCTATCTGGTGCATGAGTCGATCGTCTGATAGTCAAGAGGTGTTAGAGTAAGTGAGGTGATCCGAAGGAGATATGGTGGGGAAGAAGGTGACAAGGCTCATGCGTGATGGTTATCATCCCTTGTGAGGCAATCGACTGGGTATGTTGAGCAACCATATCTCATAGTAAGGGTCAGTACAATATGATGTTGGGGGCTCTATAATAACAGAACGGCTATTTGGTGGAGTCAAGGTGGTTGTCAGGATTCAAGTAGAGGCTCACTAATTCTCGATTGGGAGCTAGGCGGCCGTCTCACAGGGTCCAGTGGTCGTCTGGCGGGATCGTCAGGGTAGCAGCTTAACATTGCCAAGCATTCAGCTGAAGCTTCGGAACACTGAGTCTCTGATGAGGATATCTAGGTCTTAGGGAAGGAGGAGAGGCTTGCGAGTGGGGAGGATGTGTGAACCCCCCCACCCCGATTTGGCTTATTTTATAAGCCAACTTGAGTATATGAGACGGCCATTTCATGTCTCCTAGGCAATCAGTTGGCTTTTATGGGGGGATGTCATTGTGTGTCTGACGCAGACGTGCATTTGAATGTGAGTTTGAGATCACTCCTTGGTATATGAGACGACCATTTTGGTGGTGCCAAATGACCTTTTTGTGTGGTGATGTGCACAAATCATATCACCTTTTGGATCATGTTTGGTTGCATATCCATGTTGTTTTGACTCAATTATCACTCTCATTCATGCTAGATTCTATATTTTTAGCTATTCTTACTTGTCTCATGGTTTGGATTGTAGGTACCACATATTGCAATGAAATTATGAGGAATATATCATATTATATCTTATTGGATCACTCCTCAAGTATCTACATGTTTTGGGGTTCGAAATTGCACAAATACCACTTTTTATGGCATGTAAATCGGACCTACACACTAAAAGTTATGATCAAAATACACAATAGCCCAGAACAGCAAAGTGCACGTCGTGCACCTGGAGCATCGAGCAGAATGAAAGTTTCTGGAAAGTTGCACGACGTGCACCTGGGAGCTGAAAGTTTCTGGAAAGTTGCACAGTGTGCATTTCTTCAGCGCACGCCGTGCACAATGCATTCTGGAGCAAACTGAAAGTTTCTGAAAAGTTGCACGGCGTGCACCTGGCAGTTTCAGCATTTTGAAAAATACAAGTTTTTGTTTAAAACGAAGTGGGAACTTAATGGGCGGTTAGACCCGGTCATTTATGAACGTTCCCTCGTCCTAAAGCAAGCCTAGAGCAGAGGAGGGTGATTTTGAGGAGATCAAGGGTGGTTTCTTAGGAAAGGAGTCCATTTCTTCTTCTCGTCTTCTCCATTGTCTTCTCCAAGGTGCAACCAAGCTTCCCCAACTTCGTGCAACTTCTCGGGAGAGGAGCTAGTCCATTTTGGAGCAGCTTTAGGAGTGGAATTTTGTCCCCAAGACGGAATTCTACTTCTCTTGGGTTACACTTTCAATTCTCCTAGCTTTTCCTTCTCTAAACCATGTTAAACTCTGAAAATTCTATAGCATTTCTGCAATACATGATCATGGACGAGTAGAATCTGAATCTTGGACATGGGAGAGTAACTCCCATGTCATAGCTTGTATGAACATATGAATTTCATACTAAATGTTAGTTTCTTGCATGTTCCAAGAGTTGTTTCAGATTTGAAATGCTTGTTTGTGTGATTGGCCATCATACTTGCATGTTTTATACTTTCTTTCATAATTTGAGAAGATGTGTTTGAGAGTATGGAGTTACTCTTTTGGCAACTTGTCCTTGACCGTGAGAGTGGCTGGGATTAAGTTGAGGAGCAAGGTTTGTGATTCAAAATGAAACACATGCACGAGAGTGATGTATGGAGTTAGAATTATCATTACTTCACCGGAAGGTGAGTGATGACTACAAACCTCCTTTGCAAGTTAATTAACATGTTTAAATTCATATTTTAATATAAGCTATGATGTGATAGTGAAATCCCAAGTCTAAGATCCCTCCTAAATCTGAATCTTAACCTTTCTTAAGTGATAATTTACTATTTTGTTTCAAATCTGTAATTTAGTTGTTCTAATCCAATCATCTTATGTACAACGATCTAGATTATTGAAAATCATAACTCTTGCGCCTAACTAACCAACGCTCCTTGTGTTCGACCTCGACTACAACTACTCTCATATACTTGCGGGATATAGCTAGTTGAGTAAAAGATCATTCTTAATGATTGAAACTCGTTAGTGTAAATAACCAACATGTGGTAATGGTGATGTTTCAAATTTTGAATTTTGAACGGTTGTTAATTTTGAAATTGTTGCCTAAAGGGCCATGACGACTATTTTGCCATTACTAGACGGTTGGTTCGCTCGATGGAATGACTTTCCCTCATCAAAATGAGTCGTCAAGTTGGGTAGCCAATTGTCATTTTTTAATGGAAAAATACTAATATGAAATTGAAACAAAAAAAGTTAGCTGAGAAAAATTTAAGGAAAAATGCAAATAAATAAATGATTTGGTTGCCTCCCAATAAGTGCTTAGTTTTATGTCGAAACCTAGACACAGCTGAATCAAGGAGCCATTTTAGACTCAGGTGCAGGAGGGGGTGGAGGTTCTTTTAAGTTAAGGTCTTCGAGCAAACAAAGTTGATACGCCTAAAAAGTTAAAATGTCTTCAACTGTAATGTATTGTTTCATCCTATGTCAGTTGACCTTGAACTCGCCTAACACTTTGTCTTTAAGAAAAAAGTTGTCATGTGGATAGGCACGTTTGACAAGATATGGGCCATACCATCTAGATTTGAGTTTTCTAGGACAAAACCTTAACCTAGAGTTGTAGAAAAAGACTTGGTCACCCTCTTCAGTATCTTTCCTCCTAATGTGAAAATCATGCCATAACTTAGTTTTATCTTTGTATATTCTAGCATTTTAATAGGTTGTCATATTGATCTCATCTAACTCCTACATTTGAAGAAAATAATTTTCCCCTACTATAGATAAGTCAAAATTTAGAGTTTTGATGGCCCATTTAGCCTTATGTTCCAATTCTATGGGTAGATGACAAGTGTTTCCATAAATTTGCTTGAAAGGAGTTATGACAATTGGAGTTTTGTAGGAAGTTTTGTATGTCCACAAGGCATCACTTTATTCAAAGCCCAATCTACCGTAGTGTGGTTGACCATTTTCTCTAGGACGGACTTGATCTACCTATTTGAGACCTCAACTTGACCACTAGTCTGAGAATGGTAAGAAGAGGCAACTTTGTGATGGACTCCATATCGGTTAACCAAAGACTAAACATTTTTCTAAGAAATGGAAAACTCCATCAAAAACCACGGTGGGTACACCAAATCTAGGAAAAATGATGTATTTGAAAAGTTTCTTCACTGCTTTGGAATCACAAGTTTAGGTGGGGATGGATTTGACCCATTTTGAAACGTAGTCTACAACCACCAAGATATATTTGTACCCACAAGAAGAAGGGAACATGCCCATATAATCTACCCCCTAAATGTCAAATATTTCAATCTCTTTCCAAGAAATCATGGGCATTTGGTCTCTCTTAGATATGATTCTGGTCCTCTGACATATATCACAAGTGAGAACAAATTTGTAGCAATCTTTGAATAGGGTGGACAAGAAAAAACCAGATTGTAATGCTTTCCTAGAAATTTGTGATAGCTCATGTGGCTCCAGTGGGGATGGAATGGAACTACACAAGAATGTCATGAGCTTCTTCCTTAGTGAAAGAGTTGCAATAAAGTCCATCAGAACATATCCTGAAAAGGTAGGGGTCATCCCAATAGTAGTTCTTCACATCATACATGTAAGGACCCTAACAATAGTTTTGGGGTAACCCTAATTTCTTTTCCTTAATCATGTTCTTAGAACCTTTCTCTATTCTTTTGAGATGTGATTAGGGCTTGTGGAAAGCTTAAGTTTCAAGTTTGGGCTTGTTTGGATGATGTTTGTGCTTTCTATGCTAGATTTGGAGTAAATTGTAGTTATCCCAATATAGGGGGTTGATGTGCCATTTGCACCTTTAGAGTGTTCCTTCTCTCTCCTAGCTTCATGAGAGAGAGTGTGTTTCTTTGGGGCACATTTTCAGAGCCCTGGTTGAGTGGTGTCACCCTTAGTGGTGATTAGGGTTTCCTAGGGTTGGCGTGCTTTGACCTTGTGACCTTTGGTGGTTTCTCTGGATCTAGGTCATGACCTAGGGCTTGTTGAGGGGGTGTCACAGTTGAGACACTTCCCCTTGGTGTGTTGGTCATGAGCAAGGTTGTCTTGGGTCAATAAAAAGGATTGGAGTGGTGTGTTTTGACCTATGTTTCTTGTGGTGGCCTTGGTGTCGCGACCTAGTAGTGTTGCTAGGGTGTGTCACGACCATGGAGCCCTTGGTGTATTTCAATCTCAACCTAGAGGGTGGGGTGCTTAGGTGGTCTAGACACTACCTAGAGTGTATCACCATGCCTTGCATGTCATGTTCATGTGGTTTCATGTGGATGCATGTTGGTCCTTTTAGTGGACAAGTGTCTCTTAGGAGCCCTATCTTGTTGACACATCATCCTTTGTATTACCTCCCTCCTCCTTTGCTATATGAACCCTCTTCTCTCCATGAAAGTGGTTCTTTTCTATCATCTTCTTCCTTCCTTCTCTTGTGCTTGTCCTTGGAGCTTGGTGGAGGAAGAAGGAGTGTTCTTGGTGCCTTGGAGGTGGTTCATCCCTTGCATGCGGTGCTTGTGGTGATCCTTGGTCATCTCCAAACTTGGTAGGTGTTTAAATTCCTTCTATGATGTTTTCTTTGGATCTTCAACCCCATCTTCATCTCCTTTGCCTTTCTCAACCTTTTGGAAAGAGACTCCTCGTCACATGGGTCCTAGACCATTTCTTGACAAGGTAGGCCCAAGTGTGAAGAGGATTTCTCCTCACTTTTCCCCTTTCTCTTTGGTTTGGCCAAGATTTTCTTTGCTTCCTTATTGAACTACCCTTTGACCTTAGTGTTTACCTTTTCTTTAGGTGATCTTGTAGCTGAGTGTGAAGCTTTTGGTGGAGCTTTATCAACCCTTAGATTACGTGCTTGAAGCTTTGGTGGTAATCTTCTTAAGGAGGGTTACATAACACCAAACCTACTCTATTATTGCACTTATTTATAATTCTTATTACTGTTTTCTTCCTCTAAGTTGTCTCTGCATCTTTCTTGTGCTTAGTGGTAACCTCTAGAGCTTGTTTGGTAATGATCACTTTCTTGGTCTAAAAGCAATATGAAATCCTAACCTTTTGTACCCATTTTGGTAGATGACTTATTGTGAAGGTTTTCCTCCATGTTTTGCTCTTTAACTTGCCCTCATGCATTGTGTTTGCACAAATATAAGTTGGAGGGATGTTAGATCTGGTCTTAGTTGTATTGAATAGGGTTTTCTCTTCCTTGGATAAGGTTCTTCCTTGGTAGCTTCTTGAACCATTACTTTTAGGGCTGAGCATCGGTCCAAAACCGGACTGGACCAGACCACAGAATGGATTTCAACAAATATATGGACCGCAAACCGGACCATTTTGAGGTAGGACCGTGACTAGATCATTTTGTGCTAGGATTGGACCAGACTGTTTGGACCATAATCATCCTTTTTTACATGTTTTACAACTTATTTAATTATACAAAGTTGATAATCTTAGTCACTTCTAACAATTATATAACTTTAGTATCAAACATTTATACTAGTAGTGCTTATATATGTACTTTATTTGTAGTTATTATAGAATACACCTTCAAATATACATGAATTTTATATAAAAGATAGTCTGCGGTCTAGATCGGACCGAAGACCGAACTCATCAAAATTCCTAGACCGCAGACCAGACCGAACTCAAAATGGACCGGACCGGACCGGAATGAATTGAGCAGTCTGGTCCAGTTTTGCGGTCTGGATCATTATTTGCTCACCCCTAATTACTTAAGGTTTTGGTGACTGGTGGTGTGTCACCTTTTATTCATGGTAACCATGGTTTCACCTTCAATTTTCATTCTATTTTGGAGACCTAGGTGGAGCGTCATGGGAGGTCGCAACACTCCCTTCATGATGGCTACAACCTTCATAGATCTTGGGTCGAGATGCTCCTTTGAGGTTGAGTTCAACCTGGTGATTTTATGTTGAGACCCTTGGTGCGTGGTGGTCAAGTTATCTTGGGTCTTGGGGCTGTGTTCCTATTTTTCTTGAGTTGAGACTCACCCTAGAGAGTAGTGTCATGACCATGATGGTCTTTGGTCATGACATGGGTGAAGGTTTCTCATCTTGGGCTACGACATAGGTTGGGGTTGCGACATGGGTCGAGGTCAAGACACCTCTGGTCAAGGTGCTTGTGTGAACCCTAACCCTAAGTGTTATCGGCCTGACATGGTCTAGATGTTGAGGGTCACAACATGGGGTGCATGTCAAAGAACATGAAGGTCGTGGTTGTGACATGGACCATAGTAGGTGGTTGTGACATATGTGGTTATGTGGTCAACATAGAATGATGGTAGGTGGATAATAAACACATGAAAACACCTTATGCTAACCATATATGTATGATACATAAGCCATGTACATTGTTGTTTAGGATGTTATCTAATCAACTCCAATGATGCTCCCTAATCCTTATACACTCCAAGATGATGGAGGGTGACGGTTCTAGGGTTGATGGTTGAGCCTAGTCTTGTAAACCTTAATCAGTTAAAAAGGAAACCCTAATCCTAATAGTGAATAATGAGCTTTCTTGTTTCCCTATCATGAAAGGATTACAATGTTATTTGGTTGTCTTTATCTCTTGCCTAGCCACTTCTAACCATGCATGTATTACTTGTGGTGAGCATGGTGTGATACATGTAAAATTAGCCTTGAGAGGCATGTTGAGGCACTTGTGATATCAGAATGATGTTGTGAATGGTCCTATGACCTAGGAGTGAATTAGCACCTAATATAAGATGAATTGAGGGATTGATATCCCATGGCATTTGCCCTTGTTGATGATGTTGTGAATGACACTAATACAGGAATCATGTGGTGATAGTGTGACAAGTTCACAATCTATTTGTTTTATCTACTAGAAGAGTATTATGCCCTTGTCTTTTCAGAATTTGTTATGATTTATACGTTCTAACTTGATTGATGGTAAAAAAAACACATAAATGACCAAACAAATCAAGTGGAACTTAATCCAGTAGCTTTGCCCTGTGCTATAGATCCATATAGTGTCAGCATTTTCTGAATGGTGAAACGAGTTTAACTCGGAGTGCTTATTTTTTAATATGTTTGGGTGAGGACATATATCCCATTATGTCCAGGATATATGAAACAACCATGTGTGAGCTGGTATCCTAATGATGTGTGATACATAATTGGATGTGGGTCATACCCTGGTAGGAGTGTGGCTTCGGGTTATAGGCCAGTGACATGTGATACATGATTGGTTGTGGGCCATACCTTGGTAGGAGTGCGGCTATGGGCCGTAGATCTGTTCCTCTAGCGTTGTGACCCGTACCAAGGTAGGCTAGACTTATACAGCTAAACTATATGTCACTGGTAGCAGTTTGACTGGTGATATCACTACAGGTTCCCTCGTATTGACCGAGGGGGTGAGGTCGTGGATTCTGACTCTTCCATAGACATTTTATGGCACCAAGTTCAATTTAGTAGTGGCCGGTTGGATTCGGGTGGTACGAATTAAATCCTTGGGGCATAATAAAATACGTAATCATCCATGTAGCATACTTTCTTGGGATCAAATACAGATATATTGGTTGAGGCCTTGCTTGCTTTTGTACATTATTGTTAGTAGTGAATTTACATGTTCATTATATTTATGATGATAAGGTGATTCATAATCTTATTGTAAATGCTTATTCTGTTAGTAATGATTACCTGCTTATCATAGCCTTACATGTACTATTGTTCCTTAATCATCTTACCAGTGTTATAATAGTGTTGGTGGAGAGTTATATCTCCAGTTGAGATTTGAAATCTCACCCCATGGGTTTCCCACATCTTTTTAGGTGGACATGCATGAGGAGGTAGATATAGTACAGTTGAGGTTGGGTAGCAACAAGAAGGATAGTAGCTGACAAGGTTGGGGGTGTTGCTCATGATCCTTTTTTTGTTAGAGTTCTAGAGTCATCCATGTACACTCAGGTCTTTGGGATGGTTTTTGGGTGTATTTTGTAGACGTGTCTCAATACTTGTTTTGTCTTGTGTGTCCTTTTCATGCATGGATAATGGATATGTATATATATGTCTCGAATAAGTTTTCTTGTAATAGGTTGACGTCATACATAGTAAGTACCTTGTAACATGAAATACTCATGTGTAAAGGATTTTGTTGTTTGGAGTTTTTTTTAAAATGGTTTTAATTTCTAGTGTTTTCCAATAAGATATTTGTTTAAGTTTATTTTTGCTGTTAGTTTTGAGTTATCTTGTGGTTTGTGGAATGAGGCATCACAAGTTTGGTTGGTATCAGAGCTTTAGGTTCGATGAGTCTACATGGTCCTAGGAGAAGGGTTTGTGTCTATTTTTGTGTCCTCTAGTCTGTCTTATAGTGATTTTTGCTTATGTAGAAGAAGTAGAAAAGTCTAAAGATGTCTAGAGAACATGAAGAACACGTTGTTCAGAGTAGTGTTGCTACACCAGTTGGTGGTGCAAGGGACCAGGCACGAGAAGATCGAGTGTCTGAGGGTCCCCAATTTAACCTAGACAGGATTAAAAACCCAACCTTTCAGTCTGTTTTTAGCAGTTTATGTCTACGATGATGCATATGGCGGACAGGATGCCCACACCTCAGCCCAGGGCACTAGTCCCCAATGCAGAAACTTCAGGTATTGGGAAGAAGTTTGAGCAGTTTTGCAGTGTTGGGACACTGGGGTATGTTTGGATGATTGATCCGGAAGATGCAGATCTATGGCTTATTGAGCTTGAGAAAGCCTTCAAGATCCTTAGTATCCCGGAGGTGTATAAGGTTAAGTATGTAGTGTACCTTCTAAAGGGGATTGATGGCCATTGGTGGGCCATCGAAGAGGAGAAGAAACCCAAAGTGGCTGTAGGTTAGGAGGAGTTTCGATAGGAGTTCTTCAGTCGGTACTTTCCATTGACCTATCTGGATGAGAAGATCAGTCAGTTTGAGCAAATCTGGTAGGGATCTATGTCAATCAACGAGTACAAAGCTAAGTTTATGGAGCTTCTTTGGTTCGGTCTTCACATGGCTACTATGGAGGACATACAGATTCACTATTTTGAGAAGGGATTGAATGCTGATTTGTCTACCCCAGAGACTGCCTTGGAGAATCGAGAAAGGTTTTCTATGTTTTTGGAGTATGTTTAGAAGATGGATCAATCTGTAATAGAGAAGCGTGAGGCAAGTGCCAGGAAGAGGCATGCACAGTCCCTAGGACAATCGTCAAGAGGCTTAAAAAGTTGAGGTTTTCTACACTGCCAACACCATAGAGGTACAATGCTCCAACGCAATGGTCACTGACTAGAGGCAGAGGCCATAGTCTTCCACCTACTGGATCTCACAACATTACATCAGTGTGAGTGATGGGGCCATCTAGGATGTAGTTTGAAACCTGAGTTTACTACAAGTGTGGGCAGACATGACATCTAAAGTGGGAATGCCCAGTGAGAGATGACGAGGTGACCCAACAACAGAGGTAGAGCTAGCATGGCTCACAGAGATAACAGAATAATGGTGTAGGAGGATGTGGATGTGGCCAAGTGTCATAGGGCAGATCTTCTACTCAGGGAAGAATAGGATAGGAGTGACAACAAGCAATGGCTAGATTCTATGCTATGAGTCATCTAGAGGCGGTGGTCGACCCGGGAGTAGTGACATGTCATATGGAGTTATTTCATTCTTATTTGTCTTATTCTTGCTTTGTATCTATTTTGGTTGAGTCGGGTGCAACGCACTCTTTGATCACTCGTGAAGTGCTTGACAGTTGTCTTTTTTCTATCATTCATAATAGAGATAGTTTGTTGTTAGAAACCTTGTTAGTTGGTTCTGTAGTGTTGCAGGAGGAGTGTGCTTCCTGTATCCTTTCCTTTTCAGGGCACATCATTCAAGTGGATCACATACCACTTGACATGCATGTGTTCGATGTAATGTTGGGAATGGAGACTTTGGATAAGTATAGAGTGGTCTTGTACTGTAGTTCAAAGTAGGTGACATTTGTAGACGGTTGTGATATGTGGATCTTCCAAGGAAGCATGAAGATTCTTCTGACGTGTCTGGTATCGGCAATGGTGGAGGGGAAGCTATTGAGATAGGGTTGTGAGGCATTCTTGGCACATGTGCTGGATACTGAGGGGAAGAATCCTAGTATTCATGAGGTGCTAGTTGTTAGAGAGTTTGAGGATGTGTTTCCTAAGGATTTTCTAGGTGTTCCCCCACCCTGAGAGATTGATTTTGAGATCAATCTAGTTCCTGACATGCAACTGATAGCTCAAACACTGTATAGGATGTGTGATAACCTAGATTTTTGAGTTTTAATAACTAATACAACACTTGAGAGACAAGCATTCTATGTAAGATGTCAAATACCAAATTGAGGAATTGGTAATACAATCATGGATTCCTTCACCCAAATTAGGTGTTTTGAGATACGATAGAGGGCTATGGTGCCTAATTGAATTCAATTGTGAATTAATACCCTTTCTGATTGATTAAGTCCTCATGAGACCAATCAATAATTTAGGGATATGTTGAGTAGAGAAATAAATTCTTTTGAGGAATCATTTACATATGAACCAATGTTGAAGCTCTAGAGTCAACCTTGACTAAACGTCCTACCAAATTCGCATAATGTAAAACCCTAAGTGTCACATGAAGGTGAACTTTAGGTATTAATGTGCTTAGTCAATAACCAAGTCTAACCTTCGAATTTCATCCCCAAACTTATGTCACATCTACATCATGACATTATAAAGCTACACCTAAAATTTCATTGCATTTGGACCACCCAATTAGGAGATATAAGCATTTGAAATTATGTGTATACTTGCCCTGTTCTCAAACTTTAGGACCTAAGATTTGGATTTAATTGGTTAAATATGTGTCACGCAGCCCTTTGAAGCTTGGGCGTGGATCTTGATTTAGGCCAACATTTTATGGCCATTGATCAGCAATCCAATGGGGGAGACTTCGTCTCCTACCTCCCGCTTTCTTCGGTCCTGACCCCAACGATCAGCTGAGACTCCACGCGCCCGACTCCCACATCTCCTGGGTGAGATCGTTGGAGGGTGACCTTGTCTCGCCAAAACAAACTCAGCGGATGTTACCGCATTGCCCATCGCACTCGGATCAGGGAGAACGACCCCCATCTTCTCTGTGCCTCTCACTGGATGCGGCACCCAGTTAGGGATTTCCCTTCCGCGCATCCTCATGCCTATCTAAGGACACCATTAGCTCCGCC
The DNA here is from genome assembly GCA_963693085.1 of Alisma plantago-aquatica. Lineage (NCBI taxonomy): Eukaryota > Viridiplantae > Streptophyta > Magnoliopsida > Alismatales > Alismataceae > Alisma > Alisma plantago-aquatica. The sequence goes on from OY856413.1 coordinate 417,479,850, forward strand.
AGACCCCCCTTAGACTCCCACTCAACCCAATTTGAAGCAAATGATCTCTGAGAACCTCCCCCAGGTCGACCTTCCATCCGTCGGTGCACCACCTCGGCAACACCCTCACAGGTCTGGCCCCACTGAATACGACCTGCCATCACCACCACCTCAATCCCGAGGTGCTTCTTGGCTAGAACAAACCACCCCATACCACCTCTTCGTCCCTGACCTCCACCTCACCGGCGACCTCGCCGTCACTACGGCGGCATTGAGATCAAGAGGGAGCCATAGCTTAGAAACCTCACTCCTTCGATCGAGGCAGCCTCGCGAAGGTGAGGGCAGACTCATCCATACTCCAGCACCACCCAAGGGCGAACGAAACCTCACCAGAGTAGTCAACTAGCTGCTCGAGCAAGCAGCAGCAGAGACTGAGAAGCGCCAGGTGATCGTGAAGAGGAAAAGGTTCGGGTCAGGCCAGGAACTGGCTGACCCATCACAATAGACTGGGTTCAAAACCCTTAAACCGGCCGGACCCCAGTAAAGCAAAGGAGCCGCACCACCTAGAAGACACATGGCCGATTTTGATTGGCCCGATCCGGTAAATAATTCAGTAAATATCCATTTCTCATATAATTTGTAGAAAATAGCACAATGATCAGAAAAATGCAAATAAGGTACCTAAATTCTCAGAAAAATGTGTAGAACAATATGAAATCATAATATCAGGCTTTTGATACATTAATATCAATGATATCTTGTTAGTTGTGAAATGCTTAATTGATAGATAACAAATATCAAACAGTGACCTAAAACTGTGAGAAAATACCTATGAATCATAACTCATGTTTAGAATCCATATGATGTCAATAATTATGATGTTGATGCACGAAATCATATAATTTGATTAATATGGCTAATTAGGGCTAATAACACTAAAGATAATGCAATTAATGCATACATGCTCAATAAATGATGAATTTCACAGAACATTCTCATATATGTAATTGAAAGATAATATGTAAATATGAGACCAATTTTGTACATGAAATTAATGTTGTAAGAAGATGAACCTTGATACATGGGTAGTAACCCTAACTTGAATAATGTATATAAACTAGGGTTAATATGTGCACCAAAAAGGATATGGGACCTAATATTCAGATAATGAACCATAATCTGGAAAATGACATCAGTAAGATAAATATAAGACAACAATGCAAGTAAACGTTGGAATATCCTAATGAGATAATATAAACCCTAATGAACACGACTAGGGTTAAGATGATCAGAATCTGATGCTAGTATATGATTTTGTTATTAATTAGGTGCTGACCAGTTTGTCTAGATGATCAAATATATTTATGAATCTCTGAACTCAGGTACGTGGGATTTATTAAGCATAAGACTAGTTTTCTGGTTGCATATGATATGTGATATCTTGAATGCTTGTATTTGGATATGATTGCTTGGTTGAACTAGTATGAGTTATACTTCGCCAAATCTAATAGAACATAAATGAGTATGATGGGTTGTATCTACTAGAGCACATAGCCTGGTGTGGATGTATGTTTCCTAACATGGATGTATGATTCCTTGCCCATGTTAGATGTATGATGATACTATATTACCCACACTAGATGTAAGTCAAGTGCAAGTATGTGTAGTACAACCGCATCAAAGTGAAAGCAATAAAAGGAATGTTTACCTGATTATCGCTTTAAATAATGTTTTCTTTTACTCTTTCTTTCTCAAGTTATTTCAATTATGCAAACATATTAGTATGTATCTTTCTACCCACGTACACAACACCTTGTGTGTTGATTCGTTGTTTCACGTATGTTTGAGGTTCAGAGCTAGCATGGGAGAAAAAGAAAGGAAGTGAGTAGTTGTCCAGGTTGTACCTATTGTGTAGATCTTGTTAGCATACATGTTACTAGACTTGTAAATCTTCTTTCATTATGTAAATTTAATTCATGTTGTATAAATAAGCATGTTGAATGTTGAGTATTGTTATGGTTGTATGTTCATGTATGCGTATTATGCTTCTGCATCGCTTTCTTATATGATTGGATGATGTTTTCAGATTCTGACATCTCATTCCCAATAGGGTTTGGAGAAATCAAAATCTAGGGACGTCACAATTGGTATCAGAGCATGAACAATAGCTACACCTAACAAGTGCTCACCATGAAACATAAAACATAATTTCACCTTCACTTTAAACCTTAGAAACTTAGTAAGTTGTTCTATAGGAATAAGGTTTGACTTAGCCTCTAGGTTAGAACCTAGATGTTCGAGAACTAGGTTTAGACAAGTGTCTGAAACCCTTTGCATATAGAGCTCATATGTATTGGGTAGCTACACTAGTCTACACCATGTTCTCACCATTTCACTACGTGACATGACACTAGACTATCTACTGTGTGTGGGACACTCGATTTTTGCTGATTTGGTTTTGTTTTCCAATCTACTCGAGCCTCGATAGATTTCTCTGACATCTTCTTTCTCAGAGAAAAACTATATAATATTTTATTAAATATATGTAAATATGAAAATGTGTCCCTCACACAGGAGAGTAGTTAGTGCTTTTGTAACCTAAGTGAAAGGGAGTGACATCAGTCTAGAAGAGAGAATAGATCTAGATTAGACGTCTAGAACCTCATAAGGTTATGTGATACATAGATTAGATGATAGAATGATAGCTGAAATAAGCATGTGGAATCTTACCTAAGTTGATCTATGATAGTATAAGTTTCCTTATAAAGGTTTAAGTTGTATACTTGTTGAATCTAATTTTGTAGAATTTATGCAAAATCTTGATGATGAAAGTGCATTCCCTTTTCCTACTTAAGATAAGCTAAGTTAAGATAGAGATGAGTGTGCATGAGCCTCAAGCTCTTATACAAGGAGGATGTCTAGTGGTAGGATGAGATATGTGGTGAACTCTAGAGAGAGTAAGACCCACAGGGAGAAGGTCATTGGACCTAGCCTCCAATATATGAGATGTGTAAAAAAAAATGTCCTACACTAGATTACTCTCGAGTGTTGAGTTGAGTCCTTATGCATGATTCAAATCTATATGTGAGAATTGGGTAAAATAAAATGATGGGTAGATGACCCATATGATAAAGTCAATCCTTTGGCTGAGTTAGGTCCTAGTTGGAGTGACATATTTTGTGAATCTCATCATTAGTTGCAAGTGAGGTAATATATGAACTCTAGTTATGAGAGTATGATACTTTGTGCAAAAGATACTCAAAATACATATTCTCCCTTCTTCTTCTCTTTCTTAATATACGATGATAGAAACCTCACTTGAGCTATATAGATGATTTATATATGAGGAGTCACTCATAGAAGCTTGACCTATTCTATCATCCATCCCTATATCATACATGTGATATCCAAGTTTGAAAGCATGATAAATTGTCTTAGTATATTCTCTTCCCTCTATATCCCACATGAAAGATATAAGTCTCAAATATAATGCGGTAGACATAAAAATATATTTGGATCATAGGTTACATGATCACAAAATATAGTTCTTAACCCCAATCTTTCTCAATATATGCTTCTAAGTTTGAGGATAACTCCCACACCATAGGGTGAATCCCTAATGGTCAAGAATGTTATGTACGCCCTTCTTAAGTAGAAAAATTCTAATATCAAGGATGAAGATAAATCTCCTCTAATGCTGAAATCATTATAAGATGTTAATGATGTTAGATTTGAATGATCCGAATATCATGGCATATAAACGAATTTCCTCTTGAACATTAAAAGTATGAACAAAACATGTACCCTTAGGGGTGATGTAATCCTAAGATATCATAATGTCATGTTATGGTTAAGTGATGCTTCCATATATATATATAAGGTGGGGTGGACACACCCAAGAATCTCTAGACCCTAAGTTGACAACATAGAGTGCATGCGACTATGGTGACCTCAGAACCTAAGAAATAATGATGTATATGAAGTTCGACCCCAAAATAGCCTCTTAAGGATGAGATTAGTTGAATTTCGAGGACGGAATTACAAATAAGGTGGGGTGAATGTGATAACCTAGATTTTTGAGTTTTAATAACTAATACGATACTTGAGAGACAAGCATTCTATGTAAGATGTCAAATACCAAATTGAGGAATTGGTAATACAATCATGGATTCCTTCACCCAAATTAGGTGTTTTGAGATATGATAGAGGGCTATGGTGCCTAATTGAATTCAATTGTGAATTAATACCCTTTCTGATTGATTAAGTCCTCATGAGACCAATAAATAATTTAGAGATATGTTGAGTAGATAAATAAATTCTTTTAAGTAATCATTTACATATGAACCAATGTTGAAGTTCTAGAGTCAACCTTGACTAAACATCCTACCAAATTCGCATAATGAAAAACCCTAAGTGTCACATGAAGGTGAACTTTAGGTATTAATGTGCTTAATCAATAACCATGTCTAACCTTCGAATTTCATCCCCAAACTTATGCCACATCTACATCATGACATTATAAAGCTACACCTAAAATTTCATTGCATTTGGACCACCCAATTAGGAGATATAAGCTTTTGAAATTATGTGTATACTTGCCCTATTCTCAAACTTTAGGACCTAAGATTTCGATTATATAGTCAAATATGTGTCACACAGCCCTTTGAAGCTTGGGCGCGGATCTTAGTTTAGGACAACATTTTATGGCCATTGATCAGCGATCCAACGGGGGAGACTTCATCTCCTACCTCCCGCTTTCTTCGGTCCTGACCCCAACGATCAGCTGAGACTCCACGCGCCCGACTCCCACATCTCCTGGGCGAGATCGTTGGAGGGTGACCTCGTCTCGCCAAAACAAACTCAGCGGATGTTACCGCATTTCCCATCGCACTCGGATCAGGGAGAACGACCCCCATCTTCTCCGTGCCTCTCACTGGAGGCGGCACCCAGTTAGGGCTTTCCCTTACACGCATCCTCATGCCTATCTAAGGACACCATTAGCTCCGCCAGACCCCCCCCTAGACTCCCACTCAACCCAATTTGAAGCAAATGATCTCTGAGAACCTCCCCCAGGTTGACCTTCCATCCGTCGGTGCACAACCTCGGCAACGCCCTCACAGATATGGCCCCACTGAATACGACCTGCCATCACCACCACCTCAATCCGGAGGTGCTTCTCGACTAGAACAAACCACCCCAGACCGCCTCTTCGTCCCTGACCTCCACCTCACAGGCGACCTCGCCGTCACTGTGGCGGCGTTGAGATCTAGAGGGAGCCGTAGCTTAGAAACCTCACCCCTGCGATCAAGGCAACCTTGTGAAGGTGAGGGCAGACTCATCCATACACCAGCACCACCCAAGGGCGAACGGAGCCTCACCGGAGTAGTCAACTAGCTTCTCGAGAAAGCAACAGCAGAGACTGAGAAGCGCCAGGTGATCGTGAAGAGGAAAAGGATCGGGTCAGGCCAGGAACCAGCTGACCCATCACAATAGACCGGGTTCAAAACCCTTAAACCGGCCAGACCCCAGTAAAGCAAAGGAGCCGCACCACCTAGAAGACACATGGCCGATTTTGATTGGCCCGATCAGGTAAATAATTCAGTAAATATCCAGTTCTCATATAATTTGTAGAAAATAGAACAATGATCACAAAAATGCAAATAAGGTACCTAAATTCTCAGAAAAATGCATAGAACAATATGAAATCATAATATCAGGCTTTTGAAACACTAATATCAGTGATATCTTGTTAGTTGTGAAATGCTTAATTGATAGATAACAAATATCAAATAGTGACCTAAAACTGTGAGAAAATACCTGTGAATCATAATTCATGTTTAGAATCCATATGATGTCAATAATTATGATGTTGATGCACGAAATCATATAATTTGATTAAAATGGCTAATTTGGGCTAATAACACTAAAGATAATGCAATTAATGCATGCATGCTCAATAAATGATGAATTTCACAGAACATTCTCATATATGTAATTGAAAGATAATATGTAAATATGAGACCAATTTTGTACACAAAATTCATGTTGTAAGAAGATGAACCTTGATACATGGGTTGTAAGCCTAACTTGAATAATGTATATAAACTGGGGTTAATATGTGCACCAAAAAGGATATGGGACCTAATATTCAAATAATGAACCATAATCTGGAAAATGACATCAGTAAGATAAATATAAGACAATAATGCAAGTAAACGTTGGAATATCCTAATGAGATAATATAAACCCTAATGAACACGACTAGGGTTAAGATGATCATAATCTGATGCTAGTATATGATTTTGTTATTAATCAAGTGCTGACCAATTTGTCTAGATGATCAAAGATATTTATGAATCTCTGAACTTAGGTACGTGGGATTTATTAAGTATAAGACTAGTGTTCTGGTTGCATATGATATGTGATATCTTGAATGCTCGTATTTGGATATGATTGCTTGGTTGAACTAGTATGAGTTATACTTTTCCAAATCTAATAGAGCATAAATGAGTATGATGGGTTGTAGCTACTAGAGCACATAGCCTGGTGTGGATGTATGTTTCCTAACATGGATGTATGATTCCTTGGCCCATGTTATATGTATGATGATACTATATTGCCCACACTAGATGTAAGTCAAGTGCAAGTATGTGTAGTATAACCGCATCAAAGTGAAAGCAATAAAAGGAATGTTTACCTGATTATCGCTTCAAATAATGTTTTCTTTTACTCTTTCTTTCTCAAGTTATTTCAATTATGCAAACATATTAGTATGTATCTTTCTACCCACGTACACAACACCTTGTGTGTTGATTCGTTGTTTCACGTATGTTTTAGGTTCAACGCTAGCATGGGAGAAAAAGAAAGGAAGTGAGAAGTTGTCCAGGTTGTACCTATTGTGTAGATCTTGTTAGCATACATGTTACTAGACTTGTAAATCTTCTTTCATTATGTAAATTCAATTCATGGTGTATAAATAAGCATGTTGAATGTTGAGTATGTTATGGTTGTATGTTCATGTATGCGTATTATGCTTCTGCATCGCTTTCTAATATGATTGGATGATGTTTTTGGATTCTGGCATCTCATTCCCAATAGGGTTTGGAGAAATCAAAATCCGGGGACGTCACAGGATGGATTTGATTGATATGGCAGAGTTGAAGAGATAGTTGCAAGAGTTACTTGAAAAAGGTTTAATAAGGCCAAGTACATCATTATGGGGTTCTCCAATGCTTTTTGTGAAGAAGGACAGGTCTATGATGATATGTATAGAATACATAAAGTTGAACAAGGTGACGATAAAGAACAAGTACCCACTTCCAAGAATAGATGACATGATTGATTAGTTGTGTGGCATGAAAGTTTTCTGGAAGATAGACCTGAGGTTAGGTTATCATCAGTTTAGGATCAAGGAGGATTCCATACCTAAGTCAGTTTTAGGAAGAGGTATGGTCAATATGAGGTCGTGGTTATGTTGCTAAGGATGACCAATGCACTAACAACATTTATGGACCTGATGAACAGAGTATTCTGACCGTTTCTTGATCAATTTGTGGTGGTCATCATAAATGACATGTTGATCTATAGTCGTGACAATCAGAAGCATAAAAAACATCTTCCTCAGGCATTGACCATGCTAAGGTAGCAACATTGGATGGAGTTAGTCAAGGATTATGACTACATGATTGATTATCATGCATGGAAGGTGAATGTTGTGGTAGATGAGTTGAGTAGTAAGTATATGTGTTCACCTATGGATAGAGACCAGTTGAGTTCTTTGGTGTGCCACTAGTGAGACATGTTGATCTCCCTATGTCAGATGAATGTTAAACTAGAAGTTTCTTTGATAGCAAGATTGTTAGCACAGTTGCAGGTGAAGCCCACACTGAGACAGTAGACCATACAGGCGCAGTAGGTTGATACCATGATACAACATATTAGATCAGAGTTTGGCAGTGAGAAGCGTGATAGCTTCCACGAGTCATATGATGGGATGATTTGTTACCATGGTAGAGTAGTGGTTCCTAATGTTGATGACCTAAGGAAGATGGTGTTGGAAGAGTCTCACTCATCCATGTATGTTATGCACCCTCACAGCACCAAGATGTATCATAACCTGAAAGATATATATTGGTGGCCTGGCTTAAAGAAGGACATGGCTGAGTTTGTGGTGAGATGTGTTGTGTGTCAGCATGTTAAAGTCGAGAATCAAAAGCCTATAGGGGTGTTGCAAACATTGCCTATACCACAGTGGAAGGGGGATCATGTGCCCATAGACTTTGTGGTTGAACTTCCTAGGATAGCCAAAGGTCATTTTTTCCATCTGGGTGAACCATTCAAACACTGGAGGATATATTGAGAGCTTGTGCTCTTTAGTTTTTGGGCAGTCGGGACAAATATTTTAGTTTGATAGAGTTAGCCTACAATAACAGTTATCGGTGAAGCATCGACATGGCACTATATGAGTCACTATATGGGAGGCATTGTAGGTCTTTGTTGTGTTGGTATGAGATAGGGGAGTACCAACTTCTTAGTCCTGAGCTTGTACAACAAATGATTGAAAAGATCAAAGTGATTCAATAACAGTTGAAGGTAGCACATGATAAATATAAGTTGTATGAAGATAACTATTGTATACCCTTGTAGTTCCAAGTGGGGGACAAGGTACATCTCAAGGTCTCTCCCTAGAAAGGTGTTCTGAGGCTTGGGAAGAAGGGTAAGTTGGCTCCCAGGTTTATGGGACCTTACCCTATAGGGGCACGTGTTGGGAAGGAGGCCTACAGGTTGGAGTTGCCACCTGAGTTTCATAGGATGCATCTGGTGTTTTATGTGAGTATGTTGAGAAAGTACCATCTTGATTTAGAGTTGATGTTACAATCTATGGAAGTGGATCTTGATGAGGACATGTCATATGTGGAAGGCCCAATATTGATCCTTGACATAAGGGTGAAGAAGTTGAAGAAGAAGGACATAGTCCTTGTGAAGGCTTTGTGGCATCACTATGGTGTTGAGGAAGCCACATGGGAGCTTGAGGAAGAGATGAAGAGGAAGTACCCCTATCTTTTCTCTTAAGATTTTAGGAGTGAAATCCTTATTACGGGTTTATGGCTTGTAAGGACCCTAACCTAAGTTTTGGGGTAACCATGTATGCTTTGTCTTAATCATGTTCTTAAAACCTTTCTCTCAACTTTTGAGATGTGATTGGGGCTTATGGAGAGCTTAAGTTTCAAGTTTGAGCTTGTTTGGATGATGTTTCTGCTTTCTGTGCTAGTTTTGGTTAAAATTGCAATTTACCAAATATTGGGGGTTTATGTGCAATTTACCACATATAGAGTATTCCTTATCTCTTCTGTCATCTTGAGAGATATTATGTTGCTTTGGGGCACTTTTTTTTACCCCTGGTTGAGTGGTGTCATCCTTAGAGGTGATTAGGGTTTCCTTGGGTTGGTGTGCTTTGACCTTGTGACATTTGGTGGTTTGTCTCAACTAAGGTCACGATCTAGGGCTTGTTGAGGGGTTTTCATGGTCAAGACACTTCCCCTTGGTGCAGTGGTCAAGACCAAGGTTGTATTGGGTCGAGACAAAGGCTTGGAGAGGTGTGTTTTTACCTAGGTTGCATGTGGTGGTCTAGGTGTCACGACCTAGTAGTGTTGATAGGGTGTGTCACGACCAAGGAGCCCTTGGTGTGTTGCTGTTGCAACCTAGAGTGTGGAGTGCTTAGGAGGTCAAGACATTACCTAGAGTGTATCACCATGTCTTGCATGTCATGTTTATTTGGTTGCATGTGGATGCATGTTGGTCCTTTTAGTGGACAAGTGTCTCTTTGGAGCCCGATCTTGTTGACACCTCATCCTTTGTGTTACCTCCCTCCTCCTATGCTATATGAACCCTCTTCTCGCCATGCAAGTGGTTCCTTTTTGTCATCTTCTTCCTTCCTTCTCTTGTGATCTTCCTTATATCTTGGTGGAGTAATAACATGTGTTCTTGGTGCCTTGGAGATGATTCATCGCCGCCTTGGTACATGTCACGATGCTAGAGGAACTAAGCATGTAGCCGCACTCCTACCAGGGTATGGCCCGTAGCCAATCCTATATCAAATGTCACTGAGCTATAGCCCAAAGCCTCTCTCCTACTAGGATATGGCCCACAACCAATCTTGTATCACACATCACTAGGAGACCATCTCACACATGTCTGTCTCATATATCCTAGACGTAAGGGGATATTCATCCTCACCCCCGCATTTTTAAAAACATGCGCTTTGAGTTTAACTCGTTTCACAATTAAGAAAGTGCTGACCCTAAATGGATCTATGGCATAACAAAGCAACATGATTAAGCTCCACTTGATTAGTAAGGTCATTTAAGTGTCTTTTAGCATCGATCAAGTTACAACGTCTAAAATCATAACAAATTCTACAAAGATAAGGGCATAGTACTCTTCCAGCAAATAAAACATATAGAGTGTTAACTTGTCACAAAATAAACACATGATGCTTGTATTAGTGCCATTCACAACATCATCAACAAGGACACACACCATGGGATATCAATCCCTCAATTCATCTCATATTAGGCTACAAGTCACTGCCAGATAATAGGACCATACACAACATCATTACGATATTGCAAGTTCCTCAACATGCTCTCAAGGAAAATTAAACTTGTACCACACCATGATCACCAGAACATGCACTATTTCATAATAAATGTATGGTTAGAAGTGTATAAGAAAGAGAGAAAGACAACCACATAACGTTATAATCCTTTCATGATAGGGAAACAAGCAAGCTCATTATTCACTATTAGGATTAGGGTTTCCTTTTTAACCGATTAAGGTTTACAAGGCTAGAATCAACCATCAACCATAGAACCATCACCCTCCATCAGCTTGGAGTGTATAAGGATTAGGGAGCATCATTAGATTTGATTAGATAACTTCCTAAACAACATTGTATATGTCTTATGTATCATACATATATGGTTATCATTAGGTGTTTACATGTATTTCTCATCCACCTACCATCAGTATATGTTGACCACATAACCACATTGGTCATGACAACATACTATGGTCCATGTCGTGACTGTGACCCTCATGTTCTTCAAATGCATCCCATGTCATGACCCTCAACATCTGGACCATGTCACGCCTGCAACACTCAGGGTTAGGATTCACCCAAGCACCTCGACTAGAGATGTCTCGACCTCGACCCATGTCGCGACCCCAACCTATGTCTCGACCCAAGATAAGAAACCTTCACCCCTTTCATGACCCAAGACCATCATGATTGTAACCCTACTCTCTAGGGTGAGACTCAACACAAGAAAATTAGGAACACAACCCCAACACCCAAGTTAACTCGGCCACCACCCATAAGGGTCTCAACCTAACATCACTAGATTGAAATCAACCTCAAAGGAGCATCTCAACCCCAGCGTTATCAAGATTTCAACCATCATGAAGGGAGTATTGTGACCTCCCAATATGCTTCACCTAGGTTGCAAAAATAGAAAAAAAAATTGAAGATGAAACCTTGGTTACCATGAAGAAAAGGTCACACACAACCAGTCACCAAAACCCTAACTCATGGTTCAAGAAGCTACCAAGGAAGAACCTTACCCAAGGTAGAGAAAATCTTGTTCAAGGCAACTAAGACTGGATCTAACATCCCCCCAACTTCTATGTGTGCAAACACCATGCATGAGGGCAACGTAAAGAGAAAAGCATGGAGGAAAACCTTCACAACACATCATCTACCAAAATGGGTACAAAAGGTTAGGGTTTCAGATTGCTTTCAGGCCAAGTAAGGGATCATCACCAAACAAGCTCTAGATATTACCACTAAACACAAGGAAGGTGTGGAGACAACTTAGAGGAAGAAAATCGTAATAAGTATTATAAAGAATTGCAATAATAGAGTAGGTTTAGTGTTATATAACCCGTCATAAGAAGATCACCACCCAAGCTTCAAGAACGTGATCTAAGGGTTGGAAAAGCTCCACCAAAAGCTTCACACTCAGCCACAAGAGAACCTCAAGAAAAGGGAAACACCAAGGTCAAAGGGAAGTGCAGTAAGGAAGCAAAGAAACTCTTGGCTGAATCAAAGAGAAAGGGGAAAAGAGAGGAGAAATCCTCTTCACACATGGGCCTACCTTGTCAAGACATGGTCTAGGACCCTTGTGATGAGGAGTCTCTTTCCCAAATGATCGCCACGGAAGAACCATTGTCTAAGGTTGATTAAGGAGAAGGAGATGAACACGGGGTGGAAGATCTATAGAAAGTATCAAGGAAAGAAGATAAACACTCACCATGATTGGAAATGACTAAGGATCATCATACTTGCTTTGGCTTAAATATGGAAATATTGGATGAGGCCTTGCTAGATTTTGTACAATATTTTTAATAGTGAATTTACATGTTCTTCGTATTCCTTGTATGATTATAAGGTGTTTCATAATCTTATTGCAAATTCTTATTCAGTTAGTAACAATTACTTGCTTATCATAGTCATAGTCGTGTTTTTGTTCCTTAATCATCTTACATGTGTTATAATAGTGTTGATGGAGAGTTATATCTCCCGCTAAGATTTATAATCTCACCCTATGGGTTTCCCATCATCTTTTTAGGTGGACTTTAATGTGGAGGTAGAGATCATGCAGTTGAGGTTTGGCAGTAGCAAGAAGGACAATATCAGTCAAGGTTGGGGGTGTTGTTGGAGATCCTTATGTTGTTAGATTCCTAGAGTCATCCCTATACACTTAGGTCTTCATGGTGGTTTTTGGGTATGTTTTATTGATGTGATTCGATACATGTTTTGGGTTGTATGTCCTTTTCATGCATGGATACAGTGGATATATATATATATATACATATATATACATATATATATGTTTGGGACATGTTTTCTTGTAATAGGTTGTTGCATACATAGTAAGTACCTTGTGACAAGAATGGACTCATATGTAAAGGTTTTTGGTGTTTGGATTTTTATGAAAATTGTTTTAGTTTTGAGCATTTTCCAGTAATTTGTTTGTTTAAGTTTGTTTATGTGGTTAGTTTTTAGTTATCTTGTGGTTTTTTGTGTGGGGCGTCATAATACAAAAGTTTAGCCTTAGAATGTCCCTTATATATAGGGTGCAATACACATGTAGTTAGAAGATTTAAATAATCTACAAACTAAGGATACTAGGATTCCATTTTCAAAAATTTATCATCATGAATAGAATCTTTGATGGGAATACCATCATCATCAAAGAAGTAAGGCAGATAAGATGGATGGCAACTACATTCTCACAACCTTTCTTGTCAAGGATTTCCAAGACAAACTTCTGAAGTAAAAGTATCAAATGAAGGAGACATGGTTTGGCATCATTTTTGGTCATCAAATATCTAGTTGCCACATAGTCCATATAGACAATAACTTTGGACCCTACCAAGTAAGAGTGGAACATGTTGAACGCATATACTATGGCTAGCATATCCTTCTTAATTGTAGTGTAGTTCCGTCGGGCATCGTCTAGAGTTTTGGATGCATTATAAATCACATGGTGCTTTTTATCTACAAGTTGTCCAAGAATAGAACCAACAACATAATCATATGCATCACACATAAACTCAAAAGGCAAGGATGAATCAGGGTCTTGAATGATGGGGGTAGAAGTGAGAGCATCTTACAAACATAGAAAAATGGAAATGCAAGCCTTTTAAAGAACAAAGGGGTGTCTTTTTAGGGGAGGTTTGTCAGGGGTTTGGCGATTTTTGAAAAATCATGAACAAATATATGATAGAATCCTTCATGACCGAGGAAGGAATGAATGTCCTAGATAGATGAAGGGGGTGGGAGTTTTGAGATGACCTCAATCTAGACTCTATAAACTTCTATGACATGGTTTCTAACTATATGTCCTAAGACAATCCCTTTTGTCACATGAAGTGACATTTTTCCCAGTTTAAAATCAAGTGCACTTCCTTACACTTTTCTAGAACAAGAGATAAATGTTTGAGGCAAAAGTCAAAGCATTATTCATAAAAGAGAAATCATCCATAAAAACCTCCATTATAGTGTTATTTAATCCATCAAAGATCGCTTGTAAATAGGAGAGATCACCTCCTTACTAAAATTTAAAGGAAGTACAAAACATCCATCTTTTTAGAAAGACAAAAGATATTGAGGGATGCATGTATAATATTCCAAGTAAAAAAGCATGCACCAGATACATTATAAAATGTCAATAGCAGCAGAAATAAAAGTATTAAGCCTATCACATGGCTTTCATTGTTCATTACATGATTGTTCCCAAAATAAAAAGATAAGAAAAAATGATCTAGCTATAGCAACCTAGAAATCCTTTCAGATAGCTTGAGATTTACTCCTGAGATGACTTCTTTCAAACCTGTCCTTCTCCTTGCTCAGCACCAGCACCTGGGTGGTTGGAAAAGCACCCAGCAAAAGGGGAAAGAAAACAAGGTATGTGTTACAAAACTAGTCTAGGGTAATAAGATAAGTAAAGCAAATAAGAACATGCTAGGGTTCATCATAAGATGAAGATAACAAGATTATGAGGCTATATTCAAAAGAAACTTGCCATTAGCAATTATATTAAAAAGGATTTGCATGTAAGATAATTATGTCTACCGAACTAAGTAGGGTTGAGGCACCTACCAAACCTATAACCTATATGTGAGGGGAGAATAAGACATTCCTAGTCACCTACACAATTATATGGGAGAATAAAAACATTCCCCAGGGTGATTAAATACATGCACTTTGTGGGTGGTTGTACATAAGTACCGCTACTTTAAATTAAATAAAACATAAATCTACATGCTAGAAAAGTAGTCATGGAAAGAATAGTCATAATATTCAATAAGCATGGTAGTGGGGTATAAGACCCAAAGAAGAATAAATTATAATATGATTTGAGGCATGAACAACATTAGGATTCAAGAATAGAAGATTTAGGGTTCATTTAAGCCTCACTAGAGAAATATAGGTTTTGGCTGCAATTATCCCAACATAGGGTGTAAGGAATGTACATACCTCTCTTACTGATATCAATTTACTAACTTTCACCATTTTCGTTGAGTCCAAGTTCCACTTTACCCATTTTCAATGTATTAACATGTATTAGAGTACATAGTGCACATTAATGTATAGAAACCCTAACTTTAGAAATTTTTAGAAAAACTCAGATTTAGACTCTTAAAACATCACCAATAAACTTATTAAGTTATCTAGATCAAGAAGACATATTTTTATGTTAATTTTGGAGTTATGACGATAAAGATGTAATTTTTATGGATTTTATGCATTACATTCATTTTAAAAAAAATCAACCTTCATCAAATCATAAAATCAGACCTTGAAAATATTTTTATTAGATATATATTAATTTTCCATATCCAAAACATATTTATTTGTCAAATTTGGATAAGTGGATTAGAAGATATGAATTTTTCAATACTGACCAATAGGAAATTGCCACATCATCAAACCCATCGAGATAATTGATGAGAGAGGGAAAGGGAGAAAACACCATTTGACCCAAGATCAGGTTTGAAGTTGCATAGGTAACCAAACTAGAGTTTCTAGAGAAGGTAAAATAGTAAGAAACCAAAACTCTAGAAGAACATGGTCAAAAGAGATGGAGATCATCGATTTTAAACATAGAAGAATGACTTTTAAGCATGTAGAATGCAATATATGAGAAGGGGGTTAACAAAACTTTCCTCTTGAAAGGAAAGAAGGACCAAACAGCAAGGATCTCCATATTAGAAGGTCTGGTTGCTCCACGCCAAGCTCCTTTCTTGAGCAAAGATCACCTTCTCCACTTTAGAGGTACAAACCCCAGCAAAAGAGCATGGAGATGAGATGTTTTAGAGTTCTAGGTGGAGTTTTACCATGGAAGGCCATGGTTCTAACCTGGAAGAAGATGAGAGGAATACTAATAGCATGAAAATAGGGAAGGAAAGGAGGATACTTACTAGTTTTAGTAAACATCACCAAGGAGGAGCTTAAGAAATCCTAAATAGAGAAATTTGGAACCCTAGGAGCCTTATTCACCAACGTAGGCACCCTCTTTTACCTTGGGACAGAAACTTCATGGCTAAACATAGAAGGGATGATCCTCTAATCTGGGGGAAAGAGAAGGAGAGCATTTCTTCTTGTATTGGGAGGTGGGAAGGGGTAGGCATGGCTTTATAATTAAGGGGGCAAGTATGAGGTGTTTATGGGACTTTCCATGTGTCCTTCGGCTGGGGCTTCAGGCCATGCAAGAGGACAGCTCATAGACTCTTCCTGTATAACAAATGTCGGTCCTAAAAGCACTTGGAGCCTTCTAGTCCATCCCCATCATCCTTCAAATAAAGAAATAACCCCATTGGTTGATAGCTTTTAAAGATAAACTCATTTATAAATAGGGTAATCCCTATGATGCCCTTGGAGAGAAACACCTTCAAACCAAGGTCCAACCAGGTGCCCCATGGTTCAAAATCTCAAGAATGGTAAGGGAATATCTAAGGATTCAAATTTAGGTGATAATTTGCAAAGAGAACCTCCCAATTAGGTAGATTGCATAAAAATTCAGAATGTACCTAAAATTTCATGACTTGCACAAACAACATCCAAATCGAACCAAATTTGAAACTTAGTCTCACTTTATGTTTTCAAATCAAATAAAAAAGTTAGATTAAGGTTTACAGAACATAATTATGGTAATTAAGCTTTCACTGAGGTATTTGTGCATAAACCCTTATATTGGTACAATTAGTGAATAAATGTTCTCTAACCCACTATAAATTCCACTAATTAAACATGAATGACAAACAGGACAAAAATGAAAGGGAAACTTGGGAAAAAGGTTTTCATGGATATTACATCTAAGATTCATTATGTTATAGCATTCCACCCCTTTAAAAGGATTTTGTCCTCAAAATCTCTAGGAAAAAGAGAAGGGTGAGTACGTAACATTTCATCTCTCAACTCCAAAGTGGTGTCTTCCAGACCATGATATTTCCACAAAATTTGTACCAACTCAATCTCTTTGTTATCTAGCTGCTTTACTCGAGAGTTAAGGATCTTCACTGGTAGCTCTTCATAGGTTAGATTATCATGTATCTCTAAAGGCTCAACAGTAAGCACATGAGAAGAGTCCTTCACATACTTGTTCGGCACAAAGACATGGAACACATTATGAATCTTATCATAGGAAGGAGGTAAAGCTAAGAGGCATGCACAATCTCCAACTCTATCAAAGATTTCAAATGGTTCGACATAGCGGGGAATCAACTTTCCTTTAACTTTAGATCTAGCAATAGAACATATAGGCTTGATCTTTAGAAATATATAGTCAGCTACTAGGAAGTTAGCATCAGACCTTTTCTTGTCAGCATACATCTTTTGTTGGTCTTGAGCAACATTCATGTGTTTCTTTATCAACTGTACCTTTTCTATCATCATTTGCATGTCATCGGTCTTCACTAGAGAATGTTCATCGACATCATTCCAATGCAAAAGTGAATGACAAGGTCTACCATAGAGAACTTCAAAAGGTGGCATACCAATACTATCTTGGTAGCTATTGTTGTAAGAAAACTCAGCTAATGGTAGATATTGATCCCGTGCACCACCCCAATCCATCACCCAAGCATGAAGCAAGTCCTCTAGAATCTGAACTATTCTCTTAGGTTGACCATCAGTCTGTGGGTGGTAAGCAGTACTGAAATGCAAGTCAGTACCCATCTCCTCCTGAATTTGACCCCATAAACAAGAAGTAAACTTTGGGCCACGGTCATAAACTATCACCTCAGCTACTCCATGAAGGCATATGAACCACTCCTCGTACAACTGAGCCATATCTTCAATTTTTTAATAGGTTTTGTAAGGCAAGAAATGAGCAAATTTTGTAAGTTGATCAATAACCACCCAAACAACATCATAACCTTTCTTGGACTTGGGGAAACTAGTAACAAAGTCCATTGCGATTGTAAGGAGGAGGGACCACCCCCTTACTAGAAATAATTTTGAAGAATTAACATCCATTTTGAACACACTCAAAGGTATGTTGGAATAGGTATAAATTTTCCAAATTTATTATGATGGTATGGAAAAGACAAAAGTGTAGTAGTGGAATAAAAATAACTGACTGTATTCAACTTTCATAAAAGATTACACAAGTACATAAAAATACCCCATTAGGGTTTATAACAAGATACAACAAAAATGATCTAGATAGAGGGAAGTCTAAACTACTTCAAATCTTGTCTCTAGAGAAACACCTCCAAGTTCTAGGTCCATGCCCAAATATGTGTTCTCTTGATTCAACTCAATGGCTTGTCCTAACTTGGGTGGTTGGGAGAGCACCCAGCAAAAGGGAAAGGAAACAAGGTATGTGTCAAAATATTGAACAAGTATAAAAGATAAACATAACATTGCAGCATAAATATATGGATTCATCACATGATGAGAGGGCCAATAGGATGAGGCATATAAAAAAATAGATTCTTGCCAAAAACCAATGAATAATAATGAATTGTATGAATGATCATAATTGGACTACATTAACTAACCAGGTTTGAGGCACCTATCGGGCCTCAAGCTATAGGTCAGGGGAGAATTAAAACATTCCAAGTCACCTACACATTTTTATAAGGGGGAGAATAACACGTTCCCCAGGGCAAATTAACACATGCCCTACTATGGGTGGTTGTACATAAGTACCACTACTATAGCTAAATAGTCAAATAAACCATCATGCATAAGAATTAGTAAATTGGCAAGATAAATAGTCATATAATTGCAATATGGTAGTGGGGTTCCAAGACCAATGAAATAAAACATCATTACTAATTTTGAGACAAGTACATAAAAATATTCATGAGTAGAGGAAAACAGGTTCAATGAAGCCTCATTAGGGAAAGTAAGGTTGGTACACAAGTATCCCAAATAAATGGTTAGATATGAACATTAATAAATAGAGATGGCACATACATAAATATGGATTGCAAATACCTTTCTTTCTGATATCAATTACTAACTTTCACCACTTTAATTGAGTCCAAGTTCCACTTTGCCTATTTTCAATGTATTAACATTTATTAGAGTACATAGTGCACATTAATGTACAAAAACCTTCATTTCAGAACATTTTAGCAAAATTCAGATTTAGATTTTGAAAATATCACCAACAAACTCATTAGGTTCTCCTAATCAAGAAAACATATTTTATGTTAATTTTGGAGTTTTGAGGATTAGATGTACATTTTATGGTTTTTATGCATTAAATTCATTTTACAAAAATCACCCTACATCAAACCATGAAATCAGACCTTGAAAATATATTTATGAAATAGATATTAATTTTCCAATTCCAAAACATATTTATTTGTCAAATTTGGATAAGCGGATTAGAAAATATGAATTTTCCAATACTGACCAATAGGAAATCGACACATCATCAAACCGATCGAGATAATTGAAGAGAGAGGGAGAGAGAGAAAACACCATTTGACCCAAGATCATGGTTAGATATTCATATGTAACCAAACTAGATCTTCTAGAGAAGGTAAAATAGTAAGAAACCAAAACCCTAGAAGAACATGGTAAATAGAGATGGAGATCATCGATTTTAAACATAGACGCATGAGTTTTAAGCATGTAGTAAGAAATATATGAGAAGGGGGTTAAAAAACCTCGCCTCTAATAAGGTAAGAAGGTCCAAACAAAAAGGATCATGATATTAGAAGGTCTGGTTGCTCCAAGACAAGCTCCTTTCTTGAGCAAAGATCACCTTCTCCACTTTAGAGGTGCAAACCCTAGAAAAAAGAGCATGGACATGAGATGTTATAGGGCTCTAGGTGGAGTTTAACCATGGAAGTTCATTTTTCTGACCTGGACAAAGATGGAAGGAAGAGTAACAACATGAAAATAGGGAATAAAAGAAGGAAATTTACTAGTTTTGGTTGAAATCATCAAGAAGGAGCTTAGAAACCCTACATAGAGAAATTGGGAACCCTAGGAGCCTTCTTCACCAAGGTAGGCACCCTCTATTTCCTTGGGACTGCAACTTCTTGGCCAAACATAAAATGAATGATTCTCTAATCTGTAGAAAAGAGAAGGAGAGTATTGCTTCTTGGATTGGGAGGTGGGAAGGGGTAGGCATGGCTTTATAAAGAAGGGGGCAAGCATGAGGTGTCTATGGGACTTTCCATGTGTCCTTAGGCTAGGGCTTTATAGCCATGCAAGAGGACAGCTCATAGAGACTTCTTGTATATCCAAGGTCGGTCATAAAATCCCATGGAGACTTCTAGGACATCCCCACCATCCTTCAAACAAAGAAATAACCCCATTGGTTGATAGCTTTTAAAGATAAGCTCATTTATAAAGAGGGTAATCTCTATAATGCCCTTTGAAAGTAACTGTAACATCCCTGACCTAGATTATGTACTAACCCTTGGTGTTTTTCTTAAATAAGTGATTAGATACTTTCTTGTACTTCTTGAAATGTAATTAAGGCTTTTGAGGAACCTATATTTCAATTTCAGTCCTTTTTGCATAATGTTGAAACATTGTTTTGTTAATAATGGACTAAAGTGCAAATTACCCAAGTTGAGGGGTTTATTTGCAATTTGAACATGATAAGATGTTCCTCTGATGTTGAGACATCATGAGAATTATTATGATGTAGTGATATGGATTCCACAAGCTTGGGTACCAAGATATAGCTTGTAGAGCAATCCTTGTGCTTTAAAAACTCGTTTTGGTGTAAAGTGCAATTTACCCAAAACCTAGGGTCCAACATGTAAAATATACCCTCTATAGGATCTCTCATATTTCTTGGCATCAATAAGATCAAATAAAATGAGAGGATCACCTCATTTGAATGATCATGGAGGAGAGAGAATCTTGATATTGGAATAATCAAGATTTAAGCACAAAAGGCTCTTTAAAATAACTTAATGCAAAAAGAAATATATTAATTATGAAGCCCTTCAACCAAAAGTTGGAGTATGTGTTTTTGATAATATGGACGAGCTTGTTTCATGCTTGGGCACCAAAAATATCATGGTAAGAGTGGAAACTACTCACACTAATAATATATTAAGCAATATCCAATAAGGATGGATATTAATATACAACTTATTAAGATGTTTGGTCTCTTTTCCTTTAAACCTTGGATAATTGAGAAGTCTTGCAAGGTTTTAGAAGGTGGATACGTATCCAAGAAGTGTAGGAGGACTTTGTGGATATACTTGAGAGATAAAAGGAAATAATTCTCTTTTTCCTTTTTCCCTAAAAACCCATATACAAATCTATTATGTATATCCTTCCCAAAAACACATAACAACCGTATCCTTAGTTTCCTCTTCTCATCACCTTTCTTAGACCAACCAAGGAAGAGCTCTGGAGCAGAGGGAGGATGATCAACCTATAGGTGAGCCTTGGTCAACCCCTACCTCGGATTCTTGGGGGAAAACCCTAAAACAAGGTTGGGTTCATAGTTTCCTTCACACGTTTTCCTTTTCTAGCCATATTCTCCATCCAAAACTTGAAGAACGAAGCTTGGACAACCACTGGAGCTTCATCCACCATTAAAGTTACGGACCTTGGAGCTCTGGATCAGTCCTAGAGGTGGGTTTTATAACTCTAACCCTTAAGCTTTGTTAATGCATCCTTCTTTCCTAAAATCGTTGCTTATACATCTTCTTTAGATACCTTTGTGTGTTTTTGCTATCATTTTTGTGAAGAACAACCCCTATTCTTGGTTGAACAGAGGTAGAAGATGATGACGTTAATCTCTATGTTTATCCAAAATCTACTTTAGCAAACAGTCTCCCAACCTTGCTCAAACTTTTTCCCAAACCATTTGGGAGCAAACGGTTTCAAACCGTTTGAATGCAAAAGGTTTCACTAGACCGCATAGAAGCAAACGGTCTTAGACCGTTTGGAGGCGTTGACCACGCATTGACCATTTGGATGATTGTTGATAATAATGTAGACTAATTACCTACCAAAAATTATCAACTAATTCGAAGAGGTTCACCAATTGAAGGTCCAACAATCATCAAAACCCTAATCGGGTTAATTGCTGATTTTAATAATTGAATTATGTTGAAGTTTGGGTTGAGTGACCCAAATGGTTAACCATTTGGGAACACCCAAATGGTCTCAAGACCGTTTGGTGATCACCCAAGACCATTTGGAGGTCTAGGGTTAAGCATGGTTGACCAACTAAGGATCCAATGATATCAAGTTGATGACTAATCAATTGCTGAATTGGTGACTAAACCTAGGATCCAAACCCTAATTGAATGACTTGGTTTTTGATAAAATAATGGGAAAATGGTCTCAAGACCATTTGGAGGTCATCCAAATGATCCCAATACCGTTTAGGGTCAGATCATGACCAAATTGAATGATGGTTCAATGATTTCAAATCAATTAGACTCACATTGAAGTATGTTGAAGGGTCATCGATTTCAAACCCTAATCCAATTGATCCAAGCCCTAATTGATGATCAATTGAGGGTCAATTGAGTGTCAAATCAGTTGAGGGTTGACCTAATTAACTCAATTGATAATTGTCTATCATGTGCATGATCGATTGAGAGGTTCAACATTGGAAACCCTAATTCAATTGAAGTGGTAGAGACACTTTTTGGTCCTTGTGGTTTTGAGGTGGTTTGGTCCAAACGGTCTCAAGACCGTTTGAGTCCAAACGGTCTCAAGACTGTTTGGGACCAAACGGTCTCAAGACCATTTGGGACCAAATGATCCCAAACCATTTGGTCTCATGTGGTTTCAAGGTTGGTTGTGTCCATGCGGTTTCAAAGTCAACATGACCAAACAGTCTTCACCACCAAACAGTTTCAAAGTCAAATGTGACTAAACGGTCTTCACCTCTACTTTAGCAAACGGTGTTGGAGGTCTACTTTACCAAATGGTCTCAAGGGCAGACCAAGACCGCATGAAGGTCCAAACGATCTTAGACCGTTTGGAAGTTTAGTGTGCAAAACTGGTTGAGGACCATGTAGGTCAAGATCGTTTGAGGTTCTAAGGGTCAAGATGGTTTGGTGATTGATTAACCTAAACCTCATGGATACTTAAAGTGATTAAAGGACCAAGTGATTAGTTGATTAGTGCATGTTATAATCAATGGTGATTATAATAAAGGTATCCTTGATGGGATAGAGTGATTAGTACTCTTTGAATGAGTGAGCTTTAATGATCACAATAGTAATGACATAGCCATGATCTCAATGTTGAGTTGACTTAGCCTAATCAAGGGTGATGAAAGCATCAACTCATATAAGGAATGAGAGAGAAAAGATTTCTTATGTAATCAAGTAATGGACTCTCAATATGAAGGAATGCCTATTTAGGGTATGATCCATGTTAGTGAGACCATGAAACCCTAATTATGATGGTTAATGAAATCTAACCCTAATTTTAGGGTAGTAATGGAAATATCCCTAATATATGATGAAAGTATGATCATAATTCATAATGTGAATAGTAAACCCTAATCTAGGGTAATGTAATGCAATGTGAATAGTAAACCCTAATCTAGCATAATGTAATGCAATGTGAATAGTAAACCCTAATCTAGGGTAATGTAATGCAATGTGAATAGTAAACCCTAATCTAGGGTAATGTAATGCAATGTGAATAGTAAACCCTAATCTAGGGTAATGTGATGCAATGTGATTAGTAAACCCTAATCTAGAGTAATGTGATGTATTGTGAATAGTAAACCTTAATTTTGGGTTATGATGTATAACATGAAGCTCTATGACTGAGTATTGAAATGATAAGTCATTAACCCTAATTGAATTAAAAAGGGAAACCCTAACCCTGGCAAGGGCATAGTGGTGCAACCCTTAAATAGTGATGTTATTAATGTTTTCCATTATTCTGATCTAAAATAGATGTGTTTGTATTCATCTGTACTAATTAATGCAGGTTTTATGGAATATTGAACATAGCCAGGTATGAGCTATGAAGCTTTGCTTATCAAAAGTACTTAATAAGTTTGTAAGAAATGATATGTTATGTTGCCTAGTGAAGAGGTAACATAAGTGATTGATAGGCTATATGAGCCATATGAAATATCAGAATTGTTATTATCTTGTTTATACTGTCAAATGACATGATGTCAGTATGATACTTGGTAACAAGTGTTTTAATGATTTAAGGGTTTGAATACCCATATTCCTGAATTACAATGATGAGATGGTTAGGGATTGAGAGGTGAATTCAACTTGATACAAATAGTACTCTTTCTTTACAACAATTGTTTTAATGGTTTATATTTGAAAACATGCCTGATGCTAAAAGAATGACATAATGTACTTAAATAATCAAGTATAATGATATCATGTAGAGCCTGACCATAGATCCATCATCTTCAGAAGTTAGATGATGGTGAAATAGGTTTTCCTAAGGGAACTCCTGGACAGCATAATTTTGAGTATGTGGGGGTTATGGACGCGAATATCCTTACGTCCTAATGGAGGAATTGATGTGAGATAAACATCAAATATCTCAATCCTTCATTATATGTATATGTCGGGATGATGTATCACTAATCTCCTGATGATGTTGTTAATTCCGAATCGATGTGAGATAAACAAGAAATCCCTCGATTGCGAAGAGAGTACAACATGCCACTGTAACTTTAATAGTGTTACATCCTTGAAATTTGTGGATTTCAAGCCTAAATGGAGTTAAGAACATATGATAATGAAATGATTTGAGGGATATTGGTTGACAATTCCAAACACTAGATTCATAATAAATGTTCAATGTAAGTTAATAATGAAATATGTGATCATATGAGGCTAATATAAAATGTGATGGTTATTAGAAATGTGGCTAAGCTCGTTGAGCCTTTTGAGGGCCCAAGATGTAGTTCATGGGCTTTAGGGTCACCCTTTAGCCCAGTTGAATAATCGAAGGTTACATATGGACCCATGAGATATTGTTTTGAATATTAAGGATTTTCGTACCATAATCGGTATCCAAAGTATTTTTGGGTGGATAGATAATCAGAGTGTAAGATAACGGGAGATTATCTAGAATGATCCAAAAGTTATTATGTGGGTTGGATAATTAGTTGAAGAATTATCCATCTTTTGATAAAGGACTCTATTTTGGATAATTAATGTAGAGGTTTTATTGATGAAGGAAAGTCATGGTGTGACTAGCTTTCTTGACTTTTGTTTGTACAATAAATAAGAGATTAAGGATACAAGAAAGAGTAGGGAAAGGAATACTCCCTTTTTGAGATCACGTAGCCATAAGGAAATATACAACAGAGTTGTTGAATAGTTAATAGGAGTGAATCCTTTTCCATATCCAGCGGAGATCATAGTCCTCCTCCCAACCCTAAAGGTTTGCCTAGGGTCTTATATATATATATAGGAGCCGACAGTAGAGGACATGACTCCCTGCGTACATATCTTGTCGCTTCCACCCAGTAACCACCGTCGGAAGACTTGCAGACAGGAGGTGCCCCGTTGTGCAGTAGGGTGAGGCACAAAAGCCATCCCAGCCCTCTGATCCGGCGGAGCACATGGAGATAATGACACGGACACGCCAGGTCCATGCTCTATGCATCAAGCTTGAGTGAAAAAGGGTGAAGGAGTTTTGGAGGCCGCCATGGTAGTGCCGTGCTAAGGCACCTTGTGGCCGGGACAGATGTCCTTTCTCTATTGAAGAAGTGTGGCGTGCGACATGCAGAGGCGAGGAAGAAGCCTGTAACTGATCCCACTGGCGTGGCTTGAAGAGGAGGCGTTGAAGGCGGAGTTACGTGGCCGACGGCGGCGGCAGCTAGGCTGTGAGTTGGTGTCTCCGCGGAGTCGATGGGGTGCGACCATCGTTGCTGAGAGGAACCTAGGGCGGAGGCGGCAATAGAAGCGGACCTGACCGTTGATGCCATTAGCCGCACTGCACAGGCGGTCAGGAGGCGCGAGGCGGAAGAACCCCACCTGACACTTGTGATGTGCTGCACGGACCAGGGCGGGCGTCCTGCCCTGGGCGAGGAAAGAGGAGGGAGAGGACGGATCTCACGGAGGTGGTCGCATGTGGCTCAACCTTCGGCTGCCCAGAAGTCGGAGCCACGGGATCGTCTCACGGCGCTCGACGGTAGGACCAGCGGAGGTTAGTAACCTCTATCAACCTGATCAGAGAGAGAGAGAGAGAGAGTAGGATGGAGGAGGGCCTGGACGGCGGCGACGGGACCTTGGTGGAAAAAGTGTGCGGCGGCAGGGGTGGTACGGCGTCGTGTTGCCTCTGGTAGCGCCGTGCTCGCGGGAGTCGCGACTACAGATCGCGTGAAGTTGAAGGAGAACAGAGAATCGCGCGTCGGACGGGTCCAAGAGCTGGCCGACGGTTCAACTAAATAAACTAGCTGAAGTCTGGTTTAGAAATGAACCAGAAGGTGAACCGCGCCCCAAGTTGACCAATGTGGCGCTAGCACTGACCAATAGGAAGGCGCCACGTGGCCCAACTATGAGGTAATATTACATATCTTGTTTAATTCATAGAAAATGCTACAGATGTCCAAATATAATGAATATATATATCAAATTGCTTAGAAAAACGAGAGGAATCCAAAGAAAATATAATCAGAGTCTGATTAAGCTTCCTGTTCTAAAAGTATATGCAATTCAGGTGTTAATGAGATTAGTATAAAGGGAAAACCTAGACTTTGCTTAATTGGATAGATTCGTTCGTGATAGGTTAATACCTGATCTAAACCTACGTAATGAAGAAATCCTTGATGATTATGGATAATGGATGATTCCAAATTAGTAATCTTATTCATGTTATTTAGGGTGTTAAAATCAATGTTAACATCTTGCTATGATCTAATGCTGATACTAATCTAGATGTCACGAATAGTTTAATATGCTTAAGATGCTAATCAGGGTTTAACATAATATGGATGATTGAGTTATAATCATAGAAATCTTAATATGATTGAATTAGGGTTTGTAACCCTGATCCTTAGTCCAAACGAGAAATAACCTAAACCCTAGTTTAGAAGCGAATCTAGATCTGTATAATGTACTGGGAATATGTGGTGACACATATGTAGTATGATTTGTTTCAGATACCTTGTTGATTACATGCTTTACTACTTGGATGTTTGGATGCATTCTTAAAGTACATATGATGTTATGCATGGTTTCTGCGACGGCATAAGGTACGTGGTTACACTTATGAATATGTATATCGAATTCTGAGATTGCCGATGTTTCTCGATGAGATTGAATGACAAATAAACTGCTTGCTTGTTTATTTAGTTCTTGCAAACTATAAAATCCATATGAGTATCATGTAAAGTAAATAATAGTATTCTGAACCCTGGGTTAGAGTGATCTTAAGGGTAATGCACACGAGCCCTGGAGGGACAGTGATTACACCTGAGGTAGTGGACCAGATAAGGGTTACAATATGAAAATAAGTTCATGTTCTTATATTCAAGATAAAGATGTTTGCTTATATCTGTACTTGTGATTATTATTTGAATCCACGTACCAGTATCGAAATATACTGATCGCGTATTTGTTTGTCGGCGTTTTAGGTATCAGATATACTTGATTCGTGGACATGAGGGTACAGATAAAGATCTTGAAGACACTACAGTTTAATCATGAAGGTTTAGTTTTAATGGTATATCTTCACATATGTAAAAGTTAATTATGTTTAAAAGTTATGTAACTCCTTAGAGGAGCTTTTCATGTAAACATGTAAATATTTGATCATTAATGGAAATTGTTTACTATTCTGTATTATTTCATGAATCTGATCCTGGAAGTTAAGATTAACGATCTGCGACTTTAAGGTCTTTTAGACACTCAAAAGTGCGGGTCGTTACATTTGGTATCAGAGCACAGATTCATCAACTAATACTCAATAGTTTATAATTTCAAATCAACCTTAGAAAATTTAACAGAAAAATTAGTAAAGCTTAATGTGTCTTTTAGGTTCCTCATCTCACATTTCAACTACTTCTCATCTCTTTCTTAAAAATCTTTGAAAAGAAAATATTAATAAGAGAAGTAAAATGTGAAACTTGAAATCGGTAATCAACATGGTGTGGTGGTATGGGACACTACCCATGTGAAACTTAAAATCAGTAATCAACATGGTGTGGTGGTATGGGACACTACCCATGTGAAACTTAAAAATCGGTAATGAACATGGTGTGGTGGTATGGGACACTACCCATGTGAAACTTAAAAATCGGTAATGAACATGGTGTGGTGGTATGGGACACTGCCCATGTGAAACTTGAAATCATGAATAAGAAAGAAAGGGATGGTTTAGGTAACCCAATCTCCCATGCATGTGTGCATGAGGAGCATAAAACTTATGTGATAAGTCTTAAGAGATATAAAAACCCAATAGTTGAATATATCATAAAATGAAAAGTTGGAATATAACTTGCTCAAATTCCTCATGTTGTCTCTAGAAGTTTAGTGATGGTGGCCAAGCCCCTGGAGGGGAAGGCTGAGGTAGCACCAAGCCCTGGAGGGAAGGTGACCCAAGTTCATTGAATGAACAGAGACCATGAGGGGTATTCGTGAGGTTGAGCGAACATGGGTTGATGATAAAGTTATGCCTAACGATAAAAGAAAAGAAGATATCCATGAAACCTTTAGGGTTAGTGTGCCAACCTGGGGTGGGTCAACCCGAGAGTGGGAAGATGACCTATGAGGGAGGCAAAACCTAGATCTTGGGATCAGGTTGTGGCTAGAGAGCTTAACCCCCTCCTATGAGCCAAGAAGGCACCCTAGGCTGGGACTTTCCCTTAAAAGGTAAGTGAATAAATGTAATTAAATATTGAGATAACCTTAATCCTCACCTATAAGAGTGAAGAGTTAAAGATTAAAAAAAAAATGAAAGCACTTAAATTCTTTGAACCCAAGGATGCCAACTCTGAGTGACACAGCTGGTCAAGCCCAGGAGGGAAGACCAGTAAGGCACCAAGCCCAGGAGGGAAGGTGGCCTAAGTGGATGACCAAGCCCAGGAGGGAAGGTCATGAAAAGGTCAAGCCCAGGAGGGAAGACCAAGCAGGCACCAAGCCCAGGAGGGAAGGTGGCCTAAGTCCACAATGCAGTTGTTTAGGATCAAGCCCCTGGAGGGGAAGATCACAGAGGTCAAGCCCAGGAGGGAAGACCGACATGGCACCAAGCCCTGGAGGGAAGGTGGCCTGAGCCCAATGATGGGACAACACTGCATTATGTGTACTCAAAAGAGAGATATGAAGGCAATTCTGGTTAAAGAATTAAATAAGAGAATAATGTGCTTAAAAGATGTGACATCTCAAAAGAAACTCTTAGAGAGGGTAGATTCCTAATGCAATCCTAGGGTCAAGTAGGGTGTATTAGAGGTACATAGGACCGATGGGTTGGGAGTTGATAAATCTTGAATGCACATGACCAAGTGGTCGGGAGGTAACAGTTGGTTTGCCCTAGGCCCATGTCTCAGGAGGTTGGCCACCTACTTGATGTTCATGTGGCCCAGTAGGGTGAATGTAAAGACACTCCCTTGATGCATAAGGATGAGATCACTCCAAAAGAGTACCTATACCCCTAGAGACCCCAAGGATTTGGCTAAGGCTCATAATGATACATGAGATGTAAATATAAAAGATATAAAGAAGTCATGAAAAACTTAGAGAAGTTGTGTCTTAACTTAAGAGAAAGAATAGGGACACTTGATTCATGGGACATAAGAATGTCGTGAAATTAAGAACAAGTAAGTTTAGAGTCATATAGAGTATGATTCAACTTAATACATGAAATTGAAAGGTAATATGTGGATGTACCATCTCTGCTCTTGGAATGGAATGAAATTTGTGTTTGGACTGCAGCCAAATGCTTATTTCATCTCATTATGAGGGAGGGAGATTGGATAGACACACATTATGAAAAAAAAATATTGAGATAAAGAGGGTGAATATCCTACATTGAATGTGTAATGACATGACCTAGGGTTAGAGGTGTTACCTCACCCTTATGTGAAAATAATAAATCATAGGTTGGAAACCTAAGTGAAAAGAGAAATCACCCAGTAATAATGAAATCACCAATAAGAATGGAATCATCAAGAGATGATGAGGTGCAAATACTAAAGATGGGTATATACTTGAATTTAAATTCGAGTGCCAATCTTAGTAAAAAAAAATAGATATGTTAAACAAAAGTGGTTAAGCCATCTAAGTAGGGTGCTAACCCTAAGTTGTGAACATAAGACGTGTATCATTCACCTAGGCTTGGTAGGCCTGAATTTTGAGGACAAAATTCCTTTTAAGGAGGGGTGAATGTTACATCCTTGAAATTTGTGGATTTCAAGCCTAAATGGAGTTAAGAACATATGATAATGAATTGATTTGAGGGATATTGGTTGACGATTCCAAACACTAGATTCATAATAAATGTTCAATGTAAGTTAATAATGAAATATGTGATCATATGAGGCTAATATAAAATGTGATGGTTATTAGAAATGTGGCTAAGCTCGTTGAGCCTTTTGAGGGCCCAAGATGTAGTTCATGGGCTTTAGGGTCACCCTTTAGCCCAGTTGAATAATTGAAGGTTACATATGGACCCATGAGATATTGTTTTGAATATTAAGGATTTTCGTACCATAATCGGTATCCAAAGTATTTTTGGGTGGATAGATAATCAGAGTGTAAGATAACGGGAGATTATCTAGAATGATCCAAAAGTTATTATGTGGGTTGGATAATTAGTTGAAGAATTATCCATCTTTTGATACATGACTCTATTTTGGATAATTAATGTAGAGGTTTTATCGATGAAGGAAAGTCATGGTGTGACTTGCTTTCTTGACTTTTGCTTGTATAATAAATAAGAGATTAAGGATACAAGAAAGAGTAGGGAAAGGAATACTCCCTTTTTGAGATCACGTAGCCATAAGGAAATATACAACAGAGTTGTTGAATAGTTAATAGGAGTGAATCCTTTTCCATATCCAGCGGAGATCATAGTCCTCCTCCCAACCCTAAAGGTTTTCCTAGGGTCTTATATATATATATATATAGGAGCCGACGGTAGAGGACATGACTCCCTGCGTACAGATCTTGTCGCTTCCACCCAGTAACCACCGTCGGAAGACTTGCAGACAGGAGGTGCCCCGTTGTGCAGTAGGGTGAGGCGCAAAAGCCATCCCAGCCCTCTGATCCGGCGGAGCACATGGAGATAATGACACGGACACGCCAGGTCCATGCTCTATGCATCAAGCTTGAGTGAAAAAGGGTGAAGGAGTTTTGGAGGCCGACGTGGTAGTGCCGTGCTAAGGCACCTTGTGGCCGGGACAGATGTCCTTTCTCTATTGAAGAAGTGTGGCGTGCGACATGCAGAGGCGAGGAAGAAGCCTGTAACTGATCCCACTGGCGTGGCTTGAAGAGGAGGCGTTGAAGGCGGAGTTACGTGGCCGACGGCGGCGGCAGCTAGGCTGTGAGTTGGTGTCTCCGCGGAGTCGATGGGGTGCGACCATCATTGCTGAGAGGAACCTAGGGCGGAGGCGGCAATAGAAGCGGACCTGACCGTCGATGCCATTAGCCGCACTGCACAGGCGGTCAGGAGGCGCGAGGCGGAAGAACCCCACCTGACACTTGTGATGTGCTGCACGGACCCGGGCGGGCGTCGTGCCCTGGGCGAGGAAAGAGGAGGGAGAGGACGGATCTCACAGAGGTGGTCGCATGTGGCTCAACCTTCGGCTGCCCAGAAGTCGGAGCCACGGGATCGTCTCACGGCGCTCGACGGTAGGACCAGCGGAGGTTAGTAACCTCTATCAACCTGATCAGAGAGAGAGAGAGAGAGAGAGAGAGAGAGAGAGAGAGTAGGATGGAGGAGGGCCTGGACGGCGGCGACAGGACCTCGGTGGAAAAAGTGTGTGGCGGCAGGGGTGGTACGGTGTCGCGTTGCCTCTGGCAGCGCCGTGCTCACGGGAGTCGCGACTACAGATCGCTTGAAGTTGAAGGAGAACAGAGAATCGCGAGTCGGACGGGTCCAAGAGCTGGCCGACGGTTCAATTAAATAAACTAGCTGAAGTCTGGTTTAGAAATGAACCAGAAGGTGAACCGCGCCCCCAAGTTAACCAATGTGGCGCTGGCACTGACCAATAGGAAGGCGCCATGTGGCCCAACTATGAGGTAATGTTACATATCTTGTTTAATTCATAGAAAATGCTACAGATGTCCAAATATAATGAATATATATATCAAATTGCTCAGAAAAACGAGAGGAATCCAAAGAAAATATAATTAGAGTCTGATTAAGCTTCCTGTTCTAAAAGTATATGCAATTCATGTGTTAATGAGATTAGTATAAAGGGAAAACCTATACTTTGCTTAATTGGATAGATTCGTTCGTGATAGGTTAATACCTGATCTAAACCTACATAATGAAGAAATCCTTGATGATTATGGATAATGGATGATTCCAAATTAGTAATCTTATTCATGTTATTTAGGGTGTTAAAATCAATGTTAACATCTTGCTATGATCTAATGCTGATACTAATCTAGATGTCATGAATAGTTTAATATGCTTAAGATGCTAATCAAGGTTTAACATAATATGGATGATTGAGTTATAATCATAGAAATATTAATATGATTGAATTAGGGTTTGTAACCCTGATCCTTAGTCCAAACGAGAAATAACCTAAACCCTAGTTTAGAAGCGAATCTAGATCTGTATAATGTAATGGGAATATGTGGTGACACATATGTAGTATGATTTGTTTCAGATACCTTGTTGATTACATGCTTTACTACTTGGATGTTTGGATGCATTTGTAAAGTACATATGATGTTCTGCATGGTTTCTGTGACGGCATAAGGTACGTGGTTACGCTTATGAATATGTATATCAAATTCCGAGATTGCCGATGTTTCTCGATGAGATTGAATGACAAATAAACTGCTTGCTTGTTTATTTAGTTCTTGCAAACTATAAAATCCATATGAGTATCATGTAAAGTAAATAATAGTATTCTGAACCCTGGGTTAGACTGATATTAAGGGTAATGCACACGAGCCCTGGAGGGACAGTGATTACACCTGAGGTAGTGGACCAGATAAGGGTTAGAATATGAAAATAAGTTCATGTTCTTATATTCAAGATAAAGATGTTTGCTTATATCTGTACTTGTGATTATTATTTGAATCCACGTACCAGTATAGAAATATACTGATCGCGTATTTGTTTGTTGGCGTTTTAGGTATCATATATACTTGATTCGTGGACATGAGGGTACAGATAAAGATCTTGAAGACACTACAGTTTAATCATGAAGGTTTTGTTTTAATGGTATGTCTTCACATATGTAAAAGTTAATTCTGTTTAAAAGTTATGTAACTCCTTAGAGGAGCTTTTTATGTAAACATGTAAATATTTGATCATTAATGGAAATTGTTTACTATTCTGTATTATTTCATGAATCTGATCCTGGAAGTTAAGATTAACGATCTGCGACTTTAAGGTCTTTTAGACACTCAAAAGTGTGGGTCGTTACAAATAGTGAAGTGCCAGAATACCCTGGATAGCTATTATGGCAGAGACACAAGATGTCCTACATGATGATCCTCACACTGACTGAGGAAGATGAGGTCATAGAAATCCGGCTCTTCTGATGACCTATGTATGGTACCAATTGCGATTTTGTAATGGTCGGTTGGAGTATGAGCGGTATATCTCATCTCCTCAGGGCATAAGTATGTTTGTAAAATGTAATCAGCCGTGTAGCATAATTTCTTAGGTTGAACTACGAGAAAAAATGATTGATGATGCATTGTTTAATTAGTCCTAATTGGACCAGTAACATACATGTTCTTCATATTCCTTACTGATTAAATGGCTTCTTATTCAGTCAAGTTATAATTGAAATGATTGCTTAGAGAATACTGCTCCACTTAGCTATTCAATTAATTTGCCTACTATTGAATAATTATAATATTACTGCTCAGTGTTATTCCATTATTTGCAATAACAATGCTTCTAGCGGAGAGTTATAACTCTTGTTGGGACAATTATTCAATTGTCTCACCCCTGTGGGATTCAACTTTTTAGGTAGATGCTGAGGACGAAGAAACCCTTCAGTGGGTGAACAGCAACAGCAGCAGCAACAACATCAGGGACAACAGTGATCCTCAAGTGGAGACACTATCTGCCAAGTCTTGTATATAGAAAGTCCTATGTGTCGTCTATGTACTCTCAATTCCTAGGAGTCCATAGATGGTTTAAT
The DNA here is from genome assembly GCA_963693085.1 of Alisma plantago-aquatica. Classification (NCBI taxonomy): domain Eukaryota; kingdom Viridiplantae; phylum Streptophyta; class Magnoliopsida; order Alismatales; family Alismataceae; genus Alisma; species Alisma plantago-aquatica. The sequence goes on from OY856413.1 coordinate 417,514,118, forward strand.
ATAGATATGAGAATTTTGGCTTAACGTCTCGAGATTTTTGTATACTGCTCATGTTCAGCTTAATAGGATAGTCAATGTTATGACTCTCAAGATGTAATGATACAGAGATATACTAATGTATCAGCTTGTAAACAACTTATTTCATTTCTTTATGCAACATTTTTTATAGTTGTGGTTCTCTTTACAAAAAGTTTTAAAATTTTGTGATTTTCAATAATTCCGCTGCTAATTAATTGCTTCTGCATCGTTAATAAGGTTTTATCCGAAACGTGTCCCACAATTAGTGGTATCAGAGCTCTAGGTTTGCTGAGTTTACAGATACATAGGACTAGGGTAGAGTTTGTTCTAGTGTCTTCTAGTATATCTGATAGTGTCTTCTTCTCATATAGGAGGAGAAGAGAAAACTAAATATATCTGGATCACATGAGGAACATGTTGCTGAGAGTAGTGTCGCTGCACCTAGAGAAGGTGCAAGAAACTAAGAAAGGGAAGAACATGTATATGAACCACCACAGTTCAACCCAACTGACATGGGGAATATAGCTTTCCAAGCCATGTTTGGGCAGTTCATGACTGCCATGACACACATGTTTGATAGGATGCCTATACATGTACCTAGAGCACCTGCCCATACAAAAGGAGAAGGAACCGGCAAGACGTTTGAATGACTTCGCCGGGTTGGAGCCACAGAATATACTGGAACAGCTGACCCAGCAGATGCTGACTTGTGGCTAACTGAACTAGAGAAGGCCTGTAGAATCCTAAACATCCCAGAGGCTGAGAAGGTTAGACATGCTGTGTATCTTCTGAAGGGGAGTGCTAGTCATTGGTGGACCATGGAAGAATAGAAAAGGCCAGGTGTGGAGATCGAATGGGAAGTATTTCGATGAGAATTTGTCAACAAATACTTTCCTAATATGTTCTTGGATGAGAAAATCTCTCAGTTTGAGAGGTTAAGACAAGGACCTATGAACATTAGCGAATACGAGGCTACGTTCATGGAGCTGTTGCGGTTCTGCCCGCACATGGCATCAACAGATGAAGAAAGGATTAGGCATTTTGAGAAAGGATCAAACACTGAGTTGACCACCCATGTGTCTTCTCTGGAGAATAGGGAAAGGTTTTATACCTTTGTGGATTCAGTCAGGAGGATAGAGAGGTTAGTGTCAGAGAAGAGACAGACCAAGAACAAGAGGATGTATCCCCAGTTCCAAGGATCCTCATCTAAAGATTTCAAGAAACCTAGGTTTTCTGTGCCTACATCACCACCTAGATTCAGAACCCAGACGCAGTGGACATCAAATAGGGGTAGAGGATGAAGCCTACCACTAGAAGGAGCTCGTAGCTCAACATCTATGACAGTTACAGGACCACCCAGACCACAACAACTGAACAGAAGTTGTTACATATGTGGAAAGATGGGACATCTGATGAAAGATTGCAGAGCCAGAGAAGTAAGTGTGACTTAACCTCAAAGGCAGAGTCAACAAGGATATCAAAGGAGACAGTTTCTAGAAAACACTAAAGGACGTGGACAAGCGTCCCAAGCTGGATCATCGGCACCTAGTCATTGAGCACCGAATCAACCACAGGTGACGGTGAGGTTTTACGTGATGAATCCACCTAATGTAGTGATCAACCCTCGGTTTGTGGTAGGTCAGATGGAGTTGTTTAATTCTGATATGTCTACTTCTTGCGTCGTATCTGTTTTAATTGATCCGGGTGCTACACATTCCTTTATCACTCGAAGAGTGATTCTTGATTGTGATATGACTACAAGTCATAGAGCAGATAGTTTGTTGTTAGAAACTCCTTTAATGGGATCTGCTGTGTTACAGGAGATATGTTCTCCCTACATTCTCTTCTTTTCTGATCATCGCATTCAAGTGGATCTTATACCACTTGAGATGCATGGATTCAATGTAATCCTTGGGATGGATACCTTAGAAAGGTATAATGTTGTCTTGGATTGTGAGTCCAAGAAGGATGTGTTCACTGATGAAAGTGACACATGGATCTTTCAAGGAGAAAGAAAGATTCTACCCACCTGTCTTGTGTCGTCTATGGTTGATGAGAAGTTGATGAGACAAGGATGTTATGCATTCTTGGCCCATGTGGTAGATACCACCATGGAAAGTCCTAATCCTGTTGAAGTTCCTGTAGTCAGGGAATTTGAAGATGTATTTCCTGAAGAACTTCCAGGTGTACCTCTGCCCCGAGAAATAGATTTTGAGATTAATCTAGTTCCGGAAACGCAAACGATAGCACAAACACCGTATAGGATGGCACCTACTGAGATGGAAGAACTCAAGAAACAACTGCAAGAGTTTCTTGAGAAGGGTTTCATCTGACCGAGTACTTCACCTTGGGGTGCTCCGGTCCTCTTTGTTAAAAAGAAAGATGGGTCAATGCGGTTGTGCATTGATTATAGACAGTTAAATAAAGTAACATTAAAGAATAAGTGTCCTTTGCCGAGGATTGATGATCTCTTTGATCAGTTGTGTGGTGCAACTGTCTTTTCAAAGATACATTTGAGGTCGGGATATCACCAGTTACGTATTAAGGAGGGTGACATACCTAAGTCTACCTTTAGGACAAGGTATGGTCAGTATGAGTTCATAGTTATGTCGTTCGGACTAACTAATGCACCATCTGCATTTATGTAACTCATGAATAGAATCTTCCGACCTTTTCTTGATCAGTGTTGTTGTTGTCTTCATAGATGACATTCTGATCTACAGTAGAGATGCCCAGCAGCAAGAACATCATCTTTATCAAGCTCTAACTTTGCTAAGAGAGCATAAGTTATATGCTAAGTTTAGCAAGTGTGAGTTCTGGTTACCAGAAGTATCTTTTCTTGGGCACGTAATATCAACTTTAGGTATACGTGTTGACCCTAAAAAGGTAGAGTCTGTCCTGCAATGGGAGCAGTCGAAGACGCCAATGGAGATACGAAGTTTCTTAGGGTTGGCAGGCTATTAGAGGAGGTTCATTAAGAACTTTAGTTCCATAGCTTTACCCTTGACTAAGTTAACCAGGAAGGATGTTCCTTTTACCTAGAGTGACAAGTGTCAGCAATCATTTCAGCTTTTGAAGGAAAGGTTGACAAGTGCAGTTGTGCTTGTTTTAACTGAACAAGGGAAAGGGTATATAGTATTCTGTGATGCCTCTAAGAATGGACTTGGATGTGTGTTGATGCATGATAAACAAGTGATTTCTTTTGCTTCTCGACAGCTTAAGAAACACGAGGATAATTATCCGACACACGATTTAGAGCTAGCTGATGTAGTTCATGCCCTGAAGATCTGGAGACATTATCTTTATGGAGAGACATTCCATATTTTCACAGACCATAAAAACCTTAAGTATATCTTTTCTCAACATGAGATTAACTTGAGGCAATGCCACTGGATGGAGTTAATCAAGGACTACAATTGTACAATTGATTACCATCCAGGGAAGGCCAATGTAGTTGTTGATGCTTTGAGTAGGAAATCAACAACACCAGTTTTAGACAGAGCACAGTTGAATTCTTTGGTGTGCTCTAGGAGAGATATGCTTATCTCCTTAAGGCAAGACAATGTACAGTTAAAAGTATCATTGTTAGCCGGGTTGTTAGCTGAGATGCATATAAAGCCTACCTTGAGACAGCAGATTAAGGAGGCACAACAAGTTGATGTTGTAGTTCAACTGATTAGATCGGAGTATGGTAGTGAGAAATGAGATGGTTTCTATGACTCAGATGATCATGTAGCTTGTTATCATGGTAGAATGATAGTGCCTGATGTGGATAACTTGAGGAAGTTAGTCCTGGAAGAAGCTCATTCTTCAATGTATGCTATGCATCCAAGAAGCACCAAGATGTATCAAAACTTGAAAGATATGTATTGGTGGCCTGGTTTGAAGAAAGACGTTGCTGAGTTTGTTATGCGGTGTCCTATGTGTCAGCAAGTTAAAGCTAAACACCAGAAGCCTATAGGAACAATGCAACCTTTACCCATACCACAGTGGAAGTGGGATCATGTAACCATGGATTTTGTGGTTGGTTTACCTAGAACAGCCAAAGGACATGATTCCATCTGGGTAATAGTTGATAGGTTGACAAAGACAACACATTTCTTACCTGTCAAAACAACCTATTCTGCTGAGAAACTGGCACAGTTGTATGTAGATGAGATAGTGCGACTGCATGAGGTCCCAGTTACAATTGTTTCTGACAGAGGTCCCCAGTTTACGAGTCATTTTTGGGAGCGACTTCATAAAGCTTTAGGCACAAAGTTAAGATTTAGTACAACCTTTCATCCTCAGATTGATGGACAGTCAGAAAGGACTATACAGACTTTGGAAGACTTGCTTAGAGCATGTGTTCTTTAGTTTATAGGAAGTTGGGATCTGCACATAAGTTTGATATAGTTTTCCTACAATAATAACTATCAACATAGCATTGACATGCCACCTTATGAAGCTTTGTATGGTAGACGATGTAGATCTCCCTTATGTTGGTATGAAACTGGTGAGTATCAACTTTTAGGTCATGATCTTGTGCAGCAGACCTCCAAAAAGATTAAGATAATACAACAACAGTTAAAGACTGCACATGATAGGCAGAAATCATATGTTGATAAGCATCGTAGACCTTTAGAATTCTAGGTTGGAGACAGAGTGTACCTCAAGGTCTCACCTTGGAAAGGAGTTCTTAGATTTGGAAGGAAAGGAAAGTTAGCTCCTAGGTTTATGGGGCCTTATCCAATCATTAAACGGATTGGAAAGGTGGCTTATAAGCTAGAGTTACCACCAGAGCTGCAAAAGTTACACCCAGTGTTTCACATTTCCATGCTTAGGAAATCTCATCCTGATATAGAATCAGTTTTGCAACCTATGGAAGTAGAATTGAATGATGATGTATCTTATGAAGAAGGACCTGTGTCGATTCTTGCTAGAAGAATTAAGAAGCTGAAAAAGAAAGACATAAGTCTTGTAAAAGTCCTCTGGAATAACCATGGTGTTGAAGAAGCCACGTGGGAACTAGAGGAACAGATGAGAAGGAAATATCCTGCTATTTTCTCTTAATATGTTTTTGTAATGATTTCGGGGATGAAATCCTTGTAAGGGGTGGATAATTTGTAATATCCCTGACCTGGGTTATGTACTAACCCTAGGTTTTGCTTAAATAAGTGATTAGATACTTGCTTGTACTTCTTTAAATGTAATTAAGGCTTTTGAGGAACCTATATTTCAATTTCAGTCATTTTTGCATAATGTTGAAACATTGTTTTGTTAATAATGGACTGGATATCATTCCAAAGATTCCTAGCCCACAAAGATGCTCCGAACTCAGGCCAATTGCCCTGAACAATTGTTGTTTCAAGCTTATTTCAAAAGTGATAGTCGAACGCATAAAACCCTTTCTAAACGACTGGATATCTGAGAACCAGTCTAGCTTTGTTCCTGGGAGGCGCATCAGCGACAACATCCTCTTGGTCCAAGAAGTTATTCACTCCATGAAATCCCTGCGTGGCAAACAGAAATGGGTATCCATTAAAATTGATCTATCTAAGGCTTTTGACCGCATGAACTGGATGTTCATTGAAGATACACTTATCATAACTGGGCTTCCTAGTACTCTCATTTGTCTTATCTTGAACATTATCTCCTCAGGGAATACCTCGCTACTCTGGGAAGGCAAGCCTCTAGAGCCCTTCAACGCCTGCCAAGGTGTTCGACAAGGTGACCCACTGAGTTCCTATCTCTTCGTTCTTTGCATGGAGCGCTTAAGCCAGGCCATTACCAAGTCTGCTCTGGATGGTGACTGGAAACCGGTTACCCTCTCAAAGGATGGTGTCCTGCTTACGCACGTCATGTTCGCGGACGACCTTCTGCCCATGTCTGAAGTCTCCGACAAACAAGCTAAGAACATTCGGTCTGTCCTTCACACCTTTGCAAAGTTATCTGGGCAAGTCATCTCGCACGAGAAATCTCGATGCTTCTTCTCGCCTAACTGCTCTGTCAGGGAGACGAACTCTTTCTGTCGTCGATTGGGCATCCCTAGCACTGACGACCTTGGGCGTTACCTAGGCGTTCCCCTCCCGCACCACCGCCTTAAAAAGCACACCCACGCCTCCATTTTGCAATCCATCAGGTCCAGGATGAACAGTTGGTCTGCACACCACCTTTCCCTAGCAGGTCGTGTGACCTTGGCTAAGATTACGCTCCAAACAATTCCTTCTTACACAATGCAGATAGTACGCCTCTCGCCTACCCTCTGTGTTGACATCAATCGCCACATTAAAGACTTCATCTGGGCTGGAAGCAGTGGACAACGCCGCCTATCCAAGGTATCCTGGGCATAAATTTCTTGCAGCAAGAATATGGGAGGCCTTGGCCTCAAAGATGCCCATTTGCAGAATGAATCGCCCATGTTAAAGAATGTCTGGCACTTTGTGAATCATCCTACACAGCTTTGGGTTCGTGTGTTGTGTGGAAAATACATCAGGAATGAGTCCTTCCTCAAGCGACCTGGCTCTGCGGCCTGGTCCTTCATTAAATCTTATCTTCCTAAGCTGGAAAGCTTTTGTCATAAAACTGTAATCTATGGCAAATCCACAAATGTCTGGTACAATAAATGGTTACTCGGCAAATCTGTTATGGACCTCGCCCCTTCTACCTTGATCCCAGATGATCTTAGGGATTTAAAAGTCAGCAGTATGTCCCTTGACGATGGTACCTGGGACTAGGACTTCATTCATTACTTCTTACCACCAGCATCATGGACGATCATCCAAAATACCATAGCCCCAATTGCGAGTAATGAACTCGACACTTGGTCCTGGCCACTCGAACCTTATGGTGAATTCTCGGCCAGCTCCGCCTACAACTGGCTCAGCTCGGCCAGCCATCATACTACTAATGTGAATTGGAAAGAAATCTGGTCCCTCCACGCACCGCTAAAGATAAGGACCTTCCTATGGCTTTTACAACACAGATCTCTCCTCACCAATGCGAAGAAGTTCAGAAGACACATCTCTTCGGATAGCTCGTGCCCTCGTTGCCACATAGTGGATGAAACATCGGTACACTGTCTAAGGAACTTCCCAGCAAGTAAACAAGTTTGGACTCATTTAGGGGTAGCTCCCTATTTCTTCTCTCTGCCCGATGATGACTGGTTAGATCTCCTTGCCTCAGGTACGGGTATCCTGGAGGAAAAGCTCATCCGCAGTGTTGGATCTTGGACTCTCTGGCGTACACGTAATGAAGCTGTTCATAATGGAGCACATCAACCGCCTGCCTCCCAAGCAGCCTTCATAAAGAAAAGGGCTGCAGCTATCATGTACCTAGCCCAGATTCAGAGCCTCACAAAACATAAGGTGACCTGGCGTTCACCCCCATCCCTGGACGGCACTGCTCATATCATCTTTGTTGATGCTGCTTTTCAAACACATAGCCTTAAAGTCGGCTATGGAATTCACATCCTAAATGGACAGGGCCGCTATATTCAAGGACATGGTGAGCCCGGCTTAGCCTCCTCGGCCAAAGAAGTTGAGATGAAGGGTATTTTGAAAGCCCTTGATCTCTGCAAGACTAACGACTGGAGGAATTTAACCATCCTTTCTGACTCCACTACCTCTATAGCCTCTCTACTCCGCAAGCAAAGTGAAGCCAATAAACTAGAGCCCTAAAAAACACTAGAGGGGGGGTGAATAGAGTTTTAAAACAATTTTATAAATTATTTCACTCAAACATCCACAATTAAAATGGAAGAAGGAGACAGGTGTTTAGAGTGGTTCCAACTTTAGCAAATACTAAAGTTGTCAGTCCACTACCCTGTTGATTACCCAACCGGGATTTTGAAAGTATTAATTTTATTACCTTCACAAGGATTTACACAAAATACAATACTTTCTTTACACCCCTTGAACAGCCTTCACTTGAAGTAGATGCACCAACTTGAGGTAGCCTTCTTGAAGTAACTCCAAGCTCCCCCTTGAAGTAGCCTTCCTCTCTAGAAGTAACCTCCTGTTGCACCAGCCTTCTTGAAGTAGCTCAAGGTCCCCTTCTTCACCAAGAAGATCTTCAACGTCTCCAATCCGTAGCCTTCAATGTAGGAGTAGCAAGGAGAGTACAAACAACAATAGAGAACAAGAAAGAAAATAGAAATTACAACTTATCCTTTTGTAGCACAATGCTTGATTTGTCTAGATTAAGCGTGTAGATCTCCTAACCAAAGTGTATGGAAATGTAATTGCAGTGGATAGGAGATGCTAGCCTATAGGACACAAATTTTGAGCTAAGAGAAGAAGTAGCCAATTGTCACTATGCTCAATTTGCTCACAAACAGGTTGCTCAAAGTATGCTCAAAGATTTCTCAAGTGTAACAAGTGAGTTTAGGTGTCCTAAGGCATGTCCTATTTATAGGAATGTCCTACAAGTGCTTAAGGACGTTCTAGACACCTTCTAGGGGTTTCTAAGTGCTTAACTAGCCGTTAGGTACAAGTTTGTTGCTTTAGCAACGGCTAATTAATTAATTCTGCAGTTGCAGTCAGAGTCCATCTCGGTCGAGAAATGGTCGACCGAGACACCTACTCAGTCGAACTTTTGTCGACCGACAGGCTCCCTGAATCAAGTGTTTTGCAATGTTTATCTCCAACTGCCAACTACCTTGTCAAATGTGTCTAACGGCTACTTGGGTCTTTCTCGGTCGAGAAGATTGTCGACCGAAAGTGTCTCGGTCGAGGAGTTAGTCGACCGAGATTGACCCTGTTTCAAATTTTCAATTAAAGCACTAAGTGTGTGTATGAGTGTGCATATGTGACACTTATTTGAAGGGGATGACCTATCTAAATGTGATGTTTAGCTAGGGAGAATCTAACGCTTGATTTACATGAAATCTAAGTACTTGTACATTATATATTTGTACAAGTTTTTACAAAGCGATTACATTTCATGAAAATATAAATATGTAATCATATGGATTTCCCTAATTGCTTTGTCATCCACCTTATTCCTGCAACACTCAAGTAGCACGTTAGATTAACAAGAATGAAATGTTTGTCATTATCAAAACAAAGGGATTTATAGATGTCCATTTAGCCAACAATCTCCCCCTTTTTGAAGATGACAAACATTTCCTAAATATAAAATAAGAAAGTATAAAAACATGTGAGTTTCATACCTGAAGATTACCTTTGTAAATTTCTTCTCTTGTTTATAAAATGTGTGCTTATTATTCCCCATGAATTATGGACCATGAAATCCAATCCTTTAGGGAATTTAGCAACTTTCAATGTAAAGCCAAGAGTTTTTGAAACTCATTGATTGAGTTTTGCACAGATACTAAGTTTTATATTTATTTCTCCCCCTTTGTCATTTCAAAAAGATATCCGTTTAAGAATAAATATTGTATAAAAAGTATTGCTCCCCCTTAAATACATATCCGTTTTAAATAGATGGTCAATTTAGCCACAATTTTTAAATTTCAGGTTTTGCAAAAATGTCATCCCTTTTTATTTATGACATATTTATTACTCCCCTTACTTTGTATGCTCTACTAGAGTAGTCTTATAAGCCATATTCGAATGATGCCATAGAGGAATATCCAATATAATCAGTAAATATAACCATTTCATTGCAAAGATCACCATTTTATTACAATCATGCAAAGATAATCATTTCATTACAACTAATACAACGGTCACTCCAAATCTCACTGGAAAGACTTGAGTATTACATCAATATCAGGGTCTTTTCCAAGAAATGGCTCAGCTCCATAATATTGGACTAAAGTTTGCCACTCCAAAGCACCTGTCTTGGTTAAAGCATATGCTTCCAAGAAGGTAGGAACCCGATCAAAACGGAAATGAGCAACAATGTCTTGTAATTGTATTGAGGAGAATTGAGTATGTGTGAGATCTGTAGATGGTGGAGGTGGAGGTTGGTAGTAGTTGTAAGATGGATTATATGGGTTGAGCATGCCAGGATTTAAAGAATAAGGATATTCCTCTGGTTGATTTGGAGAGAGGGTTTGCATCCTTTGATTTAGGTAGGTCATGGCGTGGTGGTTATAGTCTAATTGTCTGCTTAGATGATATTGTGACCCAGCAACATAGGTTAGGGTGTTTTGGATGGGATCATAGGATGGGTTGGTAGGAGGAGGTGGTGGTGGTATATCTTGAGTAGATGTCTCACCTTCTGTCCTAGCCCTCTTGTGACCAAAATCAATTCCCATTTTCTCTATTGTGTTTTTACTTATTTTTTGTGATCTTCTTTCCCATGTGTATCCCATATCCTCAATTTGTGTTTTAAGAAAATGTTGAGTGATTTGGCATACAAAATCAGCATATGGGGGATTGCCAGAAAACTCAAGCATGTTCTTAAGGATTATGCGGATAAAATTTGTGTGAATACGTTTGATAATGGCATAAATTAAACACATGCGAAAAATAGGAACTTCAGACTTGTTTGCTCTAGGATGTATGTTGGTGGAAACAATAAGATTGACAATCTTAGCTGCTGGTTTGAGATTAATGGCATAGTAGGTACCCCGATCTTTTTTTTTTTAATTAAGCCAGAGGGATCTTTTATTCATCCCACCCCTCTCTTGTGGGCAAAAACATCCAAACAATACATCTCCTACTTATAACTTGCAGGTAAAGCCCAAACAAGAACCCACAAAAGACCAAACAACAAACAAAAAGCATCACCATCAAAAGTTCAGCTCACCTTCTTCCTTTGCAAATGCACATAAGGAGTATTCCTTTTCTCCAGGATAGCCATCCCACGAATACATCTAGGCACTCTGTTGATGTCAGTGATAATTGACATGTACGAGTGTTCTCTTCCCCAAAGACCAATAGCTCTAGGGATCGCATTTGTAGCTCTATGAATAAGCGATCCAGTGATGTAACGTCTCTTCATCTCCGATCTCAACTCCTGAGCTCGAGATCTGATCCTCCAAGGTTCCTTTCCATCGTTCCAAAGGATATTAAAAACCTCCTCATTATCTATCTCAATGGATGAAATTCTCAACATGAGGTCATTTGTAATCTTTAACCCGACAATGCAAGCTTGTATATAAGCATCAGTATAATCTATATCAGTAATCCAAGCAAAAAACATAGCACATATGTCAGCATTATGGTTCCTCACGATACCAGCAGCCCATCTTATTTTATGCCCATCCGTGCAAATGCCATAACCAATCGTTAAGTTCATCTTAAGATTGAACAAGTCGGGCTTTACCCATCTGAGCAACTGTATTTCTCTCAACACAATCATCGGCTCTTGAATACCCGCAATACGAATCCTCTCATAGTCATCATCTCGAATGATCACAGGGAAGTGTTTCTGACTCATCTTATTGTTGATATAATCGACAATCCTCTTCCATTCAAGATCAATGTCCCGGAGTTTGTTGTCATATCTGGCCGAGCATCTGCATCTCCAGATACTAGAAGGAATCTGCAGAGCAACCTGTCCAGCAATCCAATCATCAAAACGATTGGAAAAACCCAAACCAGCCATCTTAATCAGCGAGTTCATGTTTGCCGGCGCTTCCTTACCCGTCATCTGAGAAAAATTAGACCACAGCTTCCTAGCCGTCTGACCATTGAAGAACAAATGGGTCGTCTCCTCCTCTTGAGGGCTCACGCAACAGTTACAACAAGAGGCAAGAGCAATGCAGTAGCTATTCTTGATGTTGTCATCTGTGGGAGTAGCTTTCCTCACTATCTTCCACAGCAGCGCACTAGCCTTAAGTGAATCGAGCTTCCAAATCCTACCAAGCTCAGTCATATCGACTGTCATAGGAGGTCTTAGGATCTTCTTTGCAGATTTGAGCGAGAAGGAACCATTCTTCGTAGGGCCCCAGACGATGTTGTCATCTGAATTGGTTAGCCAAACACCCGAGCTTCTTATAAACTTCATACCTTGTTCGTTTACGATATGACTAATGGATTGCCAATCCCACCCATTGTCACTGCTCCAGAAATCTTTAACTAAGACAAAATGGCTCGTTTAATGTATTAGATTGAAAAATGGCTCGTTTAATGTCACTAAGACTGACAGTATTATCACCTTGGGAAAATATATTGAGTGGATTTCCAGTTGTAAGGTCAAGAGTGTCTTGATATTCATCTAAGTCAATGTTGAGCATGTCAAGAATATCCTCTTCAGTAAATCGAAAGCTATGCCCATTTCCATAGAGTAGAAGAAGTTATTTTCATTTTCGGAATGGGAGATTAGGTTTGCATAGAACTCATTTACCACTTTGGAAGAATAGGAAGGGAAAGAAGGGTTAAGAAATTCTTTCAAATTTTGCACCTCAAAAAGATCTTCCAGGTCGACGATACTGAGGAAGTCCATGACGTCAACCGGCTGTCGTGGAAGAGGAGTTTTGGAGGAGAGCCTGAGATAGCGATCACCAGCATCTACGTCGACGAAGGGGATGTCGTTGATGATCGTCAATGGTGGAGTAGCCTCCCTTCCTTTCTTGCTAGCAACTTTCTTCTTTCCACGTGTAGATGATGAGGCCATTTCTTTGCTTTAAGGTGGAGAAGAAGCAAGAAAGTCTTTGGGATGAAGAAGCTAAAGAATTGCACAAGAATGTACTAAAGAGAAGCTATCGAAGTAAGAATATGAGAGTGTCTAACAATGACCCGTTTTTGGTCCCTTTTATAGCAAATCAGTGACCAGGTCGGTCGACAATTCGTCGACCGATCGACCGCAACGCTCATATCCCAGACGCGCCACTCGCCCCCCCCCAACGGTCAACTGCAATGGTCATAAAATGGTTGGATTGCAATGGTTATATCCCAACAGTCAATTCTCAGTCGAAAAATTGTCAACCGACACTGGCTCGGTCGAACAATTGTCGACCGGAAGTGTATCCTATGTTATTTCTGTCTGAGGTCTGTCGGTCAAAAGAGATAGGCTGACCGAGATGTTTTCGGTCGAAGAATTTGTCGACCGACAGACTTACTGGGTATGAATTTTTTAAGCTAATTTTTTATGGCAAATGATAGGCTAAATTTGTAGAGCATATATACTTTCTAAGGGAGTAATATTGTGATTATTGTTACCAATATTTGGACAATTTTGTGATCATAAATTAATTGTTCTTTTAATCACAATTTTTTTTATAGAAAATGATATTCAAATAAGTATTGTGTCAAACTTATTTTAGGTCGACTTTGACTATGACCATAGCGCCCCTTGGTCAAATTTTATTTCAACCAAGAGGCAAATTTGCAGATTTCCAAATTGAATACTCATATATAATATCTGCATGTAATTTGATTAGATATCAATTTGAAGTATTTTAAACAACACTCAATATGAAAACATTTTGTCCTTGATTTTTCTTAGAATATAAGCTTTGTTGTAGTTACATGAATATCAAATTTCACTTCTTCTTGTATCCACATAAGATTCTTGAGTAATATCTCGGTTCTTAAAAGATACCAATTGAGAAATATTTATCTTATGTGTTGCAAGCATTAAAACAACATATAACCAACAAATCATTTTGTTTGCCTATGTATCATCAAGGATGCAATAATCATTATAGAAGGTTGAATAATGAAATGTTGAAAATATATCCATGATGTAATTAAAAAAAACATGAAATTTAACATATGGTTTCTATGTGAATAAATCAAAGAATACTTGGAACGGACCATGTAGGTAGTAATTTTGACTTAAATATGATTCATAATTTTCAGTTTTAAATCATTTTGAGAATGAACCAAATTAATCTCATATACGTTCTCAAAGATAATTTCCAGAATGTATACTTTGTTTTGCATGTACAAACAGTTATTAATAACAAGTAGATAGCAATTTGACCAATCGAAAATAGCAGATTTATTTCAGACTGGAAATCAGTGACCTGCTCAGTCGACAATTTCTCGACCGACTGTTCTCTCGATCGACAGTTTCTCGACCGACAAGATTTCTGAAATGTTTTTTGAACTGTTAATTGCTTCCAAGTAAAACACAATTATTCAAGTTAGATGTTTAGATACTTGAATTAATTTGATATCCCATTATGTTGAGTTGAGATAGACATAGAAATATACAACATAGGTCCTTGGTCATATCTCAACTTAATTTCGTTCATTTAGTTTGGAGGTTTTGGAACCCAAACTAACTCAACATCCTTTTTCTTATAAGGACATGAAAAAGAATAGTGACCAAGACGCAAACAATAATGACAACATATAGAATCAACCTCATATCTCTTTCTATGATTTTGGTCTAGGTTGTTCTTGGGTATATTTGTATTTGTGCCTTTAGGTACATACATAGATTGATGTGCTTGTGTCTTTTTCCAACTAGGTTTATGATAAGATTTTCCTTTAGGCTTGTAACCTAGTCCTCTCCTTCCAACTTGATGATATGGATCATTTAAGATTTTATCAAGAATGCCATTATTATTTAGACTACTAACTTTTTGCTGTAACTTAGCAATCTCATCCATTCTCTTCTTGATATCTAGCTTTGCTTGATCTAGATTAGATGATAATGAATTTCTTTCTTTCACGATAGTATCATAATCTAGATGTGAGCACAAAACAGGTTGTTTTTTAAGATCATTCACTTGAGTCTGCAAATTAATCTTTTCTAGAGAAAGGAGATTACAATTTGCTTCTACAGATTTTAGCTTAATATCATGATCTTCAATAACCTTTTTGAGATCTTCATTTTCAGATGTAAGAGCAAGAATCTTAGCATCTAACTCATCATTTGCTTTATTAGATTTCTTTAATTTCTTCTTGCACTCAATATATTTATTGTGTGTCTCTTCAAGAGAAGCAACTAGCTCTTCTTTAGATAAATCAAAAAGGCTTACCTCTTCTTCTTCTTCTTCACTTATTCTAGCAATAAGACATTCTTTATGTGTATCTTCCTTCTTTGACCTCCACGGGCAACCAAGTGTTGCATGGCTTGTTCCTAAGCACCAACTGCAACTTGTTGAAGGTTGCCCCATACTTTTCCTTTGTTTGCGGTTGTAGACACCACCACCCTTCATACTTCAAGACTCTATTAGAGCTCCTTGAAGCCTGCTCTGATACCAATTGAAAAACACTAGATGGGGGGTGAATAGAGTTTTAAAACAATTTTATAAATTATTTCACTCAAACAACCACAAATGAAAATGGAAGAAGGAGACAGGTGTTTAGAGTGGTTCCAACTTTAGCAAATACTAAAGTTGTCAGTCCACTACCCGGTTTCTTACCCAACCGGGATTTTGAAAGTATTAATTTTATTACCTTCACAAGGATTTACACAAAATACAATACTTTCTTTACACCCCTTGAACATCCTTCACTTGAAGTAGATGCACCAACTTGAGGTAGCCTTCTTGAAGTAACTCCAAGCTCCCCCTTGAAGTAGCCTTCCTCTCTAGAAGTAACCTCCCGTTGCACCATCCTTCTTGAAGTAGCTCAAGGTCCCCTTCTTCACCAAGAAGATCTTCAACCTCTCCAATCCGCAGCCTCCAACCTAGGAGTAGCAAGGAGAGTACAAACAACAATAGAGAACAAGAAAGAAAATAGAAATGACAACTTATCCTTTTGTAGCACAAGGCTTGATTTGCCTAGATCAAGCGTGTAGATCTCCTAACCAAAGTGTATGGAAATGTAATTGCAGTGGATAGGAGATGCTAGCCTATAGGACACGAATTTTGAGCTAAGAGAAGAAGTAGCCAATTGTCACTATGCTCAATTTTCTCACAAACAGGTTGCTCAAAGTATGCTCAAAGATTTCTCAAGTGTAACAAGTGAGTTTAGGTGTCCTAAGGCATGTCCTATTTATAGGAATGTCCTACAAGTGCTTAAGGACGTTCTAGACATCTTCTAGGGGTTTCTAAGTGCTTAACTAGCCGTTAGGTACAAGTTTGTTGCTTTAGCAACGGCTAATTAATTAATTCTACAGTTGCTGTCAGAGTCCATCTCGGTCGAGAAATGGTCGACCGAGACACCTACTCGGTCGAACTTTTGTCGACCGACAGGCTCTCTGAATCAAGTGTTTTGCAACATTTATCTCCAACTGCCAACTACCTTGTCAGATGTGTGTAACGGCTACTTGGGTCTTTCTCGGTCGAGAAGATTGTCGACCGAAAGTGTCTCGGTCGAGGAGTTAGTCGACCGAGATTGACCCTGTTTCAAATTTTCAATTAAAGCACTAAGTGTGTGTATGAGTGTGCATATGTGACACTTATTTGAAGGGGATGACCTATCTAAATGTGATGTTTAGCTAGGGAGAATCTAACGCTTGATTTACATGAAATCTAAGTACTTGTACATTATATATTTGTACAAGTTTTTACAAAGTGATTACATTTCATGAAAATATAAATATGTAAGCATATGGATTTCCCTAATTGCTTTGTCATCCACCTTATTTCTGCAACACTCAAGTAGCACGTTAGATTAACAAGAATGAAATGTTTGTCATTATCAAAACAAAGGGATTTACAGATGTCCATTTAGCCAACAAGCCCCTGAGGAGGAAAGCTGCTGCTATCCTATCCAATTATCCTGGTGTTCAGATTTCCTTCATACCCCGCATGATGAACCAAGTAGTCGACCACATTGCAAAACATACCTTGTACTCCTTCACTCCTCACATCTTCTCAAGGGATACTCCTCCTTGGTTGAAGTTGGATATCAATGTTTCTATTCCTCATTTAATAGCTGCAGTAGAGAGCGACATGAATAATAACTAGTCTCTACATGAGTTTAAAAAAAATAATGGACTAAAGTGCAAATTACCCAAGTTGAGGGGTTTATTTGCAACTTGCACATGATAAGATGTTCCTCTGATGTTGATACATCATGAGAATGATTATGATGTAGTGATATGGATTCCACAAGCTTGGGTACCAAGATATAGCTTGTAGAGCAACCCTTGTTCTTTAAAACCTAGTTTGGGTGTAAAGTGCAATTTACCCAAAACCTAGGGTCCAACATGTAAAATATACCTCTAGAGTATCTCTCAAGTTTCTTGGCATCAAGAAGAGCAAAGAAAATGAGAGGGATGTTGTGGCATCCAACTCGCAAAAAAAAAATTAACTTAAGCGGAAGCGAAATATTTGTAGTAGATTACTGAAAATCACTAAAAATTAAAACTTTTTGCAAAGAGATCCACACATAGGAAATCTTTTCCATCAAGAACCATTGTATAACATTTACATTCTGGTTCAAACTTACATAACATGTACCATCTATTCTCAGAGACTACAACATCAGTTGCCCTATAAACATTATATACAGACAGCACAAAAACCTTGAGGCATCAAGCCAAAATCTCGAGTCGATGATGAATGCACTATCTATAAATCCTGAGGACCTGAGAGTATAGAGACGACACATAGGAATACTATATATACAACTAGACATGTAGTATCTCCACCTGAGATATTACTGCTGTCCTCGATGCTGCTGTTGTTCCTTCTCTGCCAAAGATTTCCTGCCTCTTTGTCCGCATCCACCTAAAAACATTGGATCCCACGGGGGTGAGATAATTGTAAATTGCCCTAGTGGGAGATATAACTCTCCGCCAAAACATTGTATTGAAATTTAAAGATATGAAACTGAGAAGAGGTTAAGCATTTTAAAGCATCCTCAACTTTGTAAGCATTGCAACTATTTATGATAGAGCAATATATCATCAATTATTTTAATAAGGAATAGGAATGACATGTATATCATTTATCCAACATATATACCATCATATCAAACTTTTCTTGTGACACTCATCATCTTGTTATGTTACCCATGAAACATTCTTGTTTCATTCTGTTGGCCTTAGCCAACCTATTAAACAGATAAAGAGATATATCTACCATGTACTCATTTATCATCAATACATGAATTGGGTTAATATCAATCCTAAATCATCATTACAGGCATTGGGTTATTACCAATCCTGTGTTATAACTACATGCATTTAGCCTCTGCCAGGTATTGGACTCTTCCAAACTTGATTACACCGCCAGGCATTGGACACTACCAATCCTGATTTCACAGCCAGGCATTGGACTCTAACCAATCTTGATTTCATAGCCAGGCATTGGACTCTAACCAATCCTTATTTCACTGCCAGGCATTGGACTTTAACCAATCCTGATTATAGGCATTACACCTCTTCCAGGTATTGGACTTTAACCAAACCTGATTTCACATCCAGGCATTGGACTTTAACCAATCCTGATTTTACAGCCAGGCATTGGACTTTAACCAATCCTGATTAGAGGCATTACACCTCTGCCAGGTATTGGACATTAACCAAACCTGATTTCACAGCCAGGCATTGGACTTTAACCAATACTGATTACAGGCATTACACCTCTACCAGGTATTGGACTTTAACCAAACCTGATTTCACAGCCAGGCATTGGACTTTAACCAATCCTGATTACATGCATTACACCTCTGCCAGGTATTGTACTTTAACCAAACCTGATTTTACAGCCAGGCATTTGACTTTAACCAATCCTGATTTCACAGCCAGGTATTGGACTTTAACCAATCCAGATTACATAGTTCATGGAATTTAATTCCTTTAACTCAGTATTGATCATCACATACTGCTTTAGGCTCTGAACCTTGAGGTTAGCCTGCATAGCTTTACACATTCTTTATTGATTATAGTTGTTCCTCTTATTAAGTTTATTAAAACATTATCCTTTCTTATAATAAACTTTTATAATCATTTTGGTACCTGTCACTATGCCATAATTTCTCTCATGGCTCATAAGGCCCATAAAGCATCTTGTCACCTCTCACTAGGCAGCATAGCATATTACTTCATGTAATACAATAGTAACACCACTATTCCCTCAATAGGGTTAGGGCTTACTTTCATATCATATTATGATTTCACATGTCCCATTATCCAATTTAGGGTTAAGGTTTCCCATCTCACATTAGGATTTCATAGTTATCAAAGTATATCAACTTTGAGATGCTAACTGTGAAGTCTTTCATATCTTAATGTATCACTTACCTCATTACTTCCAACTTTCTTAAGTTATCAGCTTATTTTGGATTTAGGTATTTCGCATCTTAATCCTTTCATCCAGTAACCTATCACTCTTACCATGAAGTGTATAGGTTACACATATGAATGTTCCAATTATCTTTAATGATATGAACTCATCTCAGGTTAAGGCATTTCTTACAATAAGCTTGCCTATAATCAACCATTTATGATATTTCACCCTTATAAGGTTTTACCCACTGTTTTATTATTAGGGTTCTGGGTTGTCATCATGTTTCCCCAAATTAAAGCTTCATGTATTATAACTTCAATTAGGGTTTCACATACCTTTGCCCTTTAATAGGGCTAGGATGGCATATCGCATCACCCTTCATTTAGGATTTCTCATGGAATCGACTTTAATTAGGGTTTCACATGGAATCAACCTCAATTAAGGTTTCCACTATGGTTGCCCACAGCTTGGGTCTACTATTCATCTCCATTAGGATTTCATTTAATTGTTCATAATTAGGGATTCACTATTCATCGCAATTACGGTTTTACATCTCATTTCCCTAAATTGGAGTTTCATATATCATTACCCTAGATTAGGGTTACATCCTCACCCTGCATAAGGGTTTCATTTAGAATTGCCCTCAATTAGGGTTAGAGTTCAATAGCCCTGTCAATTAGGGTTTATGTTCATGATTAGGGTTTCATAATCTCTTTACTTAAGAATAATACCCTTAATCACCTCATGAATCATATTCATGTATGAATTTCATTCTATCATCTTCTCAACTTGATCAGGTCATATCAACCCTTCAATCAAGTACATACAACTATGATTAACATAGAGTACCACATCATTGTCCCTATAAGCAATTAGGGTTCATCTCTTAATTGGCACTAATCACTTAGGTACTATTAGGATTTCAAACTTTGTACCTTCATTGATTATCATTACTAATCCTCATTGGATCAATGCATCATTCATCATCTTAATTCTCAAGGGATTCAATTACATTGGACCTCCAATACATAAGGTATCCAATTGAATTGACCAATTGGATCTTCAATTACAATAGGTGTCCAAGTGAATTAACCAATTGAATCCTCAATCAATTTTGACTACTTGAGCCCCAAACGGTCTTAGTCTTTCAAAGTTCAAACGGTTTGAAACCGTTTGGTAAAGGTGGTGCTTGAGACCGTTTGCTAAAGCAAGTACTTGAAACTGTTTGCTAAAGTACCTTTTTGAAACCGCATGGACTCAACCAGTTTGGGATCGTTTGGTCCCAAACGGTCTTGAGACCATTTGGACTCAAACGGTCTTGAGACTGTTTGGTCCAAACCACCTCAAAACCGCATGGACCAAATATGGTCTCAACCAACCAAATTGAATTAGGGTTTCCAATGTTGATTCCTTCAATCATTGAATTCATGTAACCAATCATCAATTGGACCTATCATCATACTTCGATTGAATTAAATAGGTCAACCTTCAACTTATTCGACCCTCAATTAGTCATCAATTAGGGTTTGAATCCATTGAATTAGGGTTTGGAATCAATGATCCTTCAACATTAATCAATGTAAGATTAGTTACTTTGAAACCCTTGAACCATCATCCAAATTGAACATGTCCTGACCCCAAATGGTCTTGAAGTCGTTTGGATGACCTCCAAATGGTCTTGTGACCGTTTTACCATCTCATCACTCAAATCCAAGTCATCCAATTATGGTTTGGATCATTGGATTGATCACCAAATCAACATTTAATTGCACTTCAACTTAGTACCTTTAGATCTTCAAACACCTAACCATAGTCAACCCTAGACCTCCAAATGGTCTTGGGTGACCCCCAAACGGTCTTGGGATCATTTGGATGACCTCCAAACGGTCTTGAGACCGTTCCCATCATATCACCATTAACCATGTCATTCAATTAGGGTTTTGATCCTAGGATTGGTCACCAAATCAGCACTTAATTGTATTTCAATTTGGTATATTTGGACCTTAAAACACTTGACCATACTTAACCCTATACCTCCAAACAGTCTTGGGTGACCCCCCAAATGGTCTTGAGACCGTTTGGGTGATCCCCAAATGGTTTTGAAACCGTTGGGTCAATCAACCCAAAGCATCAACTCATTCAATTGCAAAATAAGCACTCAGCCGATTAGGGATTATACCATATGTTTGAATCTTCAAATACCTAACCATACTAAACCCTAGACCTCCAAAAAGTCTTGGTTGACCTACAAACGGTCTTGAGACCGTTTGGGTGATTCCCAAATGGTTTAGAAACTGTTTGGGTCAATCAACCCAAATTCCAAACTCAATCACTTAAGAAATCAGCACTCAACCCGATTAGGGTTTAGGTGATTGATGGACCTTCAACTCATGAACCAATTGGAGCTAATCAATAATAATTGATGGGTCATTAACCTAGATCATTATGAACAAATCCCCAAATGGTCAACATCACCAAACGGTCTTAAACCGTTTGCTTCTATGCGGTTTAGTGAAACTGTTTCATTCCAAACAGTTTGAAACCGTTTGCTCCCAAACGGTTTGTGAAACCATTTGGACATTTGATTGAAACCGTTTGGTCTAGATATTTGGGGAGGTGTGTGCTTATGATGATTTCATCATCAGAAATCTCTAGAACCACGAAACCTGCTGTGATTTCCATGGAGATTGCATCAATCAACCAAATCAATAATTGTAAATAGAGAAATGATCATTATTTGATGGGGGATTGAATGCAATAACAAAGTTAGGGTTTCAAGTTATAAAACCCACCTCCAATTGAGATCAAAAGCTCCAATCTCACGGAAACAATGGTGGATGAAGCTCTTGCAACTTCCCCTAGGCTCGTCCTCAAGATTTTGGTTGAAAAGATTTGCTAGGGTTGATGAGGAGATCAAAATAAGAAGAAATCAATGATTTATTTTCGATTTCCACCATGGAATCAAGGAGAACGAAGCTCAAGGACTTAACAACAGGTTTGGGGTCTTGCTCCTGACCCTCCCAAGATCCCTTGGTCGTTTCCCAAGCAAGCAGAAGAAGTGGGGTCGAAAAAGCCTTTCATTTGGCTTGTAAAAGGTCTTTTTATAAAAATTCAATGAGAGAGAATATGCTTTGTAAAAATCCATTTAATCCCAAAAATATGGCCGCCTCTTCCCCCTCAACTTCCTTAGGGACGAGGATATCATGTTTTCCTATTATTCCTCACAATTATCCATGATTTAAAGAAAAGCAAATTAAGCACCTTAAACCATATTATACTAATATCCATATGTGAGTGGATATTTCTTTTTTTCTTATAAAATTGGGATTGAGTTATCCATTCCCTTGGATATTTTCGTGGTCCTTGCAAGGCTCAAGGATGTCCACGCACATATAAATTCAACCATTTTAATTTTGGTTGAAGTCCCTTTAATTAATACATATATTTTTGCCCTAAATTGAATTAGGGTTTCAATTAGGATTAAATCTTGATTATTTTAATATCAAGATTCTCTCTCCTCCAACTTAATTCAAATGAGGCGCCCCTCTCATTTTTTTTTCTCTACATGGTTCCAAGAAACATTAGGGACCTTATTGAAGTGGTAATTTACATATTGCACCCTAGGTTTTGGGTAAATTGCACTTTACACCAAAACTAGGTTTTAATGCACAAACCTAGCTTTATCAACTCTTCCTTGGTACTCAGGCTACCACAAGCCATACCTCTGCATCATATTCATTATCATGATGCTTCAACACTTGAGGAACATCTTATCATGCAACATTTGCAATTTAACCCCTCAACTTGGGTAATTTGCAATTTAGTCCAAAATATGCAAACATTGCTTCAACATTGTTCAAACAGGACCAAAATTGAAACATAAGTTTCTCATGAGCCCTAATTACATTTTACAAGATAAGATTAAGCATATAATCATATTTATTTATTAAAACACCTAGGGTTAAAGCATAACTCAGGTCAGGGATGTTACAAATTATCCACCCCTCATAAGGATTTCGTCGCCGAAATCCCAGATAAAGGAAAACAATTATTATTCATGCATCATATCATCATGTACTCACATAACACCTCATTATTATGGAGACACCATAGAATTTTTATCAATACAAATTTATTACATACAAGTTTATCATGGAATGATTCACATGGAACATATACTCCCATGTTCCTTAATTAATTCAGCCTTTCTCATACAAGATTCACCATTATATTTTGTCATTCACTTGAGACTATAAGTCTTTTTATGCTTCAATTGTGTCACCTTACCTGATGACACAAGACAATCTTTCCTTATTACATGCACTAACTATCTCATTAGTTGTGCATTTTCTTACCATAAGAGGAGGTTACATATCAACCAAGAACTTTTCTCAAATATATCTTCAATTGTCATGTTTATGCAAAGTATAAACCCCTAACATGTGATGTTCATATTATTTTACATGTTTAATTTGATTTCATGGTTGACCATTCCAGGTAGTCAACATAAATCATCTGAAATATCTTTAGGCACCAGGATTTCTTACCTTGGTACCTATTTCATGTGTTAAAAAGACATTACATATTTATCTTCCTTTCATCTTGGGACATTACTTGTTACATATATCTTCACCTTGGAGCCAAAGTCTAAGATAAACTGATACCTTTCTAAGTATCCATCACATAAACTTCTTTATATTATGCACATCAAGTATCCTATGACCCACTTGATTTCCATGTCTCTGAGAGAAAAGAAAACAAGGAATCATATTCCTCATATTATTTCATGTATATTCAACTATTCATGAACCATTTACTCTTTATCTCATCCTAAGTTCCTTGCCTTCAACATAGGAATTATAGGAATGATTACATGACATTATTCCTTTCTTTATTGTTATCTAGCATTTTTATGATCATCTCACGATCTCATCATATTTCCCATTTCCTTATTATGGGAAAGATCACTATTATACTTACCACTCTATTGCATAAGATTCATCTCCCTTATTCTCATTCTTATCTTATGAGGATTATGCTTTTAATTCCTCATACAAACATGCTCATCTGAGGTTATCTCAGATTTCTCTTTCTTATGCTTAGAACAAGACACATTTATTCATTCCATGCTTCTTATTTCATGATACTCATTAGATTGTATCAAAATGACTGCTTGATCAGGGCAATCAAAAAGATTACAATCTAAGAGTTTCCATACTTACTTTATCATCAATAGTTGTATACTTGGCCAGGGTATATAAATATTGAGATTAAGTAGTATGCACTTTTTATACTATCATATTCCTTCCTTTTCATATTATCACAAGTATAAGATTTAACATTACTGGATTTTATCCAGGCATCTCTTCAATACCTCATCTTTTTCTCATATAGGTAAGAGCAACATGAAACATCTATAGTGTTTATTATGCAAAATATAAGTCCTCGTAGGACTGATCAAAGAAAGCTCAATCAATTACCTTCTCAAATTAACTCAGGAAATCATAAAAAGACATATAAGAATGACATTATTTTGTCTAACCTGTCATGATTCGTGGATTATTCACTGCCTCAGGTTGATTCTGCCTCAGAGGTTGATTCACCATAACATTTCTAGTTGAGCAATCTATTGCCAGATGTCCAACCTGTCTACACATGTAGCAAATTCTGGGTGCCAGGTATGGTCTAGAGGGTTCTTTACCCTTTCTAGCTGACCAATGCCTTGGTGCACTAGGTCCTGGTTGTACTGGTGGTACCAAAATCTTTCCCTTTTTGGAACTATTAGGCCTCTATCCCTGGATTTGGATAGGCCTTTTCTCAATTCTCTCTTCCTTGTTCTTTGTTGGACAATTATTTACAATATGTCTAGGCTTTCTACACCTATAGCAAATTCTACTTTTGGGTTGAAACCTATTCCTTCCTTCACTATTTATTGATTCAACAGGCTGAGGTTGAGCACAGACTTGTTCTAAGTCCAAAACTTCATCATTTCCCATTGCTTCCACCTACTGATGTGGATTACATATCCTGTTGATGTCTAAAACATCATCATTAGGGGCTGGTAATCTAGGTTGCACTGCTAGTGCTCGATCCACTAAATACATCATGGTTGCCCTAAATTCCCCAACAGTGATTCCTAAGGAAGGATTTCTTATCACAATTGGATTAGCTAGGGGGTTCTCAGGCAATTGTCCCTCTCTTTCCTGCTCCCCTGCACCTCTTCTTGGTGCAGCATTGCTGTTTTCTGTAGCAAACTCCTCATGTGACCCAGTCATCTTCAAGTTCTTCTTCTCCTATATGAGCAGAAGACACTATCAAATACACTGTATGACACTAGAACAGACTCTACTGCCTTAGCCCTATGTCTCTGTAGACACAGTGAACCTAGAGCCCTGATACCAGTTAATTGTGGCATCTAACTCGCAAAAACAAAATTAACTTAAGCGGAAGCGAATTATTTGCAGCGGATTACTGAAAATCACTAAAAAATAAAACTTTTTGCAAAGAGATCCACACATAGGAAATCTTTTCCATCAAGAACCATTGTATAACATTTACATTCTGGTTCAAATGTACATAACCTGTACCATCTATTCACAAAGACTACAACATCAGCTGCCCTGTAAACATTATATACAGACATCACAAAACCTTGAGGCATCAAGCCAAAATCTCCTGTCGATGATGAAAGCACTATCTATAAATCCCGAGGACCTGAGAGTACAGAGAGGACACATAGGACTACTATCTATACAACTGGACAGGCAGTATCTCCACCTGAGATATTATTGTTGTCCTCGATGCTGCTGTTCCTTCTCTAACAAAGATTTCCTACCTCTTTGTCTGCATCCACCTAAAAACATTGGATCCCACGGGGGTGAAACAATTGTAAATTGCCCCAGTTGGAGATATAACTCTCTGCCAAAACATTGTATTGCAATTTAAAGATATGAAACTGAGCAGAGGTTAAGTAGTTTAATGCATCCTCAACTTTGTAAGCATTGCAACTATTTATGATAGAGCAATATATCATCTATTCTTTTAATAAAGAATAGGAATGACATGTATATCATTTATCCAACATATATACCATCATATCAAACTTTTCTTGTGACACTCATCATCTTGTTATGTTACCCATGAAACATTCTTGTTTCATTCTATTGGCCTTAGCCAACCTGTTAAACAGATAAATAGATATATCTACCATGTACTCATTTATCATCAATACAGGAATTGGGTTAATATCAATCCTAAATCATCATTACAGGCATTGGGTTATTACCAATCATGTGTTATCACTACAGGCATTTAGCCTCTGCCAGGTATTGGACTCTTCCAAACCTGATTACACCGCCAGGCATTGGACACTACCAATCCTGATTTCACAGCCAGGCATTGGACTCTAACCAATCCTGATTTCACAGCCAGGCATTGGACTCTAACGAATCCTGATTTCACAGCCAGACATTGGACTTTAACCAATCCTGATTTGACAGCCAGGCATTGGACTTTAACCAATCTTGATTTCACAGCCAGGCATTGGACTTGAACCAATCCTGATTACAGGCATTACACCTCTGGCAGGTATTGGACTTTAACCAAACCTGATTTCACAGCCAGGCATTGGACTTTATCCAATCCTGATTACAGGCATTACACCTCTGCCATGTATTGGACTTTAACCAAACCTGATTTCACAGCTAGGCATTGGACTTTAACCAATCCTGATTATAGGCATTACACCTCTGCCAAGTATTGTACTTTAACCAAACCTGATTTCACATCCAGGCATTGGACTTTAACCAATCCTGATTTCACAGCCAGGCATAGGACTTTAACCAATCCTAATTACATAGTTCATGGAATTTAATTCATTATTGATCATCACATACTGCTTTAGGCTCTGAACCCTGAGGTTAGCCTGCATAGCTTTACACATTCTTTATTGAATACAGTTGTTCCTCTTATTAAGTTTATTAAAACATTATCCTTTCTTATAATAAACTTTTATAATCATTTTGGTACCTCTCACTATGCCATAATTGCTCTCATGGCTCATAAGGCCCATAAAGCATATTGTCACCTCTCACTAGGCAACATAACATATTACTTCATGTAATACAATAGTAATACCTCTATTCCCTCAATAGGGTTAGGTCTTACTATTCATATCATATTATGATTTCTCATGTCCCATTACCCAATTTAGGGTTAAGGTTTCCCATCTCACATTAGGATTTCATAGTTATCAAAGTATATCAACTTTGAGATGCTAACTGTGAAGTCTTTCATATCTTGATGTATCACTTACCTCATTACTTCCAACTTTCTTAAGTTATCAGCTTATCTTGGATTAAGGTATTTCCCATCTTAATCCTTTCATCCACTAACCAATCACTCTTACCATGAAGTGTATAGGTTAGACATATGAATGGTCCAATTATCTTTAATGATATGAACTCATCTCAGGTTAAGGTATTGCTTACAATAAGCTTGCTTATAATCAACCATTTATGATATTTCACCCTTATAAGGTTTTACCCACTGTTTTATTATTAGGGTTTTGGGTTGTCATCATGTTGCCCCAAATTAAAGCTTCATGTATTATAACTTCAATTAGGGTTTCACATACCTTTGCCCTTTAATAGGGCTAGGATGGCATATATCATCACCCTTCATTTAGGATTTCTCATGGAATCAACTTTAATTAGGGTTTCACATGGAATCAACCTCAATTAAGGTTTCCACTATGGATATCCACAGCTTGGGTCTACTATTCATCTCCATTAGGATTTCATTTAATTGTTCATAATTAGGGATTCACTATTCATCCCAATTAGGGTTTTACATCTCATTTCCCTAAATTGGAGTTTCATATATCATTACCCTAGATTAGGGTTACATCCTCACCCTGGATTAGGGTTTCATTTAGAATTGCCCTCAATTAGGGTTAGAGTTCAATAGCCCTGTCAATTAGGGTTTATTTTCATGATTAGGGTTTCATGATCTCTTTGATTAAGAATCATACCCTTAATCATGTCACGAATCATATTCATGTATGAATTTCATGCTATCATCTTCTCAACTTGATCAGGTCATATCAACCCTTCAATCAAGTACATACAACTATGATTAACATAGAGTACCACATCATTGTCCCTATAAGCAATTAGGGTTCATCCATTAATTGGCACTAATCACTTAGGTACTATTATGATTTCAACCTTTGTACCTTCATTGATTATCATTACTAATCATCATTTGATCAATGGATCATTCATCATCTTAATTCTCATGGGATTCAATTACATTGGACCTCCAATACATAAGGTATCCAATTGAATTGACCAATTGGATCTTCAATTACAATAGGTGTCCAAGTGAATTAACCAATTGAATCCTCAATCAATTTTGACTACTTGAGCCCCAAATGGTCTTAGTCTTTCAAAGTTCAAATGGTTTGAAACCGTTTGGTAAAGGTGGTTCTTGAGACCGTTTGCTAAAGCAAGTACTTGAAACTGTTTGCTAAAGTACCTTTTCGAAACTGCATGGACTCAACCAGTTTGGGATTGTTTGGTCCCAAACGGTCTTGAGACCATTTGGACTCAAACGGTCTTGAGACCGTTTGGTCCAAATCACCTCAAAACCGCATGGACCAAATATGGTCTCAACCAACCAAATTGAATTAGGGTTTCCAATGTTGATTCCTTCAATCATTGAATTCATGTAACCAATCATCAATTGGACCTATCATCATACTTCGATTGAATTAAATAGGTCAACCTTCAACTGATTTGACTCTCAATTGACCCTCAATTAGTAATCAATTAGAGTTTGAATCCATTGAATTAGGGTTTGGAATCAATGATCCTTCAACATTAATCAATGTAAGATTAGTTACTTTGAAACCCTTGAACCATCATCCAAATTGAACATGTCCTGACCGCAAATGGTCTTGAGGTCGTTTGGATGACCTCCAAATGGTCTTGAGACCATTTTACCGTCTCATCACTCAAATCCAAGTCATCCAATTAGGGTTTGGATGATTGGATTGATCACCAAATCAACATTTGATTGCACTTCAACTTAGTACCTTTAGATCTTCAAACACCTAACCATAGTCAACCCTAGACCTCCAAACGGTCTTAGGTGACCCCCAAACGGTCTTGGGATCGTTCGGATGACCTCTAAATGGTCTTGAGACCGTTTTCCCATCATATCATCATTAACCATGTCATTCAATTAGGGTTTTGATCCTAGGATTGGTCACCAAATCAACACTTAATTGTATTTCAATTTGGTATCTTTGGACCTTCAAACACTTGACCATACTTAACCCTATACCTCCAAACGGTCTTGGGTGACTCCCAAATGGTCTCGTGATCCCCAAATGGTTTTGAAACTGTTTGGGTCAATCAACCCGAAGCATCAACTCATTCAATTGCAAAATCAGCACTCAGCCGATTAGGGTTTATACCATATATTTGAATCTTCAAATACCTAACCATACTCAACCCTAGACCTCCAAACGGTCTTGGTTGAACTCCAAACGGTATTGAGACCGTTTGGGTGATTTCCAAACATGTTAGAAACCATTTGGGTCAATCAACCCAAGTTTCAAACTCAATCACTTATGAAATCAGCACTCAACCCGATTAGGGTTTGGGTGATTGATGGACCTTCAACTCATGAACCAATTGGAGTTAATCAATAATAATTGATGGGTCATTAACCTATATCATTATGAACAAATCCCCAAATGGTAAACCCTGGTCAACATCACCACACAGTCTTAAACCATTTTTTTCTATGCGGTTTAGTGAAACCATTTCATTCTAAACGGTTTGAAACTGTTTGCTCCCAAACGGTTTGTGAAACCGTTTGGACATTTGATTGAAACCCTTTGGTCTAGATATTTGGGGAGGTGTGTGCTTATGATGATTTCATCATCATAAAGCTCTAGACCCACGAAACGTTTTGTGATTTCCATGGAGATTGCATCAATCAACCAAATCAATAATTGTAAATAGAGAAATGATCATTATTTGATGGGGAATTGAATGCAATAACACAGTTAGGGTTTCAAGTTATAAAACCCGCCTCCAATTGAGCTCCAAAGCTGCAATCTCACGGAAACAATGGTGTATGAAGCTCTTGCAACTCCCCCTAGGCTCGTCCTCAAGATTTTGGTTGAAAAGATTGGCTAGGGTTGATGAGGAGATGAAAATAAGAAGAAATCAATGATTTATTTTCGATTTCCACCATGGAATCAAGGAGAACGAAGCTCAAGGACTTAACAACAGGTTGGGGGTCGTCCTCTTGACCCTCCCAAGATCCCTTGGTCGTTTCCCAAGCAAGGAGAAGAAGTGGGGTCGAAAAAGCCTTTCATTTGGCTTGTAAAAGGTCTTTTTATAAAAATTCAATGAGAGAGAATATGCTTTGTAAAAATCCATTTAATCCCAAAAATATGGCCACCTCTTCCCCCTAAACTTCCTTAGGGACGAGGATATCTTGTTTGCCTCTTACTCCTCTCAATTATCCATGATTTAAAGAAAAGCAAATTAAGCACCTTAAACCATATTATACTAATATCCATATGTGAGTGGATATTTCTTTTTCTTAAAAAATTGTGAGTGAGTTATCCATTCCGTTGGATATTTTCGTGGTCCTTGCAAGACTCAAGGATGTCCACGCACATCTCAATTCAACCATTTTAATTTTGGTTGAAGGCCCTTTAATTAATATATATATATTTTCCCTAAATCGAATTAGGGTTTCAATTAGGATTAAATCTTGATTATTTTAATATCAAGATTCTCTCTCCTCCAACTTAATTTAAATAAGGTGCCCCTCTCATTTTCTTTGCTCTACATGGTGACAAGAAACATTAGGGACCTTATTGAAGTGGTAATTTATTTATTGCACACTAGGTTTTGGGTAAATTGCACTTTACACCAAAACTAGGTTTTAATGCACAAACCTTGCTTTATCAACTCTTCCTTGGTACTCAAGCTACCACAAGCCATACCTCTTCATCATCTTCATTCTCATGATGCTTCAACACATGAGGAACATCTTATCATGAAAAAATTGCAATTTAACCCCTCAACTTGGGTAATTTGCAATTTAGTCCAAAATAAGCAAACATTGCTTCAACATTGTTCAAATAGGACCAAAATTGAAACATAAGTTTCTCGTGAGACCTAATTACTTTTTACAAGATAAGATTAAGAATATAATCATATTTATTTATTAAAACACCTATGGTTAAAGCATAACCCAGGTCAGGGATGTTATAAATCCACCCCTCATAAGGATTTCATCCCCGAAATCCCAGATAAAGGAAAACAATTATTATTCATGCATCATATCATCATTTACTCACATAACACCTCATTATTATGGAGACACCAAAGAGTTTTGATCAATACAAAGTTATTACATACAAGTTTATCATGGAATGATTCACATGGAACATATACTCCCATGTTCCTTAATTAATTCAGCCTTTCTCATACACGATTCACCATTATATTCTGTCATTCACTTGAGACTATAAGTCTTTTTATGCTTCAATTGTGTCACCTTACCTGATGACACAACACAAGCTTTCCTTATTACATGCACTAACTATCTCATTAGTTGTGCATTTTCTTACCATAAGAAGAGGTTACATATCAACCAAGAACTTTTCTCAAATATATCTTCAATTGTCATGTTTATGCAAAGCATAAACCCCTAACATGTGATGTTCATATTATTTACATGTTTAATTTTATTTCATGGTTGACCATTCCAGGTAGTCAACATAAATCATCTGATATATCTTTAGGCACCAGGATTTCTTACCTTGGTACCTATTTCATGTGTTAAAAACACATCACATCTTTATCTTCCTTTCATCTTGGGACATTACTTGTTACATATATCTTCACCTTGGAGCCAAAGTCCAAGATAAACTGATACCTTTCTAAGTATCCATCGCATAAACATCTTTATATTATGCACATCAAGTGTCCTATGACCCACTTGATTGCCATGTCCCTGAGAGAAAAGAAAACAAGGAATCATATTCCTCATATTATTTCATGTATATTGAACTATTCATGAACCATTTACTCTTTATCTCATCCTAAGTTCCTTGCCTTCAACATAGGAATTATAAGAATGATTACATGACATTATTCCTTTATTTATTGTTATCTAGCATTTTTATGATCATCTCACGATCTCATCACATTTCCCATTTCCTTATTATGTTAAAGATCTTTATTATACTTACCACTCTATTGCATAAGATTCATCTCCCTTATTCTCATTCTTATCTTATGAGGATTATGCTTTTAATTCCTCATACAAACATGCTCATCTGAGGTTATCTCATATTTCTCTTTCTTAAGCTTAGAACATGAAACATTTATTCATTCCATGCTTCTTATTTCATGATACTCATTAGATTGTATCAGAATGACTGCTTGATCAGGGCAATCAAAAAGATTACAATCTAAGAGTTTCCATACTCACTTTATCATCAATAGTTGTATACCTGGCCAGGGTATATAAATACTGAGATTAAGTAGTATGCACTTTTTATACTATCATATTCCTTCCTTTTCATATTATCACAAGTATAAGATTTAACATTACTGGATTTTATCCAGGCATCTCTTCAATACCTCATCTTCTTCTCATAGAGGTAAGAGCAACATGAAACATCTATAGTGTTTATTATGCAAAATATAAGTCCTCATAGGACGGATCAAATAAAGCTCAATCAATTACCTTCTCAAATTAACTCAGGAAACCATAAAAAGACATATAAGAATGACATTATTTTGTCTAACCTGTCATGATTCGTGGATTATTCACTGCCTCAGGCTGATTCTGCCTCAGAGGTTGATTCACCATAACATTTCTGGCTGAGCAATCTCTTGCCAGATGTCCAACCTGTCTACACATGTAGCAAATTCTGGGTGCCAGGTATGGTCTAGAGGGTTCTTTACCCTTTCTAGCTGACCAATGCCTTGGTGCACTAGGTCCTGGTTGTACTGGTGGTACCAAAATCTTTCCCTTTTTGGAACTATTAGGCCTCTATCCCTGGATTTGGATAGGCCTTTTCTCAATTCTCTCTTCCTTGTTCTTTGTTGGACAATTCTTTACAATATGTCCAGGCTTTCTACACCTATAGCAAATTCTGCTTTTGGGTTGAAACCTATTCCTTCCTTCACTATTTATTGATTCAACAGGCTGAGGTTGAGCACAAACTTGTTCTAAGTCCAGAACTTCATCATTTCCCATTGCTTCCACCTACTGATGTGGATTACATATCCTATTGATGTCCAAAACATCATCATTAGGGGCTGGTAATCTAGGTTGCACTGGTAGTCCTCGATCCACTAAATACATCATGGTTGCCCTAAATTCCCCAACAGTGATTCATAAGGAAAGATTTCTTATCACAATTGGATTAGCTAGGGGATTCTGAAGCAATTGTCCCTCTCTTTCCTACTCCCCTGCACCTCTTCTTGGTGCATCATTGCTGATTTCTACAGCAAACTCCTCATGTGACCCAGTCATCTTCAAGTTCTTCTTCTCCTATATGAGCAGAAGACACTATCAAATACAATGGATGACACTAGAACATACTCTACTACCTTAGTCCTATGTCTCTGTAGACTCAGTGAACCTAGAGCTCTAATACCACTTAATTGTGGCATCCAACTCGCAAAAACAAAATTAACTTAAGCGGAAGCAAGTTATTTGCAGCGGGTTACTGAAAATCACTAAAAATTAAAACTTTATGCAAAGAGATCCACGCATAGGAAATATTTTCCATCAAGAACCATTGTATAACATTTACATTCTGGTTCAAACGTACATAACCTGTACCATCTATTCTCAGAGACTACAACATCATCTTCCCTGTAAACATTATATATAGACAACACAAAAACCTTGAGGCATCCAGCCAAAATCTCGAGTCGATGATGAAAGCACTATCTATAAATCCCGAAGACCTGAGAGTACAGAGATGACACATAGGACTACTATCTATACAACTGGACAGGCAGTATCTCCACCTGAGATATTACTGCTATCCTCGATGTTGCTGTTGTTCCTTCTCTGCAAAAGATTTCCTACCTCTTTGTCCGCATCCACCTAAAAACATTGGATCCCATGGGGGTGAGACAATTGTAAATTGCCCCAGCGGGAGATATAACTCTCTGCCAAAACATTGTATTGCAATTTAAAGATATGAAACTGAGCAAAGGTTGAGCAGTTTAAAGCATCCTCCACTTTGTAAGCATTGCAACTATTTATGAAAGAGCAATATATCATCTATTCTTTTAATAAGGAATAGGAATGACATGTATATCATTTATCCAACATATATACCATCATATCAAACTTTTCTTGTGAGACTCATCATCTTGTTATATTACCCATCAAACATTCTTGTTTCATTCTGTTGGCCTTAGCCAACCTTTTAAACAGATAAATAGATATATATACCATGTACTCATTTATCATCAATACAGGAATTGGGTTAATATCAATCCTAAATCATCATTACAGGCATTGGGTTATTACCAATCCTATGTTATCACTATAGGCATTTAGCCTCTGCCAGGTATTGGACTCTTTCAAACCTGATTACACCGCCAGGCATTGGACACTACCAATCCTGATTTCACAACCAGGCATTGGACTCTAACCAATCCTGATTTCACAGCCAGGCATTGGACTCTAACCAATCCTGATTTCACAGCCAGACATTGGACTTTAACTAATCCTGATTATAGGCATTACACCTCTTCCAGGTATTGGACTTTAACCAAACCTGATTTCACAGCCAGACATTGGACTTTAACCAATCCTGATTTCACAGCAGGCATTGGACTTTAACCAATCCTGATTTCACAGCCATGCATTGGACTTTAACCAATCCTGATTACATGCATTACACCTCTTCCAGGTATTGGACTTTAACCAAACCTGATTTCACAGCCAGGCATTGGACTTTAACCAATCCTGATTACAAGCATTACACCTATGCCAGGTATTGGATTTTAACCAAACCTGATTTCACAGCCAGGCATTGGACTTTAACCAATCCTGCTTACAAGCATTACACCTCTGCCAGGTATTGTACTTTAACCAAACCTGATTTCACAGCCAGGCATTGGACTTTAACCAATCCTAATTTCACAGCCAGGCATTGGACTTTAACCAATCCTGATTACATAGTTTGTGGAATTTAATTCCTTTAACTCATTATTGATCATCACATACTACTTTAGGCTCTGAACCCTGAGGTTAGCCTGCATAGCTTTACACATTCTTTATTGAATGCAGTTGTTCCTCTTATTAAGTTTATTAAAACATTATCCTTTCTTATAATAAACTTTTATAATCATTTTGGTACCTCTCACTATGCCATAATTGCTCTCATGGCTCATAAGGCCCATAAAGCATCTTGTCACCTCTCCCTAGGCAACATAACATATTACTTCATGTAATACAATAGTAACACCTCTATTCCCTCAATAGGGTTAGGGCTTACTATTCATATCATATTATGATTTCTCATGTCCCATTACCCAATTTAGGGTTAAGGTTTCCCATCTCACATTAGGATTTCATAGTTATCAAAGTATATCAACTTTGAGATGCTAATTGTGAAGTCTTTCATATCTTGATGTATCACTTACCTCATTACTTCCAACTTTCTTAAGTTATCATGTTATCTTGGATTAAGGTATTTCCCATCTTAATCCTTTCATCCACTAACCTATCACTCTTACCATGTAGTTTATAGGTTACACATATGAATGGTCCAATTATCTTTAATGATATGAACTCATCTCATGTTAAGGCATTGCTTACAATAAGCTTGCCTATAATCAACCATTTATGATATTTCACCCTTATAAGGTTTTACCCACTATTTTATTATTAGGGTTCTGGGTTGTCATCATGTTTCCCCAAATTAAAGCTTCATGTATTATAACTTCAATTAGGGTTTCACATACCTTTGTCCTTTAATAGGGCTAGGATGGCATATAGCATCACCCTTCATTTAGGATTTCTCATGGAATCAACTTTAATTAGGGTTTCACATGGAATCAACCTCAACTAAGGTTTCCAATATGGTTACCCACAGCTTGGGTCTACTATTCATCTCCATTAGGATTTCATTTAATTGTTCATAATTAGGTATTCACTATTCATTCCAATTAGGGTTTCATATATCATTACCCTAGATTAGGGTTACATCCTCACCCTGGATTAGGGTTTCATTTAGAATTGCCCTCAATTAGGGTTAGAGTTCAATAGCCCTATCAATTGGGGTTTATGTTCATGATTAGGGTTTCATGATCTCTTTGCTTAAGAATCATACCCTTAATCACCTCATGAATCATATTCATGTATGAATTTCATGCTATCATCTTCTCAACTTGATCAGGTCATATCAACCCTTCAATCAAGTACATACAACTATGATTACCATAGAGTACCACATCATTGTCCCTATAAGCAATTAGGGTTCATCCCTTAATTGGCACTAATCACTTAGGTACTATTAGGATTTCAACCTTTGTACCTTCATTGATTATCATTACTAATCATCATTGGATAAATGAATCATTCATCATCTTAATTCTTAAGGGATTCAATTACATTGGACCTCCAATACATAAGGTATCCAATTGAATTGACCAATTGGATCTTCAATTACAATAGGTGTCCAAGTGAATTAACCAATTGAATCCTTAATCAATTTTGACTACTTGAGCCCCAAATGGTCTTAGTCTTTCAAAGTTCAAACGATTTGAAACCGTTTGGTAAAGGTGGTGCTTGATACCGTTTGCTAAAGCAAGTACTTGAAACCGTTTGCTAAAGTACCTTTTTGAAACCGCATGGACTCAACCAATTTGGGATCGTTTGGTCCCAAACGGTCTTGAGACCATTTGGACTCAAACGGTCTTGAGACCATTTGGTCCAAACCACCTCAAAACCGCATGGACCAAATATGGTCTCAACCAACCAAATTGAATTAGGGTTTCCAATGTTGATTCCTTCAATCATTGAATTCATGTAACCAATCATCAATTGGACCTATCATCATACTTCGATTGAATTAAATAGGTCAACCTTCAACTGATTTGACCCTCAATTGACCCTCAATTAGTCATCAATTAGGGTTTGAATCCATTGAATTAGGGTTTGGAATCAATGATCCTTCAACATTAATCAATGTAAGATTAGTTACTTTGAAACCCTTGAACCATCATCCAAATTGAACATGTCCTGACCCCAAACAGTCTTGAGGTCGTTTGGATGACCTCCAAATGATCTTGAGACCATTTTCCCATCTCATCACTCAAATCCAAGTCATCCAATTAGGGTTTGGATGATTGGATTGATCACCAAATCAACATTTGATTGCACTTCAACTTAGTACCTTTAGATCTTCAAACACCTAACCATAGTCAACCCTAGACCTCCAAACGGTCTTGGGTGACCCCCAAACGGTCTTGGGATCGTTTGGATGACCTCCAAACGGTCTTGAGATCGTTTTCCCATCATATCATCATTAACCATGTCATTCAATTACGGTTTTGATCCTAGGATTGGTCAACAAATCAGCACTTAATTGTATTTCAATTTGGTATCTTTGGACCTTCAAACACATGACCATACTTAACCCTATACTTCCAAACGGTCTTGGGTGACCCCCAAACGGCCGTGAGACCGTTTGGGTGATCCCCAAATGGTTTTGAAACCGTTTGGGTCAATCAACCCAAAGCATCAACTCATTCAATTGCAAAATCAGCACTCAACCGATTAGGGTTTATACCATATGTTTGAATCTTCAAATACCTAACCATACTCAACCCTAGACCTCCAAACGTTCTTGGTTGACCTCCAAATGGTCTTGAGACCGTTTGGGTGATTCCCAAACAGTTTAGTAACCGTTTGGGTCAATCAACCCAAGTTTCAAACTCAATCACTTATGAAATCAGCACTCAACCCGATTAGGGTTTAGGTGATTGATGGACCTCCAACTCATGAACCAATTGGAGTTAATAAATAATAATTGATGGGTCATTAACCTAGATCATTATGAACAAATCCCCAAATGGTCAACCCTGGTCAACATCACCAAACGGTCTTAAACCATTTGCTTCTATGCGGTTTAGTGAAATTGTTTCATTAGAAACAGTTTGAAACCGTTTGCTCCCAAATGGTTTGTGAAACCATTTGGACATTTGATTGAAACTGTTTGGTCTAGATATTTGGGGAGGTGTGTGCTTATGATGATGTCATCATTATCAAGCTCTAGACCCACGAAACCTTCTGTGATTTCGGTGGATATTACACCAATCAACCAAATCAATAATTGTAAATAGAGAAATGATCATTATTTGATGGGGAATTGAATGCAATAACAAAGTTAGGGTTTCAAGTTATAAAACCCGCCTCCAATTGAGATCCAATGCTCGAAGCTCACGTAAAAAATGGTGGATGAAGCTCTTGCAACTCCCCCTAGGCTCATCCTCAAGCTTTTGGTTGAAAAGATTGGCTAGGGTTGATGAGGAGATCGAAATAAGAAGAAATCAATGATTTATTTTCGATTTCCACCATGGAATCGAGGAGAACGAAGGTCAAGGACTTACAACCAGGTTTGGGGTCTTCCTCATAACCCTCCCAAGCACCCTTGGTCGTTTACCAAGCAAGGAGAAGAAGTGGGGTCGAAAAAACCTTTCATTTGGCTTGTAAAAGGTCTTTTTATAAAAAAATTTAATGAGAGAGAATATGCTTTGTAAAACTCCATTTAATCTAAAAAATATGGATGCCTCTTCCCCCTAAACTTCCTTAGGGACGAGGCTATCTTGTTTGCCTCTTATAACTCTCAATTATCCATGATTTAAAGAAAAGCAAATTAAGCACCTTAAACCATATTATACTAATATCCATATGTGAGTGGATATTTCTTTTTCTTATAAAATTGTGAGTGAGTTATCCATTCCCTTGGATATTTTAGTGGTCCTTGCAAGGATCAAGTATGTCCACGCATATATGAATTCAACCATTTTAATTTTGGTTGAAGGCCTTTTAATTAATACATTTATTTTTGCCCTAAATCGAATTAGGGTTTCAATTAGGATTAAATCTTGATTATTTTAATATCAAGATTATCTCTCCTCCAACATAATTCAAATGAGGCGCCCCTCTCATTTTCTTTGCTCTACATGGTGCAAAGAAACATTAGGGACCTTATTGAAGTGGTAATTTACATATTGCACCCTAGGTTTTGGGTAAATTGCACTTTACACCAAAACTAGGTTTTAATGCACAAACCTTGCTTCATCAACTCTTCCTTGGTACTCAGGCTACCACAAGCCATACCTCTACATCATCTTCATTCTCATGATACTTCAACACATGAGGAACATCTGATAATGCAAAATTTGCAATTTAACACCTCAACTTGGGTAATTTGCAATTTAGTCCAAAATAAGCAAACATTGCTTCAACATTGTTCAAACATGACCAAAATTGAAACATAAGTTCCTCATGAGCCCTAATTACTTTTTACAAAATAAGATTAAGCATATAATCATCTTTCTTTATTAAAACACCTAGGGTGAAAGCATAACCGAGGTCAAGGATGTTATAGGGACCTCATTTGAATGATCATGGAGGAGAGAGAATCTTGATATTGGAATAATCAAGATTTAAGCACAAAAGGCTCTTTAAAATAACTTAATGCAAAAAAAGAATATTAATTATGAAGCCCTTCAACCAAAATTTGAAGGATGTATTTGTGATAATATGGATGAGCTTGTGTCATGCTTGGGCACCAAAAAGATCATGGTAAGAGTGGAAACTACTCACACTAATAATATATTAAACAATATCCAATAAGGATGGATATTAATATACAACTTATTAAGATGTTTGGTCTCTTTTCCTTTAAACCTTGGATAATTGAGAAGTCTTGCAAGGTTTTATAAGGTGACCATGTAGCCAAGAAGTGGAGTAGGACTTGGTGGATATACTTGAGAGATAAAAGGAAATAATTCTCTTTTTCCTTTTTCCCTAAAAACCCATATAGAAATCTATTATGTATATCCTTCCCAAAAACACATAACAACCGTATCCTTAGTTTCCTATTCTCATCACCTTGCTTAGAACGACCAAGGAAGAGATCTGGAGAAGAGGGAGGATGATCAACCTGTAGGTGAGCCTTGGTCATCCCCTACCTCGGATCTTGGGGGAAAACCCTAAAACAAGGTTGGGTTCATAGTTTCCTTCACACGTTTTCCTTTTCTAGCCATCTTCTCCATCCAAAACTTGAAGAACGAATATTGGAAAACACTGGAGCTTCATCCACCATTAAAGTTACAGAGCTTGGAGCTCTGGATCT
Organism: Alisma plantago-aquatica; assembly: GCA_963693085.1. Classification (NCBI taxonomy): domain Eukaryota; kingdom Viridiplantae; phylum Streptophyta; class Magnoliopsida; order Alismatales; family Alismataceae; genus Alisma; species Alisma plantago-aquatica. Next base: position 417,554,548 of record OY856413.1, read on the forward strand.
GTCCTAGAGGCGGGTTTTATAACTCTAACCCTTAAGCTTTGTTAATGCATCCTTCTTTCCTAAAATCGTTGCTTATACTTCTTCTTTAGATACCTTTTGTGTGTTTTTGCTATCCTTTATGTGAAGAACAACCCCTGTTCTTGGTTGAACAGAGGTAGAAGATGATGACTTTAATCTCTATATTTATCCAAAATCTACTTTAGCAAATGGTCTCCCAACCTTGATCAAACAGTTTCCCAAACCGTTTGGAGCAAATAGTTTCAAACTATTTGAATGCAAACAGTTTCACTAGACCGCATAGAAGCAAATGGTCCAAGACCATTTGGAAGCGTTGACCATTTGGAGGATTGTTGAGAATAATGTAGGCTAATTACCTACCAAAAATAATCAATTAATTCCAAGAGGTTCACCAATTGAAGGTCCAACAATCATCAAAACCCTAATCGGGTTAATTGCTGATTTTAATAATTGAATTATGTTGAAGTTTTGGTTGAGTGACCCAAACGGTTTCAAAACTGTTTGGGGATTACCCAAACGGTCTCAAGACCGTTTGGTGATCACCCAAGACTGTTTGGAGGTCTAGGGTTAAGCATGGTTGACCAACTAAGGATCTAATGATATCAAGTTGATGAGTAATCAATTGCTGAATGGCGACTAAACCTAGGATCCAAACCCTAATTGAATGACTTGATTTTTGATAAAATAATGGGCAAACGGTCTCAAGACCGTTTGGAGGTCATCCAAACGATCCCAAGACCGTTTAGGGCCAGATCATGACCAAATTGAATGATGGTTCAATGATTTCAAATCAATTAGACTCACATTGAAGTATGTTGAAGGGTCATCGATTTCAAACCCTAATCCAATTGATACAAGCCCTAATTGATGATCCATTGAGGGTCAATTGAGTGTCAAATCAGTTTAGGGTTGACCTAATTAACTCAATTGATGATTGGCTAACATGTGCATGATCGATTGAGAGGTTCAACATTGGAAACCCTAATTCAATTGAAGTGGTAGAGACACTTTTTGGTCCTTGCGGTTTTGAGGTGGTTTGGTCCAAACGGTCTCAAGACTGTTTGAGTCCAAATGGTCTCAAGACCGTTTGGGACCAAACGATCCCAAACCGTTTGGTCTCATGCGGTTTCAAGGTCGGTTGTGTCCATGCGGTTTCAAAATCAACATGACCAAACGGTCTTCACCACCAAACGGTCTTCACCTCTACTTTAGCAAACGGTTTTGGAGGTCTACTTTACCAAATGGTCTCAAGGGAAGACCAAGACCGCATGAAGGTCCAAACAGTCTTAGACCATTTGGAAGTTTAGTGTGCAAAACCGTTTGAGGACCATGTAGGTCAAGATCGTTTGAGGTTCTAAGGGTCAAGATGGTTTGGTGATTGATTAACCTAAACCTCATGGATACTTAAAGTGATTAAAGGACCAAGTGATTAGTTGATTAGTGCATGTTATAATCAATGGTGATTATAATAAAGGTATCCTTTATGGGATAGAGTGATTAGTACTCTTTGAACGAGTGAGTTTTAATGATCACAATAGTAATGACATAGCCATGATCTCAATGTTGAGTTGACTTACCCTAATCAAGGGTGATGAAAGCATCAAATCATACAACGGATGAGAGAGAAAAGATTTCTTATGTAATCAAGTAATGGACTCTCAATATGAAGGAATGCCTATTTAGGGTATGATCCATGTTAGTGAGATCATGAAACCCTAATTATGATGGTTAATGAATTCTAACCCTAATTTGGGGGTAGTAATGGAAATATCCCTAATATGTGATGAAAGTATGATCATAATTCATAATGTGAATAGTAAACCCTAATATAGGGTAATGTAATGCAATGGGAATAGTAAACCCTAATCTAGGGTAATGTAATGCAATGTGAATAGTAAACCCTAATCTAGGGTAATGTAATGCAATGTGAATAGTAAACCCTAATCTAGGGTAATGTAATGCAATGTGAATAATAAACCCTAATCTAGGGTAATGTGATGCAATGTGATTAGTAAACCCTAATCTAGGGTAATGTGATGTATTGTGAATAGTAAACCTTAATTTTGGGTTATGTTGTACAACATGAAGCTCTATGGTTGAGTATTGCAATGATAAGTCATTAACCCTAATTGAATTAAAAAGGGAAACCCTAACCCTGGCAAGGGCATAGTGGTGCAACCCTTAAATAGTGATGTTATTAATGTTTTCCATTATGCTGATCTAAAATAGATGTGTTTGTATTCATCTGTACTAATTATGCAGGTTTTATGGAATATTGAACATAGCCAGGTATGAGCTATGAAGCATTTCTTATCAAAAGTACTTAATAAGTTTGTAAGCAATGATATGTTATGTTGCCTAGTGAAGAGGTAACATAAGAGATTGATAGCCTATATGTGCCATATGAAATATCAGCATTGTTATTATCTTGTTTATACTGTCAAATGACATGATGGCAGTATGATACTTGGTAACAAGTGTTTTAATGATTTAAGGGTTTGAATACCCATATTCCTAAATTACAATGATGAGATGGTTAGGTATTGAGATCCCAATATTAACAAGAGGTGAATTGAACTTGATACAAATAGTACTCTTTCTTTACAACAATTGTTTTAATGATTTATGTTTGAAAACATGCCTGATGCTAAAAGAATGCCATAATTTACTTAAATAATCAAGTATAATGATATCGTGTAGAGCCCTGACCATAGATCCATCATCGTCAGAAGTTAGATGATGGTGAAACAGGTTTTCCTAAGGGAACTCCTGGAGAGCATACTTTTGAGTATGTGGGGGTTATGGACGTGAATATCCTTACGTCCTAATGGAGGAATTGATGTGAGATAAACATCAAATCTCTCAATCCTTCATTATATGTATATGCTGGGATGATGTATCACTAATCTCCCGATGATGTTGTTAATGCCGAATCGATGTGAGATAAAAAATAAATCCCTCGATTGCGAAGAGAGTACAACATGCCACTGTAACTCTAATAGAAAAGTTCCAGAATACCCTGGATAGCTATTATGGTAGAGACACAAGATGTCCTGCATGATGAGCCTCACACTGATTGAGGAAGATGAGGTCATAGAAATCTGGCTCTTCTGATGACCTATGTATGGTATCGATTGTGATTTCATAATGGTCGGTTGGAGTATGAGCGGTATATCTCATCTCCTCAGGGCATAAGTATGTTTGTAAAATGTAATCAGCCGTGTAGCATAATTGCTTAGGTTGAACTACGAGAAATAATGATTGATGATGCATTGTTTAATTAGTCCTAATTGGACCAGTAATATACATGTTCTTCATATTCCTTACTGATTAATGGCTTCTTATTCAGTCAAGTTATAATTGAAACGATTGCTTAGAGAATACTGCTCCACTTAGCTATTCAAAGAATTTTCCTGCTGTTGAATAATTATAATATTACTGCTCAGTGTTATTCCATTATTTGCAATAACAATGCTTCTGGCGGAGAGTTATAACTCTCGATGGGACAATTATTCAATTGTCTCACCCCCGTGGGATTCAACTTTTTAGGTAGACGCCGAGGACGAAGAAACCCTTCAGTGGGTGAACAGCAACAACAGCAGCATCAACATCAGGGACAACAGTGATCCTCAGGTGGAGACATTGTCTGCCAAGTCTTATGTGTCATCTCTGTACTCACAGGTCCTAGGAGTCAGTAGATGGTTTAATATAGATTTGATAATTTTGTCTTAATGTCTCGAGATTTTTGTATACTGCTCATGTACAGCTTAACAGGATAGTCAATGTTATGACTCTCAAGATGTAATGATACACAGATATACTGATGTATTAGCCTGTAAATAACTTATTTCATTTCTTTATGCAAAAACTTTTACATTTGTGGTTCTCTTTACAAAAAGTTTTAAAATTTTGTGATTTTCGGTAATTCCGCTGCTAATTAATCGCTACTGCATCGTTAATAAGGTTATATCTGAACGTGTCCCAAAGTAACACCTTCAAACCAAGGTGCAACTAGGTGCCCCATGGTTCAAAAAATTGAGAAGGATAAGGAATATATAAATATTATAATGCATGTCACAATTTACCAAGAAAACCTCCGAATTGGGTAAATTGCATAAAAGTCCAAAATGTGCATATAATTGCATAACTTGTACAAACAACATCAAAATTGGACCAAACCTAAAATTTAATCTTGTCTCATGATTTCAAAATACCTCGCAAGGTTATATTAAGGTTTAGAGTACTTAATTATGGCATTTAAGCTTGTTCAATACATTAAGTAAGGTTTGGGGCCTTACACTTCTAACATGGATTTATTTACCATTGTTCCACTGAAGTGGTGATTTTACATTTTAGATCCTTAAATAAGATTTCACTGAGGTATTTGTTCATAAACCCTTCCATTGGTATAATTATTGAGAAAATGTTCACCAAACCACTATAAATTCAACAATTTAAGCATCAAGGCCAAAAATGATAGAAATGATAGGAAAATATTGGGAAAGGGCCAAAAAGCAAATATGTCAAAGTTTTGGTATGTTACAACACTCCACCCCTTAAAGAGGATTTTATCCTTGAAATGTAAATCAAAGTGAGAAGGGTGAGTATGCTACATGTCACCACTAAACTCCCAGGTTGAATCCGTTAAACTTCCACCAAAACTTTTACCAAGTTAAACTCATTGTTTTTCAACTGATTAACTTGGGAGTTCAGAATCTTCTCAAGCAACTCCACATAGGTCAGGTTCTCATGGAACACCTAAAGGTTCCACTTTCATGATTTGTTTTTAAAAATTGGGCCTATTAGAATTATATTCATTAGGTTATTACATTATCATTATTATTATTTTAATTGTGTCATGTCATATTTACTTTGTTTCCAAAAGAGTTATATTTCATTGTTATGCACAACCCCAATATATTACTTATTTATCTCATTAGGAATTTTAGCACAATTAGAGTTATACTAAATTATCTTAATATGCATTATTATATCTAACCATTATCTTTAATAATTAGATTTAGACTCCATTATCAATTATATTAGATTATTTTGTATGAAATAGGACACTTTATCCAATTTGTTACAATTAATCCAAATAATATCACATTAATTACTTAGATTTATATTAGACATTGTTACTTTACCTTTCTTGCTAACATTAATGTCATCATTAATCATTCTCTCATATTTATTCACTTCATGTTATTGATTATGAAAATTTGTGTGAATCAATTACTTCTTATCCATATTGAAGTCATTATATATATTTTAATGATCAAGGTGGGACAATTATATATTAATGATTTGATTCACATACTAAGTCATTAGGTGATTAATTAGGTGTGTATTAGAGAACAAGGTGATATGCATTTCATATTGATGACTTGATTAATCTTTGATTATGTGATTATGTATCATTGATGTGTATTAAAGTATTTTACCTGATTATGACACCTTATGTCACTAATGTATCAAGAATTTCATTAATGATGTATAGTTTAAGGTTAGATGATTACAACTTAGGGACTAGGTCAATATGACCATTATTATTCGTCTATACATTATTTGTATGCATTAAATACAAGATTAGGTTACAATTATCTTGCTCATCATTTCATTAGGGTTTATTAGTTTATGACATGGTCAACACCATTCTTATCCACTATTGGTATGAAAATGTTAAATACTCTTATTATGTGAATTAGATATTCATTAGGGTTCAAACATATGAACTATTCATTAGATGATCATTATATGTTCTTTTGGATACCAAGAAACATGTGGTTACAACTATAACTTGTTTGGTAAAATTAAGGATTCAAGCACACTAACTTCCTAATTAGGGAGTTAGGGTTTCTAAAGTTAGTGTAGCTAGATTTTGGGATGTTACATGACTCCATCGCCTTGGAAAGGATTTCATCCTTAAAATCTAACTACCCAAACATCATCAAACCAACTACTCTCCACCCCTTTAAAGGTTTGACCTACCAAGACAAACTAATCTAGAGGTAAAAGGGTGAGTCTAACTAAACCATATAAAATATCCATCATGCTTCACTGTGCATTCTAATTACTTATTAAACACCAAACTTCAAAATATAGGTTCTAGGGATAACTAACGAAACATGTGGTTCTATGGGTCATAAGGGAACTATATTGGGTATCCATCCTCAAACAAGTCATTATACCTGGGAGACTAGTTCAACATATTAGGGTCCCTAAAGATAAATCATATAGATGTCTAAGGCTACTATTGCCTAAAAGCATGCTATTTTAGACAATTCATATCAGCTCAGAACAGATCGATATCATATGGATTCAGGAGTCCTCGTAAACCAAGGTAGTATTGCGGAGGAAAATCTTGCCAGCCCTTAAACCCTGATCCTTTCTAGACACCTTTGCTTTCAATTTCATGTCCTAGTATCTACCTAAAGGCGAAGCTAAACAACCTCAAGTTACTTAGGTTATTTATGCAACTTTTAGTTGTAAGTATTTTAGGTATCTATTCATCATTATTCTAATGTGAAACTATAGGATCCTAAATCAACCCTTCATCATCTATTGATCAACTCTAGGGCAACATGTCACTTAAAGGTAAGGAAAGTATTCTAACTAGGGAGACAAAATTGAAATAGTCAGATTCTGACTACCATGGGCTGTGATACCATGTTGTAAGGAGGAGGGACCACCCCCTTACTAAAAAGAAATTTGAAGAATTAAAATCCATTCTGAACACACTCAAAGGTATGTTGGAATAGGTATAAATTTTCCAAATTTATTATGATGGTATGCAAAAGACCAAAGTGTATCAGTGGAATAAAAATAATATACTATATTCAACTTTCATAAAAGATTGCACAAGTACATAAAAATCTCCCATTAGGGTTGACAACAAGATACAACAAAAATGATCTAGATAGATAGAAATTTAAACTACTTCAAATATTGTCTCCAGAGCAACATCTCCAAGTGCTAGGTCCATGCCCAAAGATATGTTCTCCTGATTCAACTCAACAACTTGTCCTAACCTAGGTGGTTGAGAGAGCACCCAGCAAAAGGGAAAGGAAATAAGGTCTATGTCTAAATATTGAACAAGTACAAAAGAAAAAGATAACATTGAAGCATAAACCTATGGATTCATCACATGATGAGAGGGCCAAGAGGATGATGCATATTAAAAAAAATCTTGCTAAAAACCAAGGAATAATAATGAATTGCATGAATTATCATAATTGGACTACATTAATTAAGTAGGGTTGAGGCACCTACCAGGCCTCAACCTATAGGTGATGGGAGAATTAATACATTCCAAGTCACCTACATATATTTTTATAAGGGGGAGAATAAGATGTTCCCCAGGGTGAATAACACATGCCCTACTATGGGTGGTTGTACATAAGTACCACTACTATAGCTACATAGTCAAATAAACCATCATGCATAAGAAGTAGTAAATGGGCAATTCTCCTATTTGCAGAAGATGACTAATGCTAATGAAAGTCTAGAGTTATCAATTATAACCCTTGGGTATAATCATTATAAACATTTATTCCACATAAATATCGTAATATATTTTTGGTAGAATGTAATGTAAGATCATATACTTGAAATATAAGTACTAATAATTCTTTACTAGTAATCATCCTTGCCCATACAAGATGCATACAGAAAATGTTTCTCTTATAATGGCATAATGAAATAGAAGTTCTAATAACTTTATTGCATGCCCATTGGGCTAAGATAAATTTAAATGTAGACTATTGCTTTCGCAACACTTGCTCTGCCTCATCCATCTTTGTACTTCTATGATGGCTTTTACTTCTTGTCAGATCCTGCACATCAGTATGTCATATCTCTTATCTGGTATCATATACCAAAACTTAAGAAGTAATAAAATTTATCATATGTTATTTATACCTGAAGTGGTGGCCTAAGTGACATCCTCCTTCTTCTTTAATTCCTCTAACCAGAGTGGGAAATTTCTCTTCCAATGTGCATGTTGGTGACAATGGTGACAATCACCTCTTTATTTCTTTACTCCACCTTTTTCCTTGAGATCTGAAGACTTAGGTTTTCTTTTTCCTTTACACTTTCCTTTTGTCTTATTGATCATCATCACAGACTTGGGTGTGTCTTTCTTTATTTATATCTTAGTTGTTCTCAACATGCCCAACAACTCTGTCAATGGCTTGTCAAAGTTGTTCATGTTGTAGTTCATGACAAACTGACTATATGACTCTGGCAGGGATTGCAAAATTATGTCAGTTGCCAACTCTTAGCCCAAGGGGAATCCCAGTCTAGAAAGGTTCTCCACATACCCAATTATCTTGAGCACATGAGGACCTACTAGATCTCATTCTGCCATGGTACATTTGAATAGTGCCTTAAAGACATCATATCTCTCTTATATTATGTGATCTTGATACATGTTCTTGAGCTGTGTGACCATCTCAATCACATCCATGTTCTCATGCTGCCTTTGCAACTCATGGTTCATGGAACATAGCATCAGACACTTGACATCCACAATGTCTTTAGTATGCTTCTTATAAGCATCCTTGTCAGCCCATGGAGCATTTTGAGCTAATTCCTCTAGTTCTGGCATTTCTAGGATGTAGAGCTTTCGCTCCTATGTGAGAACAATTCTTAGCGTCCTGAACCAATCGTTGAAGTTGTTCCCAATAAGTTTTTCCTTCTCAAGGACCGATCACAAAGAAAAGTGATTGTTTGTGGTTGCCATTTAGTTTTTCAAAAGAATTTGTAATTTTTTTTAAAAATCATTTTGATTTTATTTGATTTGAAATTTGGGTGATAATAATTAGGTCTTTAATTAATTATCATTCTCATTATTTTGTTCAAATAGATAACCCTCAAGTATCAATTTGGAAAATTGCAGCAAACAATTTTGTAATGATCCAGACCCAAGATGATTCCACTATGGCCCGATCAACACTGTAAACATAGTCAATCATAAAGGTATGAAACTTTTGCTAATTGCATAATCAGTAATTTTGGATAGATGATATGTGAAATTCCTTGCCATAATCATCTTTATGCTTCTGGGCCCAGATGCTCTAAGAATCACCAGTTAAATCTGGCCTAATAGACAATATGATAACAAAGCACCCCACAGAGGCGGAACCTACATCATTACCATCACACTTCCACAAGATAGACGAAGCACCACATGAAGGCGTAACTTATTCTTATTTCAATAAGTTTTTCATGTGTCTTGCTATTAGAAATCATCTAGACTTAATATGTTTGATTGAGGGGCTATATATATATTGTATCAAATCTCTACATATATAGTATGTATCATATACATGCTATATCCCATAATGCAAACATGTAATATAAAACAAAAGGTGATGGCCTTTGCCATGTCTACTTGTAATTCCTTGGAGCCACAAAGAATTACTACAACCTAGGTCAATCATCACATCACATGCATTAACCTATTGTTGTTGTAGATTTGTGCTTGTCAATCTATATAGATCGGTTTAACCCTTGAACCAATCATCTCGCCTCTTGTCCAGTTGGTTGGTCTTTCGGTCCATTTAATATTTAGAATCCTTCCAAATGGTCGATTGGGCCCACTGGGATGATCGTCCGACCTTCTATCCAACTGATGTTTGGACTCCTTTCAAATAGTCGGTTGGGCCCACCAAGAAGTCATCTAGTTCCATCACCTTGTCCTCCTTGGTCCTCTAGACTGTCGACTCATCTCACGAACTGGTCGTCTCATCCGACGATAAACATCTTCGACGTTGTTGCATGAAAAGAAACTATCATATTTCTACTTTATTCCATTGAATAAGAGAAACCTCAAGTTACATTTTAGGGGAGTAAAGGTAGGAAAGTATTATCATTACATTGGGAAAAGGGAGGTAGAGGATCGATACGTAGACCAAGATAAATATGAACCAAACCATACAACCACGCATAGATCTAGGGTTTATTCCATAACCACGCTATAAATCCACCACCAAAACTGATTTTAAGACGGAATGTGTGAACTGCACATATATCATATATTAGTTTGAGATTATGTGGTCTTTGATCAGATATGCATATGAGAGCAGATTAAATATTCACATCATTAGCAATAAATAAATGATAAACTAAAAAATTTGATCATATCGATTATCTTAAAATATAGTAAATTGACATGTCTATGATACTGCTATTAGGAAATATGGGCACAGAGTATAGCATTGAAAACAAAAAATTTATCTATCTATATACTCGTACTAGTAACATTGCATCAACTACTATGAAATAGGAAGGATGGTTTTAGTGAGTTATACCTGATCCTGGAGCAAGGTTAGAGACAAAACTTGCTTCTTTGCAATTGTTGACAAGTTGTTATTAGAAGGTGGCTATGCAGCTCCTAGTCTTCACCACAAACAACTGTCTGTACAACCTATGCAGCGACTCCGGTGGTCTCGCACCGGACTGTAGGTTGATTTTTCCCTTTGAGCAGCAGCTAAAGGACTCCTTCCTCTAGAGTAGTCCACACAGATCAACTTAAACTCTTTTTGTTCACCAAGAATGGATAAGAAGGAGTTGCCCCTCCCGTAGGTATAATAGTCATCAACCGGCTCTCCCACAATGACAACTTTGTAGTTGTTCTCTCATATTGACTATCACTCCCTATCGGGTAGGGCTTGCCTGAGATCTCTTGGTTACCACAACCAGAGAGGACAACAATTGTCGGAGGAACTGATTCTTAATCGTCTGTGTTGTGTTCTGGAAAGCCCCCAGTAGCCCTCCTTTTATAGGCAAGGTTAGGGCCAGGGTTCCTAGTCTGTACGGGATTGCGTGATAGTGGAAATGATCGAAAGAACTTAAACTTTTGCAACCTGTGAGACTTCAAATGGTCGTCTGACACACTCAGACGTTCGTATGGTGTGCAAGACGGTCGTCTCATGCTACCAAATGGTCATTTGGCAGTTTTCCAATTGGATATGAATTTGACAATTTTGATTCCAATTAATATACATATTAATTTTACTTGCTCTCCAAGTATATGCAACTAGAACTATTCAGGATACATCCTGAACCTTTGTTCGGCCCTAACCGAGCCTTCTCACCCAAGTGAGATGCACGTCTGGTTAGTTGAGATGAGTCGGTCGGTCCAATCATATTAAACCAGTCAGTTTAAGGGTAGAACTTTAGCCAATTTGATTTCCAAATGAAATGACCCCCAAAGGGCCGTCTCAATCAATTGAGATGCCATTCTGGATGCCCAAACTGCCGTCTCACACAGTGATATAGTCATTTGACAGTCCAGTCATCCAATTAGTCGATCTATTGCATGAATTGAATACCTAAACACTTTAATAATAAATCCAAATGTCATTCAAGATTCAACTTCTCTTCTAGATTAGTTCCTATGTGTGTGACCCTATAGGTCCCATATCACGTTGGCAGCGAATGTCCATAACTAGTTTATGACATCACAAGTAGAGTGTGGTGCCTAGTTACACATTAGTGCTACCCAAGTGAATAGAAAGTTGAAGAACAACTTCAACCTATAATCTGTATAAGGTGTTGCAGTGATTATATAATTCCTTTGTCTCTGATATCCAAGATGAACTCAAGGCATGGAAGGTCATCCTCTAAACGTTTAATCCATGTTCCATGAACCTAGAACAGACTGTCTGAGATAATGCGACCTCAATATCATATATTGATTCACATATGCATGTGCATGCATTTCTCAGTCTCTCTTATCAAGTGACTATGATATCATACTCGCATAGGAGGGGCAAATCCTATATCTATCGCTCATAGTCTATTTGCATATGTCAAAGTCATCCAATCATCATCATTATAACAACCCTTATTTTAGGACTTCGTTTGATGATGTTAAAGTGTATCCAACGACATATGATGAATGCAATGATTTTAGGTCTAAGAATCACAATCACCACATTCACTATGAGAGATGACTGTGACCACCACAACCATGTGTCACTCTCAAGGTGGGTACGTCCGATACACTGTTCCATAACATGTATTGTGTGCTTGGTTTGATATTGTCATATCATGACTAATGAGATTTAGTCATCAACCAACTCACACTCAGATCTTATGTGAAATTGTTGTCTCTCAACCTTCTATAATAACAACCGATCAGGGACATAATAAGAATATGTATATGTACTTTTAACATTTGTATAATCTCATCCACAAGGATAATAACTTGAATACATACGTCATTGAGTAATAATAATTCTCTAGACATTCATAATGTTTCTTCATTATCTCATAATTGAATGAAACAAAATTAATTGGAAGATTGCCTTTATAAGTATTAATCAAATCCTTTAAAGTATATGTCATGTCAATCATCACATGATTGGCTCTATGGACATACCTTACCAACACATCACACTTTCCTTTATAAATTTTACAGATCAGATTGCATACTTCTTCACAAAAATACACAATGTTTCAAATCATAACAAGCTGATTCACAAACTCTATATTTTTTATCCACCTTGAGTTTGATGAGGGTGTTAATATTAATTGATTATCAATTAGTCTATGGATTTATTGTTAACTAATGGTAACAGTGATCACATTTATATTGTTGACAATTGATTGTATTTGTATTGTTGACTGTCAATCTTTTTCACACATTTATCGTATTTATTATTGTAAATAAGGTCTACTCCTTTATATATAAAAAGAAATGCTCCTTATAACGAAGACATTGAAACATACTTAAATTTTGATCCATTCACAGAAAGAAAATTAGATAATTAATGTTAAATTAGTTCCAATCACAACCATTTGCGAAATATTAGATAGGAATGGACGAATGGCGATGCTTCCTTACGATCATATATAACGTGACAGATTGCAATAAAACACGACAAGGACCCGAAATTCTGCCCGCCAAAAGAGAAAAAGATATCGAAGTAGTTTGGTATTATAGTAAAAGTCATTCTTGTCGTTATGTGACGTATATTCCTGTGGAATGGATAACGCTGCATATCCAAGAACAGGTGTAGCACGGCGTCTTCCGCCACGGACTTGTTCCATTCCGCTACTTGAAACATTTTAACGGTGGACAATAATCCATGACGAGAGATCGGCATGTTTCCAGTCGCATTTATCTTAGCTTCAGGTTGCCGAAACACCAATCAGTCCAGCCCGAAGTCCAACTCGACCGCGTTTGGGATGCCGTCCCACCACCGGCACGACATATAAATTTGAACGGGCATTTAAACTGATGTTTGCTATGTACTTTGAATGGCAAATAAGATGTCACACAAGATAACTTAACAGGAAAAATCCTGATAATCTGCTTGAAATCTTTGCGGCACCAAACATGTTTATTTGTCGCAGTTGTTTATTTTCTATATAACCCCTCTAACCGACTCCTGAATACATGTGACTTCATTTACGTGTAGGACAAAATAGATTTTGTCCATATAATGAAATATTAATTACATGTGTATCAAACAGTGGATATCTTGTCATCAAGTTTATTTATCGTTGTTTCAAATAACAACTAAATTACACAAGGTTAATGTGCCACTGGTCAATTTACCCATGACAAGTAATCCTATGAGAACTGTGTAGCGGTTGAAAAGAAATAAAATTACTTTTTTCCCATGGACAGTCTTCTGCTTCAGTTTGTTGAATTCACCAGTCATGTGGTCCTTTTTTTTAAAATGAGCAATCTTTATCAGGGTACAAGACAAGATATATTAAATGAGCAATCTTATTAAACAGGTTCCACTGTGCAAGCCGATGTTTGACTTATATTCTACTTGACATTCGTACCCTATTTATGCGAGCTATTTCCAACTATTAGCGCTTGAAAGCAGAGGGGAAAGAAGAAAGGATTGTAATACACTCCAATTTCACAAACAGCAACGCTACACACCCTCGATCCTTACCCGGGCATCCGATCAGGCATTTTGAGGAGGAACACGGTTGATGTGGCTGAAAAAATCCTACTTGAATAATAAAAGAGATAAATAATAAAAATAGAGGGAAACTTATTTTACTTATAACTTTTAATTTTGAATGATTATTTATTAAAAAATATTGGACTCTAAAAGAAAAATACTTTTTTAACAAAATAAATGTTGACATTACTTTGAAGAAATAATGATATTAGAGAAGTGTAATGTTCGTGTTTAGGGTACAATATATCTATATTTTGGGTAGACTACCAGTATTTTGGACAGTACATCAGTAAGTAAAAATTCCTATTGTACTTCTAAAACAGGAGTAATTTACTACAAAATATGAGTATTGTACATCAGAGTATAGTACAAGTTTTTTTAATACAATACCCGTATTGAGGGGTCCATCACTCTTGTTTTAGGGGATACAATATCAATGCTTATTTTGGGTTCATATCTTATGTTTTAGGATACAATACCCATGTTCGGGGTACAATACCTATATTTTTGGGTATAGTACTCTCATTTTATGGTGGCTCATTTCCGTATTGTGGGATACTTTACTCGTATTTTGGAGGTACAATACCCATATTTTGTGGTATTTTAATCCCATTTCGGTGGTATATTACGATTGCTACTAGCTAATATATAATATTTTTTTATATTATTTTTTCTCCAAAGTATGTCAATATTTATTTTATTGAAAAGTATTTTTAGAAGAAATCTAGTTATTTTCTTGACATATATTTCATTACAAGATGAAAGTAATGAGAAAACTAATTTTGTAATCCGCTCCTTTATTTTCATACTACTCTCGTATTTATTTTTTCCCAAAATGTGTCAACATTATTTGTGTTTGAAAGTATTTTTTAAGAAATCTAATGCTTTTATTTGGTCAAAAAATTCATTATAGACTCAAAGTTATGAAGAAAAAAAAATTATCTCTTTTTTCGCTCTCTTATCTACTTTTTTCCTCATTATTATATAGTAGACAAGTGTATACGAACACCAAATTTCGAGAAGAAGGTGGAAAAGTGTGTTGTATATGTTGCAAGAATGTTCCTTTCACAATATAATAACATAAAGCATCAATTTTCAACTAAGTAAACAGACAAGGTGTCACATTCATTGAATGCATACATATGGAATCACTAAAATCGAATCCAACTCATGTACATAGATAATATTCTCTTTCTCAAATATTCAACATAAAAACAAAGACCTAAATCATACTTCAGCATAATGTTTAAAACATACAATAATTAAAACAAAGTTTAAAACATGAATAGAAACGTGTAAAGATAAAGACACCCCAACATGACGCTTCAAATTCTTCGTTTTGGCCTTCTTGTCCTTAGCCTCAGATGCAATGCAACTATTATTAACCACCTATGGGCGTCTATTTTGCATCTACGCTAAGAACAACAACAATGTGAGTGTAATTGAATAGTTAATAGTTTAAAATTAAATTTAAATTCACAAAAATTTGAAATAACATCAAATACTAAAGTAATTAATTAGAGGTTACATAATAACATAAGTTTAATAACTAATATATTACTCTCTCCTAGTTCCACCCATAGTTCTCACAAGGCCGTAATGGATCACATGATTTTCTCTATAGTTCAAAGTTTCATCCATACTTCTCATAAGATCAATTAAGGCTAACAAAATTTGCAACCACAACCACAAATTTCATTAGGCCAAAAAGGTTCAATATAACAAGATGTGTAAGGACTGGGACCTAATAGGGGATCCACTCCCTACTTAATTTCAGGAATAAATCTATCTATTCCATACATACTCAAAAGGTATGCTGGAATATGTGTAAATTTTTCATTTCTCAAATGATAATATACATAATAAATAAAGTATTGTAGCGGAATAATATTTCATGACTATTTTTAATTTTACAGAAGTACATTATCATCTCCCATATATGATTTACATGAAAGTTACAAGATAAGAATCTAAGTAGACGGATATCCAACTATCTCAATCTAAGTAGAGGGATATCTGACTATCTCAAGTCTATCTCTCCAAGAGCTCCACCTAGCATGTCTATTTCATCAAGTCTAGTCCTTCAGGTCCTACACATGGGGTTGGAAGCATACCCAAGAAGAGAAGACAAAAATGGAAGTTATCAACATTAGAGTCAGTATGTACATATAAAATATGAATTGAGCAATATAAGGAAAAAGGACATCAAATATAGAGGAAGAATACTACCCAAGTGGTTATCAAAAGAATATAAATTCTAATAAGACGATGATCAACAATAAGAGATTTCTTGCCTTACAACAATATCACGATAATAATATCACAACTATAAGCAGTTGCATGGTGAGTAACAATAAGACTAACATATATCAAAAAGTAGAACCCATATGTATTAGATACCAAATGACAGGAGGAGTAAAACCTCAATGCCAAACAAACATAGATTTTTTTAGAGAAATAAAACCCAATGCATTATAGGGGAATAAAACTCAGTGTCTAATATTATATGTGGCAGGGGGATAAAACTTTGTGCTTGGAATAAGACCCAATGCCAAAATATCAAACATGGCAAGGGAATAAAACCCAATACCTATAAATATTATAAGTGGCATGATAATAATATCCAGTGCCTATATGGTGTCATTGTTTCTTGTTGTGACTAGTGAATAACTAGCACAAATAGGCCAGGCAAGATAAAATATAGTCAAGTTGAAATAAAAGATGAGATCATCCAACTAATACCAAGTGGGATTAGAGGACCCATAAATAAGAATGTAACAATTTTCATAATTAAGATACATCATAGATCATGACTTGTGATATCAAGGTTTTAACATGAAATAAAAGGATAATGATATAAATAAGAGACCAATAAGAATTTTTAACAAAGTCAGATGACCACAACATAAGAATCAACATATAATCTTTCATAATTAAATAAATTTTCAGAAGGGTGAGAAAATGTATAGTCTAATATGTCCATAGGACCAAGGGATAAAGAGATGAAACGTAAGTCTTTGCTCAATATAAAAGTGAGAGAATGCAATATATATAAAGCGCGAGGAATCAGAAATTTCTCAATATGATTTGGAGATGCAACATACCTCAAAGATGTTTGTCAACTTGACAAAGTTCAAACCTTTGATCCAAGTTAGATTTCTAAGGTCTGAAGCACCGATGGTTGAGAAAAGATCACCATATAGTTCTTTTATGAGATTACAAGGCTTTGATAGATTTTACAAGGAACATGAATAATAGAATAAGGGAGAATCTTTAGAGTCATGTCTAATAGGTCAAGTGATTTCTATGTGTGTGACGGCCATGACGAGGGGTCTATATATAGAATTATTTGTCTTGGGTAGCAAGGATCTTATCTATTGTTGTTTAATATGCATCTATGTCACCAAAGGAGAAAAGTTAAGCATTCTTTAAAACATAATAGGAAAGAAAAATATGAAAAACACCATTCCTCTTCCCTTTCTTTATGTCTACTTTTTATCATATATTTCCTTTTTTTGACAACTTAGTTACAAAAAATGACTACTATATTTAAAATAAAGAGACTTCTAGATATCTCATTGTGTAATTTTTTACTCAATGCAAACATGTATTTTAGTGTACAACTGTGTAGTATTACCTATTGAATCCCTTTTTCTCATTCCATTTATCAACCTCCCATTACAAAATAACTATCTAACAATGTTTTTCTTCTCGCGTTAGAGTCATTGAAAACATGTATAATAATTTTATTTTAATAAAAGGCATCTATTTAATTAATACAAAGTTTGATCCATTATCCCAAATTTGAGGCCACTATATAATTTATTATATGTTATACATAAATTATTTGCAGAGGAGATAGATGCTCATGAATTTATATATCCAACACCAATTATTGTAGACACATGAATTTCAAATTGAAAGGGTGAAAACATTATATATTAAATCATTTTCCTTGTTGTTAATAATTTTAGGAGGTAATAGGGAGGTTTACTAAGGAAATAATTTATTCAAGATTATTATTATTTCTTTTTTGGGTTAAGTGATTGATTATATAATATTCTGATTTTTTTTTCCAAAGAAATATATAATCGAGTTAAAATATTTATTTCCATTACGGTATGTTAACATGATTGTTTTCATTTATTTATTTCTTTCAAACATTCAGTAGAGATAATTACTTCTTTAAATTTTTTTTTGATTCAAAATAATTTGTGTAATCCACATGGTCAAAATTTCCTTGGTTACATTTATTTGGAACCTAAATACATTATTAGAAATTCCACTACGATAAATTTTCTATAGATTTAACATGTATGTACACCATTGTTTCCCTTTATGTTATAACATAATTTTATTATTACAACTTTACCTAAATTCTATATGTATAAACCATACAAATTTGTTTATACTATTCATTTAATATGTTATATTTTTTAATAATTCATTGATATTTGTGACATTAGGTTACATTCTCTCTCCAAAGTAAAGCTAGGATGGATAAGATTGTTGATTTAATAAGAAAATCTAAAAACAGACTAATTTTGGTATATATAAATGGAATTTAGGATTTGTTTCCACTTTTGAAGCCATTAAACCTATTATTTAATATTTAGGAGAAAAACTCATATTTTCTTCTCTAAATGAAATCAGAATGAATTTTTATTGTCCAAATAATGTGAAGCTTGGAACCCAATCTGATTGAGGCCTGAGGAACATGTTTTTGACATTATAATTCACTTTTGAGATTTCCTTTTACGAGTTATGGCACAATTAAGACTTTTGTCTCATTACTATTTTATTTATCAAAATATTATATCTTTGTTTACAACATTCACTTGTATCTTATTATCTTCAATATGTTTCCAAAAGATTTTTCTTGTATCATTATTCATGGAATTCCATATTTTTCTTTTTTAACATATTTAATCCATTAATTCAATATTTATTTAATTAATCGAATATTATTCATGTTTATGGACATGGCGATTCACATTGTTGTTCCTATACATGTGTTAAGAACATTGTGCCACCTAGGAAACATATTTTATCCTTTACTTTCATATTAGTTAACAAAGAAAATATATGTGACATATTTAACAAATATCCTTACACGTTTGCACATGATTAAGTTATTATGTTAATATGAGTGTATTTTGATATGTGATGTTGATTATAGAACCTATTGTCACATTATATGTTGTATGCATTAACAATGTTCATTAAGATATAACTTTATCCTTGTCTTGTTAAAACTAAAGAACCGAACATTCTAATTTTATAATCATAGGAATAAGATTTCTAGAGTCAATATGCTAGGTTTAGGTATGTTACATGATGACATACTATACTACCAATTATTTGATTTCTTTTAACTTGAATTTTTACCGCTTCCATTAATGACAAATGAACAATAAAAGTTTACAATGAAAAAGACGGTAGACGGTTGACAAGTTGCGCCTCCAACCCCTTATGAATGGTGAAGCCTATCCTATGGAATACTATATTCATAAATTTGGGAGTCATAACATAGTCATAATACATAGTATTAAGTTGAGAACATAATTATCAAGAACAACATGAAAATTCTTAGTTCTTTACATATTCATGATTTCATTTATCATATATAAGAAAAAAAAAGGTAGCAATAGTACATTATCAGATAAGAACCCCTTGAAGTTCAAAATATACTCATTATGCATGCCCATCCACCTAACCCTGACAAAAATTGCCATTGGTGTAGAGAAACTTGATTAAAACTAATGGCTTGTCCAAAATTTACCCGTAGATCATCAAAACTAGGGTTCTAGGCAGTAGCGATGCAATGAATTTTTATTAGGGGAGCACCACACAATGTGATACTCCAAACATGATCAATTTTCTATTGAAGAAATTCACAATCCTAAAATTAGTATAAAGGGATAAAGATCCATGAATATTAAATTATGTTTAACAAGTGATAAAATTAGAACAACTATAATAGAGGCATTAGAGTTTTGCTTAGCGAGCAGACATCCCTGGAAGAGAAAATTTCCTATTTAATGTAAGGAATCAGACAATCATTAAGCCAAGTAACCAATATCTTATTACACATATGAATTTAAATAATGTTCATAGTTTATAAAACCATTTCCACTGTATCCATTACAATTGGTAGAAGTAGAGCTACTTTCAAAAGCTTGAACACTAAAGGAAAATCTGTATGTTTCTTAACCTCAACTATATTTTTCTTGGAAGTTTGTCAAATCCTTTCAATCATGAGAAATCATCAGAAGACTAAACATTTAAAATATATGAATCCAATTGTGTATCAAGTTCTCTAAGGTTTAATCTAGAAAAATATGAACAATAAATTTTTTCAAGCCTTAATAATTTCTATTACCAAATGAGAGGAATTCATCACTTCAATCAAGGCATGAAGCATGAAAAAGTAGCTTTGTATTAGTCTCATTAAAGTGATCATATAACTCTATTAGCATCCCGTCAATTATAGTGTTGAAGATCTCAAGTCGATAACAACGTAGATTGGTAACCTTCTCTAACTTTCTTCTTGACCTCCCCAATGGAGAAAAATCTTCATCCAAGTTTGAAATATCTATATCATATTTCTTATAAAAAATGACAACTATTCCGATAAATATCTCCCATTGATCATCTTCAATCCTTATAGAGTGCAATTGTTGTTTAGACAACTTCACTAGTGTAATGGCATTTACAATATCCTGGTCTTTTCTTTATAATGCCTATGATAATTCGTGGATATTCCCCAAAACAAATTTCATCAAATGAAAAATCATGACAAACTCAAATCTTTGAATTTGACTAGAAAAGGTATTTGCAAGGCCTCTTTGTTTTGCATTTTTTCCAACGTCCACAATTATATCCAAAACACCAACGAATGAAGAAAACAAATGGCATGTTTTTTTAAAGATTATGGTGTGATCTCAATTGTGTATCAATTGCACTTTTTACACCAAGTTCTTGATTTAATCATCTACCAGTTTTGAATTCCCCATAATTTAACTCAACATTCAATCTTTCAAATTCTTTCACTCGAATAGTGTCACATATCATGCATGAGCCATCCACTTTATTTGAAATGTTTGAGATAGACTAAAATATTGATGCTACAAGTGGATGGATTTCCTCTACATCCACAAGAGATAACTGAAACTAATGAGAAGAAGAATGGGCATAGAATGTAGAGGTATTTTCTCTCAAAACTCGACTTATCAACACATTAAATTCCCCCTTCATATTACTAGCCATGTCATATCATTTAGCCTCACAATTGTGAAATGCTAAGTTTTGTTGTACTAAAAAATAAATAAAATGGTGTCTTAAGAGATATGGAACTTGTATGAGTTAGCCATAGAATCACCTCTCATGTTGTATTCACATATCTCAAAAATATGGCTATTTGTTCTTTTATTGATGCATCTAGTGCTTCATCAATCAAAATGATGAACAAATAATTTCCAATTTCCCTTACATTCCAGTCTATTATTTTGATGGTAATGACATAGAAAATGTATTTTTGACTGTCTAGCAAAATTAATTTAAGATTACCAAGTGCCTTATCTAAGATAAATTTATTTCAATGTGAGAAGCCAAAAAATGTAGTAACTCTAGAAAGATTTTGTATTTAGTGAATCAATACTTTTGTTGTAGACATAAAATTATAACTCTTGATTCAAAATATATCCAAAATAATCAATAGATGCTTGTAATAGTGTATGTTACTCTGTGTTAACTTCCTTATCTTGTTTAAACAATGCAACATTAATATTTTGATCTTGTTTCATTAGACATTGACACAATTCTTGTATTATTGTGAAAACTAAAAAAGTTACCAATGTGTATCTCTAACCCTTTTTTATCTTTACAGTTCATGTATCCTCTTCTAATAAATGTTGGATCATGGAAAATATGAGGGAAAAGATAACAATAAAGACAAAATGCAACATTTTTATCTATATTATATTCAAGTCAGTTAGGATACTTGGTAAATACACCAATGAGATTTATTCACAAATTAAGTATATGGGAATTAATGGCCTTTAGATTGACAAGGACTATTCTGTAAGTAATCCGTACAAATATTATCTTGAACCTTGACATCAAAACTTGATTTATTTGGCTCTATCCTTGGATCAAAAAATATTTTCTAGTTCAATTATAATTGTTGGGTTTTAAAATAAATTGATGTGTGAACTTCAACAACTATTATTAGAATTCTAAGTTGGTTGTTGTTCATGAGGAAACTTTCTCTTAATCTTCTCATGATAGACTAATATAACTATAATGACAAGATAATAACATTGAGGGTGTTGATCATATTATGGATGTTTTAATAAATAAGAAGTAGTATACATATTATGAAACTTTTAGTTATCATCTTACATTAAAGTTATGTGATGCCTTAATATTTGTTCTACAATACTTTATGGTATAACAGTAGGCACAACTACTAACTTCAACCAATTCTAAACAAAAATACAAATATAGAAAATTAGTTCCATATTAAGAACTTTGTTCACTGCTCAGCCAAAAGCAATTTCAACATGCAGCGTTTAGATGCCACAAGAGCACTATGAATAGAGGATCACTTTTATTTCTATATAACACACATTTTATTATGGTACCATCTAGTTGGGGAGAGATATGCGCTTGCACTGATACACCAATAAGAATAAATCACATGTCTTTGTAGTCTCTAATCTCTCCAATGGAGGAAAATATGACCACAAAAATAGTTATGTGTAAATGAGGATTAGAAGTATATAGGTCAAACTAAAGTTGTTCTAGAAAGGTAGAATTGTATATTAATAGAGAGGAAGTGATTTTGCAGATACCACAATTACATTTTTTATTCAATAGGAAATCTATGCACGATTCTAAAGTTTTTACATAAGAGGTTATGTAGATTCCCCTGGTAGAAATGCAAAGTAAAAGGAGGTATGGAAGAATGTGATATCTCCTCTAACGTGATATGTTTTTATTTTCTTTTTTGTAATTACATTGATTGCAATTTTTGTGTGTACTTTTACATCTTTTTGTAGCAGTGTGCCCCTATCAAAAACAAGGGGTACGAAAGGAGTAGTAGATGGTGAAGTGTGTGACACCCTGAACTTGGATTTTGGCATTTTTTTTGCTTTTCATTATTTCTATGAAGGGGTAAGAAATGTAGAAGATGATGGACTTGTGCATTGTGTGTTTGGAATTTAGTGCATTAGGAGCATCATGCTATCAGTTCAATTCTTTGTATTCTTGCAGCAATCAAGAACTTTTACATGCTATTTACAAATTTTAAGTAGGGACACATTGTATTTGACTCATATCTACCCATTATGGCTTTCCACCTTTCCACCGCTCTGATTGGTTTGTTGTAATTGGGCTAAAAAAATATGGGAACTGGAGTTACGAGACATATTTTTAGTGATTGGTTTTTCATAATTATGAAAACTCAATTTCCTAAAATTTTCTAGAGTTCCCTAGGTATATATAGGGTTTAAGTTCACGACTTCTAGAAAAAAAAGAAGGAAAACCAGTTTCTGTCGCTGCGCTCCAGTGACGGCGCACAAAGACTCCCGACTGTGAATATGTTTTGAGTCCCCGAGCTATGGAAGCATGCTTGAGAAGACCTGTGTTGGTGGATTTCTTGGAGAATGAAGACTCTCTATTGCCAAGACTCTCGTGCACGGTAATGCTGGACTAACATTCTCCATGTGTCGATTATAATATTCATCTAAGGATCATGATCTCACTCCCAACCTTGCTTTCTTTGCATATTCTATTAAGTGCGGCAATTAGTAGATCACGCTTGTATCTATGAGATTTCTATTACTAGACTTAAATCCTAATACTATGATTCCTAATCAATGGATTTCACATATTTATTTGAAGAACTTGATTGCAATTCATCATTGCTCTTGCAATGGTAATAGCTTGAACTTGCTTATCATGACAAGCTACTTTTTTATTTGACCCTTGTACATAGTAAATAGTTTTAGTTATATATAACGTTGAGATCACCATCCTATCATTAGTTTACTTCTCTTCTTTGGCCTTTGGATATAATATTTTAACTAAAAAAATTGCACCTTGTGTTAAGGTTGCATTCATGCCTTTGTTCTTTAGAACATAGGAACTCAATTATAAACAATAAAACATCGACTATTTATCCTCTATAATACAATTGATTAGAATATACTTGTGTAGAGAAATTTCCTAGAACTTAATATAGTTGATTTATTTTTGTATATAGATGGCTGATGATATTGACTTTGAGGAACCTATCGACTTAACTGAGACTCAACTGGTGAAATTCGAATTGAATATGTTGATTTTGTCCCAAAATCACTTGCCTTTGCAAATTCATTTCAAAAAGACAAAATACTAATACTGGAGACAACAATCATTTTATGGGTCATTGATGAAGTTTTCTTATATCTTTTTATTATCAACTCATAACTCCAAGCTTATGAAGCTTATTTTATTTTCAATTGAAGACCTTACTCTTTGAAATGTTACTTGGTTTGGTTGTTATGAAGTTGCTACAATGTTTTCGTACACAAGATTTTATTATTTTGTTTAAATGAAGTTTGTTTGGTTGATGTGAAGTGGACACAATCATTTCATATACAACATCTCATTATGTTTCTTGAATGAAGTTGGTTTGGCTATGAAAATTAATGTACAAAAATATGTTGTGCATTGTGATTTACTTATAATTCATGTACTATTTTTACTTGACTTACAGAAAACCAATCACGTCGAAGTCATTTTCAAAAAAAAACTCAAAATTTCAACCAATCACCTGATCTCATTTTCCGGGAACTGAACTCAACTTCCAGGAAAATGAGTTCACTGGAAAATCCAATTACAGCAAACCAATCGGAGCCTTAAGGTCATGGGGCATAGGATGAGTTCTAATAATGACAATTTATGAAAATTTTGAAGCAAATTTGATTTCTTTTTGGGGTCCACTGATTAACATGCATAACTGGCTAACTAGATAAAGAACAAATCATAAGTAATTGAATAGTGCTTTTTAAAAAAATTCAAATTTAACTATAGAATATGAGAAAAGCTTTAATCCATTATGGAGGGAAAAAATTCTCTGGGTGGCCTCCCAACAAGAGACATATATAACACAAAGGCTCGACGCATGAGTGAACTTCATTGGATGCATGGTCATCCCATCATATTGGTAACTGACATCTATGAAGGTTGGATTTGGAGGTTAATACTTTTAAAATTGACCACTCATATCCCCACTTGATTCTTCTTGATAGACATATGGTGTTATCAACTCATGATTAGTATGGTAGTCTTCATAGATTGGAGTATGGTGAGGGAAAGGGTGAAGGTGAGTGCAGACCACTTGGGTTACAGTTGGGGTCTATAGATAGACTGGTGTTTGTAGAAAGGATGGCTCTTGGGCACTTGGGGTGTGACATATAGGAGTGGCCATAAGGGGGAGGGGTGTCTATTCTATGGTCGATCATTTTACTTCTGGAAAGGAGTAGATGGGTGCACACTCAATATTTTTTTCATAGTAGTTTCCCTCTAAGGATCATGCACATAGACATGGATGGGAATTTTAAAGGGAAGAGATGTTAATGCAATAGAGTAAATTGGTCGATCTAGTTGAGAAGTACGCTTCTTCTTCTATGAGGTAATTTGTGAAGCCTTCAAGGTCTTTGAAGTAGAAAGACCGGTTTCCTACTTGTAAGGCTAGAAGTCATGCTTTGACATCGATCAAGGCCCTAGTTGTAGAGAGGAATGGTCGATCGAAGATAATAGGGTAACGACAATCTTCCTTTATGTTCAAAACTAAAAAATGCAGGGAATGTAAAACTTGCTGACTTTTAGTGGTACATCCTCTATGATACCAAATGTCTTAGTCATGGAGGAGTTAGAAAGCTTAATAGTCATCCAGGTGGGTCTTGTATCGATAAGGATGAGCTTCCTACATAGTCTAAGTGGTACGATAAAAATGCTAGCTCCAAGGTTAGAGAGTTCTAGATTACCAAAGGCAAGCGAGTTTTTAATAATTAATTGTCACAACTCTTGAATCACCTACAAGTATACATGATCAATTGTAATCGAGGTCGAACCATAGGGAACTAGGCTAGTTAGGTGTCAAAATTATTAACTTTCTAAAATATAGATTGATTATAATAAGAAGGTTGGTTTTTTTATCATACTAAATTGCAAATATCAAAGAAAGAAAATAAAAACACTAATAGCTTGGAGAAAGATTAAAGATTAGATCAAGTGGATCTTAGATATGGGATTTCACTTCCACATCATATCTCAAATAAGAACCACGAAGTCACTTATACCAGTCAATATTCATAATATAGGTTGATATCATCTAATACATTTCCCAATGATATAGACAACCCTAACCCTATATACATTCTCATGCATATACACGAATTTGAACTATAAGCTAGAATCCTCATCATAATTTTAGCCATACCCATGGTCAAGGATATGTTGTCAAAATAGCTATTCCTTACCTCCTAATATTTCTTCCCAAAATATAATAAGAAGCATAAAGCATGTAAACATGATGGCCAGCCATGCATATAAGAAGATACGAAACAAACTCATTTTGAAAAGAAGATTAACTAATAATGAATATGAAATTCGAGTCTCATTGAGTTATGACATGGGAGCTAGTCTCCCATGTCCAAGAAATGGAGTTTACTCACTCGTGGTGAGGAATTATATGCACAAATGATAAATCATTGAAATAAACATGAGAAAAGAGAGTTGAATAACAAATCGATCTGTGGGAGAGAAGAAAAGATGGAGATTCATCTCTGAAACTGGTCCTTGCTTTGACAACCTTCTCTTTTCAGCTTTGGTAAGGAAAGGAGAAGAGAAATGGGGCTAGGAATGGATTCTCTCATGATAAAACCTAGATTTCTCTCCTAGGTTTCCTATCCAAAGCACCGGCCTCATCTCTAATCTCTAACCACTCTGAGTAATGTGTGCTCTGCTTCCCAAGGGGTGCCTAGTCTTTTATATTTCTGAATAAGTATGTAAAAATAAGAATTATATAGAAAATACATCTCTTACGGTGTGTTAATAAGTTAACATAGTGTGTAAAGTTTGTTTTTTTCTTCAGTCGGTCGTGATCACAAGTGTTATGGTGTATGGAATGGCCACACAGCGTAAGGGTACTTTTCTATTGAACTTGATCTTTCTACCTTACGGCGTAAGAGATTTCCACATGGCGTAAGGGAACTTTGTTGAAATGTCGATATATTTGTGTTATAGTGTAAGATATTTTCACATGGAGGAAGGAAACTTTGCTAAAAATTCTAGTGTCTGAGAATCACACACCGTAAGGGAGGGTCCTTACATCGTGTGACAGGATGTCTGCTGAGCAATGAACTCCAAAACTTGGGAAAACTTTAGATATTACAAAACAGATCATATTCTAGAAATTTTTCTTTCATTATAAGTGGAATGTGGTGTACCTATAATGCAAACCATGACATGAGTAAGATCAACAAGAGACAAACATCTTGGCATGAATTGGAGTAGAAATATGGTTAAATTAAGTGAAATGTGCAACTAAAATGGCATGAAAATATGATATGATTTGGCACATCAAACCCCCCTAAGCTTGAACCATTGTTTATCCTCAAGAAAAAAGAACTGGATAACGGCTAGAATAAATAGATGGTAAAAAATCATATCCTATTGAATGTAAATTGATAGGTCTGAAAATGGCAATTTTCATCATTCAGATATGTAACTAAACATGAAGTTAATTTTGTGACTAAACATGAAGTTAATTGTATCTCTCAAGATAAGATTTTAAGTTTAAATATATATTTAGTTTTCTTTAAAAGAATAAACTAGAGGGAAATTAGTAAAAACAAGATGACAGAACCAAAAATATAATGATTTGCCACAAAGGTCCACTGAAATGATTTTTTCTATCCTCTTGCAATGACATTGTTTTTAAAGAAAAAATTTCAATTTGATTTTAGTGTGCAATACTCAGCTGCTAATTTAGGCTTACATGTACTTGGAATACCATTTGTGAATTTATTTCGCTCTTTCATATGCTATCCCCAACCTTCATTGGGTTGGTGGAAACATGGGCGACTTAGCCATTTTTTGTGGGGTTTGATTTTCAAAGGAAGATTAGAATTCTCCCTTATTATGTGATTTAGGATCCTTTTTGGAACCACATGGTCTTGTGCTAATTCACCCCCTTATTATTTCAAGTCATGCATGAAGATATTCATTTGTAAAAAAATCAAGTAGAGTAGTGAAAAATGCATTATATGGTTGGCAAAATTATCTTATTACAACTCAAAGCTATAATGTTGAGAAGTTTGACACATTTGAATCATTACATGGTTTAAGAGCATGAGTGAGATAATTACAAATAATGTATAGACAAATATCTAAATATGGAGATGAATAGCCAAAATTTCAAAAAAAATCAAATTGATGATTCATGCCTAACTATCATCATATAACCTTTATCTTAATGAAAGAAAATGGTTCAATAAGTAGGGTAAATTGATCATAAAATTTCACCTGATTGTCACACAATGATGCTAAAGAAAATGCAAAACATGCAAGCAACAACTAAATGACATAAGCAAATGATTGAAAGAACATGACATGAAAAGTAAAACTAAAACTACCACTCAGTTGTACCCCCCCCCCCCCCCGCAAACCTTGAAATTTGTAGTGCCCTAACTTCTCATAACAAACCTAATAGTTGAACAACTGGGTATCTCGTGTGCTATCAGAAGGTGGGGTCATCTCTCGCAAGGTCCTCCAATTAGAGTTTGGAGTGGGACTATTCATTTTTTTGTATGTTCTCACTCAAGAGGGGGGTCCAATGCTTTGATTTGACGGTGGAAATTGTTGTTCTAAGGATATGTGCCTCTTTGTCAATTTATTTTTGATTTAGAAAAAAGATGTACGCTTATGATTTAAAATAGTCATATGGATAATGTTGTTGTTTGTCCCTTCATATTCTTCTTCAAGACAATAAGAATCTATTTTACAAAGAATTTTCTGATCACCAAGCATTGTGTCAAAGATGTGTTGCAAGGGGGAATGTGACTTGTTTAAAAAATCATCAAGTGGAGTAGTTGTTGCATATTTCTCTCTTTGAGGTTTAGTTTTGATAAGGTCATTGATGTTAACAAGTTCATCTGATGTCTACATTGATGGAAAAAGTGATTCTCCCGACGTTATTGTTGGGTTAGAGAGTACTTGTTGAGCAATTTGATTTTCCAACATTCTTGTGTGAATTGAAATCCCATTCATCCTAGAAGAGTGAGTGTGAATGGCATCCTTTATGAAATTTGTTTGCTGAATGAACTCATCATTTTGCTTCATCTGAGATGAAACAAAATCATCAATGTAGTTGTTGGTGATGAACATGTTGTTGAGGATTTTGCCTAAGAGCTTCATTTTCTTCACATGCTAAGTAGGACAGTTGAGTTGGTTGGGTGCTCAACTTATCAAACCACAAAGACAAGACATATAGTTTTCCTACAATTAGGTCTATTTCATCAAATGTATGTATGCTAACTTTCTTCCTAGAAGCATTAGAAGGAAAATAAGGTTGATTGTTCATTTTAGTGCTCCATTGAAAATGATTTACTACCATGTCTTCTATGATTTCAATAGCTTCTTTGAAATATTTGTTCATGAAAGCTTGATTTATAGTTGCATCCATTGACATCCAAGTGTTAAAAAATAATCCATTATAAAAAATTTGACGGAGTAACCAACTGTTGTGACCATGGTGAGGACAAAAGTGTTTGAGGTCTTTGAATCTCTCCCATGTGTTGTAGAGAGTTTGTCCATCCCCTTGCGAAAAATTAATGAGTTGTCTCCTCAACTGTGTTGTTTTGTTTGGTGGGAAGTACTTGGATAAGAATACTTTGATAAGCTCCTCCCAACTATTAATAAAATTCCTTGGTAAAGATGAGAGCCATGCCTTGGATTTATCCTTCAAAGTGAATGTGAAAAGAATAAGGTGAACCCCATCAGTAGGAACTCCATTTTTCTTTAAGGTGCTCAAGTAATGCACAAATTCATCTAAGTGTAAAGTGGGATCTTTCATAGGAGTCCCCCCAAGTCCTTTTTGTTGTAACATTCATATAATGATGCGGCTGGTAGAAAAATTATCTACCTTGATTGGTGGGATATTAATAGATCCATTGATGTCCATAATAGAAGGAACAATGAAGTCTTTGAGGGGATGATCATCTTCCATCATTGTTTTATCTTGTTGAGCTAGACGATCAGGTGAATGTGGTGATGATAAATGTGATGGATGTTGTGATTCTTCCAAATCAATTGATGTTCAGTCCTTTCTTTTTGAAGATTCACACACAATCCTACAAGTAAACAAGGTGAGTGAAGCACAAATGAAAATATAAGATACAAAAACAACAAAGCTGACAATGATGATGATAATAATGGAAGTGAAGGTGGAGATGTGGGTGTGATCTAGTCTCTCTCACTGATTAACACTTCTACTCTAAGTAATAATATTGTAGCTCCCCATCAACGACGCAAAAAACTAGTTGATTTCCAAAGGAAAGCGATTTTTAAAAAATTAATTGTCTCAACTCCTCAATCACCCACAAGTATATGTGATCAATTGTAGTCGAGGTCAAACCATAGGTAGATATGCTAGTTTGGTGCAAAATTGTTAACTTTCTACAATCTAGAATTGTTACAATAAGAATGCTAGTTTTTGATCAATCTAAATTTCAAATATGAAAGAAATAAAATAAAAGAACTAATCACTTGGAGAAAGATTAAAGATCAGATCAAGTAGATCATAGATATGGGATTTCACTTCCATGTCATAACTCAAATAAGAACCACAAATTCACTTATATTAGTCAATCTTCATAGGGTAGGTTGATATCATCTAATACATTTTGCAATGATATAGGAAGTCCTAACCCTATATAGAATTCTCATGTATATACGCAGATTTCAACTACAACCTAGAATCATCAACATAATCCTAGACATTCCCATGGTCAAGGATATGTTATCAAAACAACTATTCCCTACCTCTTAATATTTCTTCCCCGAATGACGACCAAAAAAAAATTTCTTCCCAGAATATAATAAGAAGCATAAAGCATGTAAACATGATGGCCAGACATGCATACAAGAAGATAAGACCCATAACTCATTTAGAAAAGAATATTAACCTATAATGAATATGAAATTTGAGTCTCATTGAGTTATGACATGAGAGCTACTCTCCCATGTCCAAAAAATGGAATTTACTCAATCATGGGGAGGAAGTATAGGCAAATATTATAAATCATTAAAATAAACATGAGAAAAGAGAGAGGAATAATAAATGGATATGTCAGAGATTTGAACATATGAAGATATCTGCCCAAGAGATGGAGATTTATCTCTGAAACTACTCCTCGCTTCAGCAACCTTTTCTTTTCAACTTTAGGAATGAAAGTAGAAGAGAAATGAACCTAGGAATGGATTCTCTCCCAAGAAACCCTAGATTTCTCTCCTAGATCACCTCTCCATAGCTATGACCTCATCTCCAATCTCTGACCACTCCTAATGATGTGTGGCCCACTTCCCAAGGGGTTCCTATTCTTTTATATTTCTGAATAAGTGTTTAAAAATAAGAATTCTACAGAAAATACATCCCTTATGGCGTGTAAGTAAGTTACCACGGCATGTAACATTCATGTTTTACTTCAGTTGGAAATGATCACAAGTGTTATAGCATGTGCAATTGCCACATAGAGTAAGGGAACTTTTTATGTCAAATTATGATCTTTCTGCCTTACAACGTAAGATATTTCCACATGGTGTAAGGGAACTTTGTTGAAATGTTGATATTTCTACATTATAGGATAAGAGATTTCCACACTGTGTAAGGGAACATCTCTAAAAATTCTTGTGTCTAAGAGTCACACGATGTAAGGGAGGGTCCTTCAACTATGAGAAAGGATGTCCGCTGAGCAATGAACTCTAGAATTTCAAGAAACTTTGAAGATGCTAAATAGATCAGATCTTGAGCATTTTTCTTTCATTACAAGTGGAATACAATGTACCTACAATTCAGACCATGACATGAGTAATACCAACAAGAAATAAACATCTTAGCATGAATCATAGTAGAAGTATGGTTAATTGAGTGAAATGTGCAATGAAAATGGCATGAAAATATGATATGATTTGTGCACATCAAGAGCCATGTTTCATAGGTAGAATTTCTTATGGAGCATGAAATTCCAAACTTGGGTCCTTGTTCTTAAGAGGCATCTTACTTTGAATGATATAAGATGCTAATTTTTCTAGTTTCATTGTTTCACATTCTTCAATTATGTATTTTTATTAAGCAAAACTTTGATGAATTTAGCACAGTGAGGCATTTCTCCCGTGGCATCGAGTAATGGGAAATAAACATTTAGAAATTTTAAGGTATCCATAAATTTATTGAACATGGTATCAAGTTCAATTTGGTTCAGTCGATCTTGAAATAGATAACAATGATTGTACATAGGAACATTTCATTTAGGTTTGGGAATTTCTGGGTAGGATATTGTCAGATTATGGGCAATGACCGCCTCATTTTTGTGCTCTTGTCTCACCATCTCTGGAAAGTTAAGGCTAGAGTGAGTTGTAAAACTTAAGTTGTTCCACCTTCTTTGGATTTGCTTCTAGTTACCCAACAAATCCTCCTACAAGTGGGTGTATATATGAATTCAATTGAGCCAACTGTGAGTCAATGGATTTTTGATAGGCCTGCTGACTATCAATCATTGTTTTCTAAGATTGGAGGATTTTTCCTATAATAGAGAACCTCTCATCATTAGAGGGACCTTTATTTTGATTCGA
The DNA here is from genome assembly GCA_963693085.1 of Alisma plantago-aquatica. Lineage (NCBI taxonomy): Eukaryota > Viridiplantae > Streptophyta > Magnoliopsida > Alismatales > Alismataceae > Alisma > Alisma plantago-aquatica. The sequence goes on from OY856413.1 coordinate 417,587,403, forward strand.
GAACTACTGTTTCCAATAGCTACCTAGGTTCCTATAGATCTATTGGCTATTATAATGGAACCCTAGAGGACCAGGATTTGGGTTGTTCATTTGAGACGAACTCTATTGCATCTCATTTTCTATGCTAATTGGGTTTCCATACTAGAATCTAGGGTGATTCTTGGTCTACTTTGAATTGTAGTAAGCCTGACTAGGTATTTTTGGAATTGAGTTGAGATCCTCCATCTGATGTCCATTCATGGTACTATTGTAAAGGAGTGGACCTTATTGAATAAAGTGATCATGGGCTTGGTAAATCTCACAAAGAAATATGTATATTTTACTTGTTGTTGCAAATATTGTGGTTCTCCCCTTCTTTCATAGGCATTAAATGAGGACTCCATACAATATTTCTTCAAGGAGAGCATATTGAAGCTTTGGAAATAGATTTGATCTTACAATTATCTTTGGACTTGGCTACCTTGAGAACTCCCCTTGACCCTGACAAGATCGGTCTTGGGTTTCAGAACTTCTATTGATGATTTCTCAGACATTTTCAAATTTTCTAAAAATAAAATTACCCCCATATGAGGTGTCAAGAAAAAGCTTGGTGTTATCATCAAAATCCTAGTAAAAGGTCTCAATCCACTAGACTTGGGAGATACCATAATGTGGGATATGATGGTGGAGGTCCTTAAAACACTCCCAAGCTTCACCCAATGTCCGAGATCCATGGTGAACCGGGTGATCTGCCCCCTGAGTTGATAGTTGAGGGATGGAGAAAGTATTTTTTTTAAACTTTGTTTGGTGAGCCTCCCAAGTGCTAATGAAGTTCCCTTCCATGGCATTGTACCAAATATTAGCTTGATCTGATAGGGATATTTAAATATTCACAACTTGAGGGAGTATTTAGAACTGCATGAAATTTTGAATAAGTCACAAAGGTCATTGATGTGTTGGTGGTGATCTTGACAATTTTCACATGCTGGACTGATGAATGTGCCACTGTACATCATGGTGATCCATTGCATATGGATATCAAATTATGGAATGGTAATAGAGGGAGGCATGATTCGATGTAGTGCATTGGGTAGATTTAGGGACCTAAAAATCTTTAAGTTTCTTTAGACGCTCTTCTTCCTGTGTCGTGGCCTATCACGCTTCTAGATCAGCAATTGGTTCTATCCTTGACTCTGCCAAGATGGCATCTCTTTGTGTGGCAAGGGCTCCTTCCATCCACCAGTTGACTTCCTCTTCATCCATGCTAAATGGATGGGTCATGTTCATGTGATCAAAGGTTCTATCTTTCTTTGGGTCGAATGGTGTAGAGTCGGCGCTTTGTGAATGTTGCATACACTACTAGTACCTAACAGGGAGATTAAGAAATGATAGATCAAAGGAAAGATGAGCTCAACCAGGTAAAAGTGATTATCAATTGAAAATAAAATACCTACTTATTCAAAGAAATGGGGGTCCAGAAAACTCCTTTGTCCCCAACAACGTTTCACAATCTGGGTGGGCATATGGCAGTGGAAGATCCATCCACTGGGGGAATATATGTATCGGGCTCACCCGAATCCAACCAGCTGGTACTGGAGACCCGTGACACATTTCCCCTGGTAGGGATGGGTAAGCCGATGCCTCTGCCATGACATATTCTTTACTTTTTAGATGGCATGGCTTCAACCCCTACAAATTTTTGTGTAAAGAATGTTATATACATATATACATATCATCTTTTTTTGAAACGAATACAATTTCATATATACGTATCATCTTGAATTAAAAAACTAGTTACTATGTCATAAAAATACTTACAGTGGATGTGCTAGGTGGTGGTTCTACAGGATTACTCCCAACAACTGCAGTAGGAGTAGGAGTAGAGTCTGCAGTAGGTATTGTCTGGTAAGTGGCAGTCCGAGATGCCTGCCACTTTTTCATTGCTTCTTCGAGTTTCCTATCAAATAGCTTATCTACCTATACATGGATAAAAGAAACGTCAAATTCTAATTATTGAATTCTCTTTTACAGTAACATCTACAAGGAAAAAATATGTTAGCTCTTCTTGTGAGAGTCCCACTTTTGGGACATGTTTGCGCTGGGATGGCCCAAAAAAAGCTTTGATGCCCACACCAGCTCCTGCAGCCCTAACACGTCTAGGATGCTTTGGGTTACCCAGAGCAACTGTCAATTCATCCTTTGTTCCCTCAGGGATGAACTTTCCTTGTTTCCTCAGCTCGTGCAGCTCCCGCTAATCGCCAAAACAAAAATTTGTACTTAAGTAAACAACACAAATAATCAATATTTGAATGATTGCTGTAAGAGTTGTATTTTACCATTTTTGCAGCCGCCTCAGCAGTTGCGGCCTTAGTTATTTCTCCCTTCTTATTTTGCCTCCCAGCTATCTAGACATCATGGCGAGGCAGAGGTGTGCTACCTATGGTAGAGGACTCCTGAGTAGCAGCAGACTGAGCAGCAGTAGCCTCAGCCTGTAGTCTTTGGCGAATGCCTGCATACCCCTTTGGACCCATTGTGTGGTCATGCACATTCAATGCACGCCTTGATCTTTGTGCCTCACTGAGGGCCTAGTTAGTATGCAAATTAATGATTTGGTTAGTAACACTAAATGTTAATCTTGAATAAGTGAATACAACATATATTAATTAAGGAGATTGAGACTGACGCCTAATACCTTGAATTCATCAGTTTGTCTTGAAGCGACAAACGCGTCCCATTCTTCTTTATCCAAGAAGTTCCACTGTTCAGTGGTTGTCTTCTTCCGCTTGTCGGCTTCTTTTATGTATTCTCTGGTGAGATTTGTCCTATAGTTCCTTAGGACTCTCCCACAGCGTTGCATCACGCATTTACGATGCAGCTTTTCATCCAAGAATTGCTATTAACTAGTATCCAAAAATTTAGTAATCTACAAAATAGAATTGCAAATTAATAATAACTGACGCATAAATCCCTCCATATTAAATCTTTCTTCTCCTTAGAAACTTTATGCCAAGAATCTAAGCGACAACCGCAATGGCTACGAGTAACAAACCCAAGATATAAAATAAATGAATTGCGATTCACACCACATGCATTTCCTGCACTATCGAAATCCACAACAAGTTGGGGTCCATTGCCCTTTTGTGCAATTAATTTCGTCATCATAGTGATGCCCCTTCTCTTGTCAACTTTTTGGTGTTGTTGATCAAGTGCCTCAAGTGATTCAGATGGTACCTGTGCATCATCAACCTAAAATTTGACAAAATAATTCATATTTACAAGATATAACTATAAATGGACATATAGATATAAATATATGATATATTTTTAAAACTTACATTGTGAGGCGGCGCATTGATGTCCTCACCCTCACGGTAGTGATCAGCACGGTCATCAGGAGAATGGTCAGCCATCTGCAAATTCACATTCAAATTGTAAAGTTCACATTGTAAAGTAGTAATTCAAAGTGTAAAGCTCACATAGTAAAGTAATTCAAATTGTAAAGCTCACATTGTAAAGTAATTCAAATTGTAAAGCTCACATTGTAAAGTAATTCAAATTGTAAAGTTCACATTGTAAAGTAATTCAAATTCTAAAGCTCACATTGTAAAGTTCACATTCACATTGTAAAGTTCACATTTTATCAATTAACAATCCTTCATTGTGATCTCCACGCACATACAAGTCATCATTAGCTTCAATATTTGTTGGTGTTGGCAACCCAACTGAGAATGGATTGGAGTCATCATACTTATCATAGTACTATTCTTCATCTATAGGATCTTCAACGAACTGTCTTTTACCATGAAGAACAACCGACCATTTATCATTTGCAGGATCATCGATATAAAATACTTGTTTCGCCTGTGATGCCAATATGAATGGTTCAGCCTTCTCGCCAATCTTTTCAAAGTTCACTAAAGTGAAACCCAATTCATCCACTATAACTCCTTTGGTGTTATCAACCCAATTACATTTGAAGAGCGGAATTCTGAAATCTATGTAGTCAAATTCCCATATGTCTTCAATGATACCGTAATATGACATTTTAGCTTCACGTGGACTCTTATCCTTTGCACTTGCAAAAAACATAGTCGATTCTTGAAGGGTGACCCCACTATTTTGGACGACACTCTTATCATCTTGGCGCTTTGTGTAATATGTGAATCCATTACTGTCATACCCTTCATAAGACATAACAGTCAACTTTGGTTTAAAGGCGAGGCATTTGATAGTTTCAGTAATATCATCTGGTGTTTGAGATAGTTGATGTAAGACTTTATCTTCAAACCACTTAATAAAAGTCTTGTTATGCTCTCTAGCAAGCCACATTGTATTCGCTCGAGGATATTGTCTTTTGATGAAATTGGTATGTTCCTCGATATAAATGTTCACTTCGTCCATGTGGTGTAAAATATACAAATGACCTTGTTCCAACTGCTCACGGCTGATTACTTTCACACGTGAACCCAAAATTCCTTTGCCAAATAGCTCGTCAATATTCTTGTCATTATCAGGAGTGTCATTACCACTGAGAAAGTCATTGCAAAAATCCATAACCTCTCTTGCCACATAACCTTCAATTATACTCCCTTTAGGCCGATAACGGTTTTGAACATGACCTTTAAAAACGCTCATGTATCGTTCAAAGGGATACATCCAATGCAAGAAAACCGGTCCCAAGATTTTCACTTCCCTAGTCAAGTGGACAACAAGATGTACGATGATATCAAAGAACGAAGGAGGGAAATACATCTCAAGCTGACATAGGGTAACAACCACTTCTCTTTGTAAATTATCGAGAGTCTCAGGGTCAATAACTTTACTGCAGAGACTGTTGAAAAAGAAACAAAGTCTGGTGATTCCAAACCATACATGCTTCGGCAATATAGATCGAATTGCCACGGGCAATATTTGTTGCATTAGAGTGTGACAATCATGAGATTTAAGACCTATCAACTTCAAATATTTCATTGATACCAAACTACGGATGTTGGATGAGTAACCATGTGGCACCTTAACATTTACCAAGCATTCACAAAAAGCTTTCTTCTCCTTTCTAGACAGCGTGTAACAAGCGGGAGGTAAGTATGTTCTTTTATTACCCATTTCACGTAATTCTGTTAATTCTGACCTTATTCCCATTTCACGTAGGTTCAGTCTGGATTTTATCCCATCTTTAGTCTTACCTGGTATATTTAACAGAGTACCAATGATGCTATCACAGACATTTTTCTCAAAGTGCATTACATCGATACAATGTCTGACTGTCAAAGAACTCCAATAAGGAAGATCCCAAAATATTGACTTCTTCTTGAATGAAGAATTGTCACTCCGTGTAGTACATTGTGATCTCTTACCAAATTCATTGACAATGTCTTTTACTCTTTCATAAACAACCTCCCCTGGTATAGGTTTAGGTGCACTCCGTTCCTCATTCAATCCATTGAATGCTTTGCACTTCCTACGATACGGATGGAATTTTGGAAGAAACCTTCGATGACCGAGATATACATTCTTACCGCCATGTTTTAGTCTTGTTGAATCAGTGTTCTCTTCACATATAGGACACGCTTTAGCTCCTTTGACACTATATCCAGACAAATTCCCATATGCTGGAAAGTCATTAATAGTGCAAAACAACATAGCATGCAAACGAAATGTCTCTCTTCGTGAAGCATCATAGGTCATCACACCTTCACCCCATAGTTTCTTTAAGTCATCAATCAGAGGTTCAAGATAAACATCGATGTCATTTCCAGGTTGTTTAGGGCCCGATATCAACAACGACAGCATTACATACTTATTTTTCATACACAGCCAGAGAGGAAGATTGTATATAACAAGCATGACTGGACAAGTGCTATGTTGGCTTCTCAATGTCCCGTACGGATTCATCCCGTCTGTACAAAGCCCAAGTCTTAGATTTCTGACTTCTTCACCAAATTCAGGGTACAATAGATCAATCTTCTTCCACTGTGGGGAATCAGACGCATGTCGTAGAATCCCATCATTATTTTTCTTAACATCTGCATGCCACCTCAAATTCTTCACATCTATCGGATTGGCAAACAAGCGTTGAAACTGTGATATTATAGGTAGATACCACATCACCTTGGCAGGAGAACCAGTTTTGGACTCCCCCGAAGTCGTCAATTTATACCATGACACACCACATTTTGGACAATCTTTCAAATCCGCATAGTCCTTTTGAAATAATACACAATCATTCGGGCATGCGTGTATCTTCTTGGCATCCATTCCCATTGGACACAACAATTTCTTTACCTGGTATGTTGAGATTGGAAGCTCGTTTCCTTCAGGAATCATTTCTTTCAACAAAGACAGCAATGACGTGAAGCTTTTGTCGCTCCATCTATTGTTAGCTTTCAACTTATACAATCTCAACACAGCGCTCAGCTTCATAAACTTAGTACAACCTGTATATAACAGCATCTCATCATCATGCACAATGTTTCTAAAAATGGGAGGTGGATCGGTGTGCTCTACCCCACAACTATCCAGCATCGCATCAACGATGTCTACTGGAACTGGTTCATTCACATCTACGTCATCGTAGGCAATTTCTTCTTCCACACAAGCACTGCTATCGACATCCACTGGTTTTGGGTTTGAAATCTCTCCATGCCAGTGCCATTCTATATAGCCTTGTATAATCCCGTTGCACATGACATGAGTTTTGATTTCATCACCAGTGTTGACTTTCAAGTTGTTACCGCAATGCCTACATGGACAGTAGAACCTATCTCCAGGTTGTTTCCTAAGTTCCTCGGCAAATCTAATAAACTGGTCAAGACCCGAAATAAACTCTGGGGTGCAGCGATTGCGAATGGACATCCATGATCTATCCATTCTATGATCAAAGAGAAAACAAGTATATATTAGGACAAGATTAGGGTCTAGGGTTAACAGATTAGAGTTTTTGCATGGTTAAAACTTTAGGCCAACAAATACATGTGATGTCATTCTTATATATAATAAATGTGTACCACCTATCCCATTCTTGAACACCTAATCTCACTAGTAAGTGTATAATGTGTATTGGGTTTTCAAGAAAATTTCGGCAGCATTTCCCCGCTGTTCTCCAAGTACATATGTACTTAGAGAACAAACGGGGAAATGCTACCGAAATTTTCTTGAAAACCCAATACACATTATACACTTACATCCTAAGTGAGATTAGGTGTTCAAGAACAGTCCCAAACCGGGGACTATCCAAGATTTACTCCTAATGAGTAAATCTTGGATGGGGTTCTAGGCTAATGAGTACATATCCACTACATGTATTGGCTCACTTACATTGCATCACTCACAATTAGAGCATTATTATATAATAAATCAAGAATTCAATAGTTTCAAACATGTAATAATGCCCAATCATGTTTAAATCAAACAAAATATCCTAAGTCAGATTAGGTGTTCAATAACAGTCCCAATACATGTATATTGTGATTCCAATACCTACAATCCAACTTTCATCACAATTGATGTTAGGGTTTCATCACAATTTTAGGTATCATATAGAGTATGTAGATGTTAGGGTTTCATTATGCAACATGGATTCATGTATATGTTAGGGTTTCATCATGCAACTCGGCCAGATGTTAGGGTTTCATCATGCAATAGGGATTTCATCATATAATTGATTTAATCACAAACTCATAATTGATTTCATTTTAGTATATATATATATATTCTTGTTCTTCCTTCTCCCTCCTTACCAACAGCAACCACGGTCGTGTGGGCTGGCACGACCGTGGCTGTGTTGGCCAACCACACGGCCGTCCTGGGTAGCACGGCCGTGGTTGATGTTGGTAAGGAGAGGGAGAAGGAAGAAGAAGAAGAACGGAGGGCCTACCGGAGAAAGAAGAAGGAAGAAGAACGAAGCAGTGTGGAGCCGGAGGAGCAGCAGCGGACGTAGCAGCAGCTAGGGGACGGACGGCCGCCGGCGAGCAGGATCACGGCAGTAGGAGCACGGCCTCCGGTGAGCACAGCCGCCGGTGAGCCGGTGAGCAGGAGCACGACAGCAGGAGCACGGCCGCCGGTGAGCAAGAGCACGGCAGCGGAGAAGGGAGCACTGGAAATCGCCGGAGCTAGAGAAATCGGGAATGAAACTGGGAAAGGGGAAGAATCGGTCGGGCTGGTCAGCTATTAAGTTGACAATAGGTGTCGTTTATTTAAAAAAAACCGACAACTAAACCTACAGTGTCGGTTCTTTACAAAAATTCGACACCTATACTACATTATAGTCGTCAGTTTTTAAGTAAAAGACAATCGACAACTATTCCTGTTCGCTTTAGTTGTCAGTTATTTAGTTATGACCGACGCCATATGTAAAATTTTGGAGCCAATTTTTTCGCTGGAATTTTGGGTTTGGCGGTTGAGTTTAGGTGTCGGTTGTTTATTAATTAACCGACACTTAATAAAAGTGGTACCCGTGTCTGGTCAACCTTCGTAGATTGGATGTCGTTTTATGTTATCAACCGACATTGTAGACTTTAGGTGTCGGTTTTTGTATAAAACCGACACCTTGAAAAGTGGCTTTATAAGCCATTTCTGTAGTATTAGCACCATAGGTGGTGATACCAACCTGAACTAAGTCATATACTTCCTTAGGAAGAACGTGCACATGATTACATGTTCATCTAGAACTGGAATCAAAATAGGAAACACCATAAAAATCGAAATCCCAAACAAGCTTAGCTTCTTAATCCTTAAATCACCATTTTTAAGCATGAACATGAACTAACACCATATAGTAACCAACATAAGTAAAGAGAGTTATAAAACTCATATCTACTCAGAAGAATAGACTTCTAGAATCAAGAAACTCAAGAAAAGAATGTAGAAAATCCAAGACGAAGCTCTGATCTCATCTAAGTAGGCACCCTTCTTCACAAGGAATCAAAACCCTAGAAGAAGAAGCATGAAAGGTAGGATCTTAAACTCTAAAGCAACTTCTACCATGGAATAGCAGAGTTCCAACTTGAAATAAGATTGATGGAAGACTAAGAGAAATTAAAATGGAGAAGAAACGAAGAAAACAACTTTCCTTGGTCAGAATCCCTCGAAGATGACCTTGGAAACCCTAGGTAGGGCTAGATGGAGCTCTAGGATACCTTCTTCTCCAAAAAGAGGTTTTATTCTACCTTAGATCACTTGGTTCCAAAGAAAAATAGAGTGGAGTCATTGATCCAGGTTAGAGGAAAGAGAAATCAAGAAAAGGTTTCATACTTGGTCAAGGAAGAGGTAGATATAGCTCATAGATAAGGATGGAAGCAAGCATGAGGTGTACAAGTATCTCCCCATTTGTCCATGGCCTAAAACTATTAAAGATATGCAAGAAACCACACAAGCAGCTGCCCCATCATTAATGGAGACCTGATTAAGCACCGTTTGTTGTATTTACAAGCCAAACAAATAAACCATTGGTTGATAGCTCCTAAAGGTAGCTCATCCATAAAGGGGTACACCCTAAAATACCCTTGAAGGGAAACACCTCCAAACAAAGGTTCAACTAGGTGTCCCATGGATCAATAAGATCAAGAATGATAACATAACATCTAAAGAACATAATGCATGTAAAAAATTGCATAGAAAACCTCTCAATTGGGTAAATTGTAGAAAAGTCCAAAATGTACTTAAAATTAACTTGCTCAAAGAATGTCCAAATTGGACCAAATTTTAAACTTAAAGTTGTCTTATGATTCCAAAGAACATCACAAGGTTATATTAGAGTTATAAGCATTCAACTATGGAAATTAATCTTATTCAACACTTTAAGAAAGTTTAGGGGCCTTACACTCATATTGGGGCATGGGGAGTAGCCTCATAGTCTGTATCTTACTTTGATTATATTATACTTCAAAATTCTATTTATTTGATGTTTTTATTCTGATTTATGTACTCATTTTATGTTTAGAACAATGATATATTTGTTGGATGAAAAGATCACAGATTTCGATGTTGTATGAATTCATAGAATTGGGATGAGATCATCTAATGGAGATATGTGATTGATCTATCTATGTTATCTTGTTAGTTACAACATATAATGATGAGATCTCAGGCCCATGAGTTGAAACATTAGTTGAAATTCTTAAACTTTTGACGAGATCCTTGATAGATCTTTATGGGATGGTTGAACAATGATCCACAAATAACGAGATCCTACGTTTGTGGGAAGTTTGAACCTTGTGAGATTTGTGGTTTGCAAGGACACAAATCCACATGGTCCTAATCTAATTGATTAAAATTATGGAGTTGAACCAGTTAAATTAAATGTATGGTCTATGGTGGCAAATCAATAACTCTTCATTAATTAAATTAAAACTCAACTTAACTAGTTTTTTTCTATAATTTTCATTTCCTATTTAGCTTTAATCACTCTGTACAAACTAGATTTTAAATATTACTATTAGCAATTATTTTGAACAAAACTCTTAAAGATGTTGTTCAATGGATTTATCCTTTTTAATTAGTATTACAATTAACTGGTTCACTTGTGAGAAAATTAATTGCCACTTTATGGGCTAAATTTTTGGGAATAATTTCTCTGATGAATTTTTTATACAATCGGCTTGCATCAAATTTTGTCACCATTTTTAGAAATAAAGGATTTACATTTGAATCCCATTGCTTTGAATAATCAAGATTTCTTCTTTCTAGTTTATTATTTAAAATTTGTTTGGTTTTGTAATTTTTAGTTTTTCTTTATATGTTCTTAGTTCATTTTGGTAATTTTTAGTTTGGTTGACTCTATAATTTGTATTTATATTGTTTAGATTAATTGTGTAATTTATTTTGCTTGTAATTCTTTTTCTATATTTTATTTTGTGACTTATGTTTTACATTTTGTTTTTTTATCATTTTTCTACTTGAGCCTGATTTTGAAATTGTTTATTTTTTAAGAAATCATATTAAATGGTAAAGATAGAGATTCAGCACAAGGTGGATTAGGATTTCAAAGAAGAGATAGACATATATCTTGTAGAGTCCAAGGCCATTATTTAGGAGGAATACCAAATAGCTCGAGCAAAAATTAACATTGGGCGGAAATCAATAATAAAAGACTGAGAGTGAGTAGATGGCTACCTGTGATAGGAACTTCATGAACTAAGACTTTACAAATAAAAGGGTTGATGATTGGTCAGCTCCAAGAATATCCCAAGAGCCTAAGGCTCTGCCACCCTTCCCTATTGTAACCCCAGACCTGGATGTTTATAATGATCAACCAATTCTTATTGAGCCTATTCTAGATAATAAACCACGATTCCCCCAGAAAGAATCAATGGATTCTAACAAAAGGTGATTTTCTCAGCAAGATTCTTACACTCCTCAAAAACCATTTATTTCATATATGTCTGGTCTAGATGGGGAGCTATCACATCTAGAAAAAGTTCATGTACCTCCAATCTTTGACTATAATGATGATATTCCTATTTTAAACCCTCATGAACCCACATGTGACTTTGGTAAATCTTTCATGGAGGAACTAGAGCAACACACTGAGTTAATAATGGAATCTCATAGTGTTATATGTGGACCCTAGTGATAATAATTTGATGGTTTAATGCCTTTAGTTAGTAATTTATTGTTGCCCTTGTATGAATATATTTGATAAATCACCATAACAAGTAGATGTGTACCATTAATGATACTTGGCTTATTGTACCAACTCTAATATGATTAATTGATGATGATTGGATATAATTATATCTCTGGAATGATAAATGTGTCAATGTATATGTAAAGAAGTGAAACCACTTCTCTACTAAAATTTAAACAATAAAACCTCCAGTCCAAACACACTCAAAAGGTATGTTGGAGTGGGTGTAAAATTTTCAAATCTTTATATAATGGTAACAAAAGACCAAAGTATAGCAGCAGAATAAAAACATGACTATATTCAATTATGAAACAAAGGGTTACAAACTTACATCACAAGGATCCATGTAGAGGAAATCTAAACCACCTCAAGATTGTCTCCAAGCTTTAACTTCACAATCTAAGTCTAGGTCCACATGTCAAACCATCCATGTCCTCCACCTATGGTTGGAAGCATACCCCAACAAAAGAGAAACAATAGGAAACATCAGCAAAGGCTGGTATGTGCATACTAAAAAGAAAATTTGAGCAATTAGAGGAAATAAGGATATCAAATGTGAAAGGCTTCCCATAGAAAAGATAAGTACCACCCAAACGGGTATTAAGAGAGAATATCACAACAAAAGGGATACTTGCCATAAAAACAACATAAAAGGATGGTGCCATATAGACATCCACTACCACGGTGGGAAACAAGCACCAGTAGGGCACACACCCCACAATCAATATCCTACATGCATGTGAGATAAACATAGCCCTAGAACAATATAAACACAATTGGCGGCCAACCCCCCAAAAGATGAAGCCTGGTAGAGAAAGGAATACTGCCAATCTCCCAAATATATAAAATGGGTCAAGACACACATCTTGCCCAGGGTACGAGGTTCCTTATTGTCCCAAAAAGAGCAGGAAATATCACATCTGCTATAAACAAAACCAATGCACTTACACTACTCTAGTGCTACTGAATCACATAGCATGTTTAATGTAGAGGCAAGTAGAAACTATAGTTAGAGTTATACAATGTTGCCATCACACAATGGACAACACATACATATAAACATCCACTTCAAAGTGGGAACATATCAACAAGTAAAAATCCACCTCACAGTGGGCATATAATATCAAAATTTCAAATTGCACCAAGGCAACAAGATAAGATTCCAAGAGAATATCCATGATCACAAGATCAATAATAAAATAAAATACTTCACATGAAGCATGATTTCAAAAGAACAAGACAATGTGTAGGCTAATGTCCATAGGACCAAGAGTAAGACAAAAATAGGATAATTGCTCAAGAAGAAGAATCGGGGATGCAAACATACAATGAGAGTTGGATTAGAAATTGCTCAATATAGAAATAATAGGAGATGCAATCATACATCAAGGGAGATGAATAAGAAATTGCTCAATACAAAATTAATGTGGGATGCAATCATACATAAGAGAGAAGAATTGCTCAATATGAATAATCAGAGATACAAACATACCTCAACAACAGATTCAAACGATCCAAAGTCCAACTAGATCCAAGCCTAGGCTTCCAAAGAACCTATTATGCATATATGTGGAATTAGGGTTAGGTTTCCATTAATTATTCAAAACCCTAAAAATCACCTTATTATTATTAATGAATTAGGTTAACCAAACCACCCCATATTTTAGATTATATTTTCCTGAGTTCAAAACATATTTTATTATATTTTTCTGACTTATGGATATTTAGTTATGAATTACTTGAATTATTAACTTATTAATTAGATACATTAAAATCACCTCTTCAAAACATCAGATTCAAGTAAAAAACTAACACCATAAGAAAGCTTGAATTTTCTGAATCCAACGGCTATTTATTGATCTTGCAAGGACTAATGTGATGGTCTTAATGACCTTTGGGCATGTTTGAGCCATGATTGAGGTGATATCCTATTTGTGATCCAATAAGGTTGAAACCCTAGATCCTGTGATAAGTAATTGGTACCTTGTAATGGTATGATGACAATTATGGTCCTTTAATTTGTATGAATGATACCATGTGGTAATGTGATCAAGATTTATACCTCAAACATTTTATATCTTCTAAAGTTACAATGTTTATACACTTGATAGAAATTAATTAGGGTTTGTATATCCATTTGTTTGATGTATCCTTAATTCACCCAATTGGCAATAACTAGTCAAGTGAAATCCTAATCATGTAGTGCCTTATGACGTATAGCCATCTTTAGTGTCAGATCTTGTCGGATGGTGAAACTAGTACTCCTAAGGGAAACTCGAAGTGCATACGATTGAGTATGTGGTGGTGGCAAGTTGAGGATATATCCTTGTCATCCACAAATGCAGGTTATGGAGGATGGATATGGTCATACCTTGGATATTTAATGTGATTAAGGACAGATGTAGTTGTACCTCAGATGAAAGGGTTTTGTATACCCTAGTTTCTAGTGTCATTACTTGTACCAAGTATAGACTAGTTGTTATCTGTTTGACTATATGTCACTATTGGCAGTTTGAATGGTATGTCACTGTAGTTCACTCATACTGACCAAGGAGGAGAGATCTTAGGATACTGACACTCCTAGATCTTTTACAGAACTAAATAGGACTTCAGAATGGTCATTTGGACTTTGAGTGGTACAACTCAAATTCCCCAGGGCATAATAAAAGATGTAATATAAGCCATGTAGTATATTTTCTAGGGTTAAATATGTCTCACATTGGTTGAGTAGCTCTTGCCTTATCTTTATACTACATAGTTCTTATATGATGTAGACTTATGAAATTTGAGTAATTCTACTTGATGACAAAGTTTATTTTCTTAACTTCTTAGTATGCTTAACCTACTCAATCTGCTTACATTATTTCTTCAATACTTTATTTGCTCAGTTTATTATTGTAATTAATTTGTTGTAATCAATATTTGTTGGAGAGATTTATATGTCTCGCTGGGACTGGGTCTCACCTGTAGGTCACCACATCTTTTTAGGTGGTTGCGGGCAATGATGTCGTGTTGTGGAAGAGAACTAGCCTAGTGATCAATAGATTCAGAAGGTTGGTCTGTTGTAGATATTAGTAGTAGTGTCCTGGTGTCATCCCTGTACTCTCAGGTTCGAGTATGGGATGTGTTTTCTAGATGCTATACTTACATCGACACGAGATTTTGGTAGTATGCTCATGTTTGTAAGTATATGGCATGTATCAGTGAAATATCTTTTCTATACAGGATGTGGCTGAGGCCATTGGACCCTGATGTAAATACATGTTACAATATATGATAATGGAAGGACGGGCCTTTATGTAAATGTTCCAATGTTTATTTACATTATTGAAATTGGTTTTAATTATTCCACATTTTTTATAATGTGATTAACTAATAGTTGGTCGTGTTTTGTTTTTTGAGTAATCTTATTTAGTGTGACAAGGTGTCATAGTTAAGTTGGTTACAGAGCTATAGGTTTGATGAGTCTATAGGGACATAGGATTTAGGTTTGAGTTTGTTCTTATGTGTCCAACATATCTGATCATAGTTTATGCTTATGCTGATATGTTTGGAGGACATGAAGAACACACGGAAAGTAGCTATGTTGTACTAGGGAGTGGCGCTAGGAGGTAGGCACGTGAAGATAGAGTGCCATAAATAGGTCCAAAGCAGCCTATAATGCCTCAAATAGACTTGAAAATGATGGCCAATCATGAGTTTTAGTATATGTTTAGATAGATGATGGCCATAATTACACATATAGTAGACAGAACAGCAACACCTCAAACTAGGGCAGCCATCCCTAATGTGGAATACCAAGGTATCCGGAAGATGTTTTAACGTCTTAGATGTGTTGGGGTGATTGAATATTTTGGTACCTCTGATCTAGTAGACATCGACATGTAGGTTACTGAGCTCGAGAAGGCATTCAAGATCATGAACATCCCTGAAGAAGACAATGTTAAGCATGTTGTCTATCTATTGAAGGGTAGTGTTGTCCACTAAGAGGAGAAAAGGCCAGGAGTGGTGATAGGTTGGGAGGAATTTCAGTGAGAATTTGTTAGCTGATACTTCCCATAGACATATCTAGATGAAAAAATCTCTCAGTTTGAGAAGATTTGACAAGGTGTGAGGACTATCAATGAGTATGAGTTAAATTTTATGGAACTTCTAAGGTTCTGCCCTGACATGGAAGCCACTGATAAGGAAAGGGTTCGTAGATTTGAGAAGGGCCTAAGCACTGAGTTGACTACAACAACATCAACTCTAAAGAATAGGGAAAGGTTTTCCACCTTTGTCGATTTTGTAATGAGGATTGAGAGGTATTCCATTGAGAAGTGTGAAGCTAATGCTAATAAATGACCGACTCAATTCTAGGGACAATCATCTAGAGTCTTTAAGAAGCCAAGGTTTACTCTACCACAATCACAATAGAGGTTGACTTTTAGTGAACATAGGTCTTTTACTCCATCCTAGTGGACCTTGAGTACAAGTAGAGGTTGCAATTTTTCACCTGTAGGAGATCATAGTACCTCATCAGTTTCAGTGATAGGACTGCCTAGGCCATATTATGACACCAGAACATGTTACAAGTGTGGTCAGGTGGGGCATACAAGACCAGATTTCCCTATGAAGAATGAGGAAGTGACTCAGAAGCCAAGTTAGAGTCAATAGAGATCACAACAATGATAGTTTGGTTATGGTAGTGGCAGAGGACGTGGATAGGAATCACAAACTGGACCCTCTAGACAAGCTAGCAAAGGACATGGATGATAGCGGGCGATGGCTAGGTTGTATGCCATGAGCTAGCCAGAAGAAGTGGTTAATCCACGAGTCATGTTAGGTTAGATGGAGTTTTTTCATTCTGATTTTTCTTTTTCTTATTTCATATCAATGTTAGTAGAGTCGGGTGCTACACACTCCTTTATCACCAGAGAGGTGATAGATAGTTTTTATCTACCTATTAGTCATAGATTTGGTAGTCTTCAGCTAGAAAATCCTTTGGTTGGTTCTGCTGAGTTGTAGGAAGTGTACTCTTGTTGTGCTCTTTCCTTTTCTAGATACAACATTCAAGTGGATCTCTTGCCACTTGGTATGCATGGTTTTGATGTCATCATAGGAATGGATACCTTAGAAAAGTACATGGTAGTCTTGGACTATAGTCTTAAGGTAGCAACATTCCATAATGGAAAGGTATAATGGGTTTTCCAAGGTGATAGGAAGATTTTTCCCATGTGTTTGATGTTAGCTATGATAGTGGAGCGGTTGATGATATAAGGATGTGAAGATTTTCCTGATGATTTTATCAGAGTTCCCCCTTCTAGAGAGATTGACTTTGAGGTCAATCTAGTTCCTGTAACACAACCCATAGCACAGTCACCCTACAAAATGGCACCATCATAAATGCATGAGTTGAAGAAACAGTTGCAGGAACTATTACAGAAGGTTTTATCAGGACGAAGAGTTCCCCTTGTGGTGATCCTATGTTGTTTTTCAAAAAGAAGGACAATTCAGTGAGGTTATGTATATACTACAAACAATTGAACAAGGTGGCAATAAAGAATAAGTATCTTTTTCCCAGGATTGATGATCTTTTTGATCAGTTGAGGGGTGCCACTGTGTCTTCAAAGATAGACCTCAAGTCAGGTTACCATCAGTTGATGGTTAAGGAGGATGACATACCTAAGTCAGCTTTTAGGTTTAGGTATGGTCATTATGAGTTTGTGGTTATGCCATTTGGGCTAACCAATGCACCATCAACTTTTATGGATATGATGAATAGGGTGTTTAGACCCTATCATGATTAGTGTGTGACCATGTTTATAAATGACAACCTGATATATTATAAGGATAGTCAGAAGAATGAGCAACACCTTTTCCAGGGATTGACTTCATTAAGGCAGCACAAGCTAAAGGCTAAGTTTAGCAAATGTGATTTATGGTTATCTGAGGTGTCTTTTCTAGGACATGTTATACCAACTAAAGGCATCTTTGTGGACCCTAAGAAGGTTGAAACTATTTTTTAATGGCAACAGCCCAAGACACTAACAGAGATTCATAGTTTCCTAGGTCTGGTTGGATACTATAGGAGGTTCATCAAGGACATCAGTTCTATAGCATTACCCCTAACTAGTATACTAAGAAGGATGTTCCTTTTTCTTGGAATGACAAGTGTCAGCATTCCTTTCAGTTGTTGAAAGAAAAGTTGACCAGTGCACCAGTGTTAATTCTGCCAGAGCAAGGGAAAGGCTATATTGTCTTTTATGGTGATTCGAAGAATGGGTTGGGATGTGTGTTGATGCAGGATAAGAATGTGATTTCTTTTACATCATGACAGCTAAAGAAGCACTAAGAGAATTACCCAACACATGATCTGGAGCTTGCAGCGGTGGTTCATGCTTTAAAGATTTGGAGACACTGCTAGTATGGAGAAAAGTGGTAGATCTTCACTAACCACAAGAACCTGCATTATACCTTTTTGGAACAAGAACATAATATGAGGCAGTGGAGATGGATGGATCTGATTAAAGATTATGATTGTACAATAGACTACCATCCTGGAAAGGCAAATGTGGTAGCTAATGCATTAAGTAGGAATTCATCTTCATCATCAACGGTAGACAATGCACAGTTGTATTCCTCGGTGTGCTATAAGAGAGATATGCTAGTGTCTCTTTGCCAGATGAATGTGTAGTTGGAAGTTTCCTTACTGGTAGGTTTGTTGGCACAATTATAGGTTAAACCTACATTAAAACAGTAGATTCAGGATGCACAACAAAATGATAATGTGATACAGAATATTTGATCAAGGATTGGAATAAAATGGATTTTGGTTTCCATGAAGCGGATGATGGTATAGTTTGTTACCACAATAGGATAGTAGTTCCTGATGTTGATGGATTGAGGAATATGGTACTTGAGGAGGCTCACTCCTCAATGTATGTAATGCATCCTGGAAGTACCAAGATATATCAAAACTTGAAGGATTTGTATTGGTGGTCATGTCTAAAGTTTGATGTGGTAGAGTTAGTTACCAAATGTCCAGTCTGTCAGTAGGTCAAGGTTGAGCACCAGAAGCATATAGGGACATTACAACCTTTTCCAATACCACAGTGGAAATGGGATCATATTACCATAGACTCTGTGGTTGGCCTTCCTAGGACAGCCAAAGGTCATGATTCCATATGGGTGATAGTTGACAGATTGACTAAGTCATCTAACTTTCTACTAGTCAAGATGACGTTTAAAACAGAGAAGTTGGCACAGGTATATGTTGATGAGATATTCTATCTACATGGCATTCCAGTAACTATAGTATCTGACCACAATTCACAATTCATTTTTTGGAACGTCTGCAATCAGCTATGGGAACACAGTTGAGGTTCAAAATAGCTTTCCATTCACAAATAGATGGCCAGTCTGGAAGGACTATTCAGACCTTAGAGGATCTCTTGAGGGCATGTGTCTTGAATGTTCTAGGTAGTTGGGATATACATCCTAGTTTGATAGAGTTTTCTTATAATAATAGTTATCAGAGAAACATAGATATGGATCCTTATGAGGCTCTATATGGAAGAAGATGTCAGTCTCCTCTTTGTTCGTATGAGACAGGTGAATGTCAACTTTTGGGTCATGATCTTGTACAATAGACAAAAGAGAAGATTAAAGTAATACAACAATAGTTAGAAGTAACCCATGACATAAAGAAGTCTTATGCAGATAACTAACACAGACCACTTGAGTTCCAAGTGGGAGACAGAGTATATCTCAAGGTTTCTCCTTGGAAAGGTGTGCTGGGGTTTGGAAACAAGAGTAAGTTGGCTCCTAGATTTATGGGACCATACCCTATCCTAGCTTATGTTGGAAAGGTAGCATATAAGTTGGAGCTACCACCAGATCTACACAGGTTGCATAATGTTTTCCATATCTCTATGTTGAGTAAATGCCATCAATATATAGAGAAGACACTCTAACCAGTGGAGGTTGAGTTAGATGAGGATGTATCCTATGTTAAGGACCTCATGTTGATCCTGGATAGAAGGGTGAAGAATTTAAAGAAGAAAGAAATAGTATTAGTGAATGTAACATCCCAGGGTTTGAGGCCTCAGATAACATGATCTTAAAAGGAATGATTGGACTACCCATATCACCAAGGTGCACCTCCTTTTTCGGGAGCCCATCACTAAGAACTCCATAGTTAAGCATACTCAGCTTGGAGTAGTACTGGGATGGGTGACCTGTCGGGAAGTTGATCCTGGCATGCACGTGAGTGAGGACAAAGCGCACAGTTAAGGCTAGTGGTGGTCTGTGGGGACAGTCATCATTCTTGAAACTCTACTAGAGCCTAGGGTAGTGGGCACGGGCATTACAAATGGTATCAGAGCGATAACCCCTCCAGTAGGTGGGGCCTACATGGAAATGGCATGCCAGTCTTGAGCCGTGCAGTCTAGGCATGTAGTAAAGGGTTGTCTATAGTTGACGTAACCACCCTTGCACTGGTATTCTGTGATTGAGAGCTGGGTATCCATGGGCCATTGTGGGCCTGCACTGAAATGGGGAAGAGATTATGAGGCCTTATGGTTGAGCCTTGATGAGGACGTCAAGAGTCTAAGTGGGGGAGATTGTAACATCCTAGGATTTGAGGCCTCAGATAACATGATCTTAAAAGGAATGATTAGACTACCCATATCACCAAGGTGCACCTCCTTTTCTAGGAGCCCATCACTGTGGGCTCTGATCTCCAAACCACGATATAATCACGATTTAAACTTAGCGGAAGTGATTCGATAAACAGTGGAAGACAAAAATCACGGGAAATTAAAACTTTTCGAGACAAGAGCTTGAATCCTTAAAAGCTTCTTTCATAACAAGAGATAAATTGTTTACATCTCATGATAATTACTTCTTGAGTAATTATATACATCAAGATACAAAATCTCAATAACTCATAACAAAAGACTCCAAGACCTGAGTGTACAGAGGACACATAGGACTGACTCTAACTACACCACATGGCAGGCTAAATCTCCACCTGAGATTTACTGCTGCTCCTGATGCTGCTGCTGCTGCTGGGACTGGTCACCTGTAGACCGGTTCCTCCACCTCCGACGTCCACCTAAAAAGTTGAAGTCTACGGGGTGAGACAATTTTACATAATTGTCCCAGCGAGAGTTATAACTCTCCGCTAGAAACTATATTATAACATCAAAGAATATCTTAAGCAGTAAACCTTTCAAAGTATTCAATAGCAGTTGCATCTATAAACAAGAGCTCAACATTTATGAGACATGAAGAATATAAGCACTATTACAGTGTATCATCAATCAACTAACTCGTACTTATCTCTAACAGGTATACTACGCGGTTGATTATGTTTTGCAAACAATATTATGCCCTGTGGAGATGAGGCATACCACTCATACTCCAACTGATTGCTGAGAAGTCACATCAGTATCATACATAGGTCATTAAGAGAGCCGAATTCTCATGACCTTCACCTTCCTCAGTCAGTAAGAGGATCACTTGTAGTACATCTTGTGTCTCTACTATTATAGCTCACCAGGGTAAACTGGTCCTTCGCTATTTTAGAGTTACAGTGGCATTTTGTACTCTCTTCGTCATCAGGAGATTCCATGTTTATCTCCACTGATACGGATATCTATGTTTTCTTCATCATCAGGAGGTTTCATGTTTACCTACTACTGATACGGTATGGGATTGTAGTGAAGGATTGACGGATTACATATCTTCATCAAATCCCTACACTAGGATGTAAGGTTCTACACATCCATGTACCCCACATACTCAATAGTATGTGATCCAGGAGTTCCCTTAGGAAAACTTGTTTCACCATCATTTGATCTCTGACAATGATGGGTCTATGATCAGGGCTCTACATTATACTTGATTAGTTAGGTACATTCGGTATTCATTTAACATCACACATTGTTCTTCAAACAATAACAGTAGCATAACATCTATAAAAGGAGAATACTAAATGTAACAAGCCTAACTCACATCAATCATCATTTCTCATTATACTCATCACAAGTCATCTCTAAAGCATGACCTTGGTGGTATTCATGGCTCTCACAGCCCATTATTATCATAGAATGCCACTGACAAGGCATCAAGATACTTTACTTATTCATAAAGCTATCAATATGCCTTTAATGAATATAGTATCATCATCCATACCTGGATATGATCACCTCCACATCAGAACCTGCATGGTTAATTCAACTAATAAAGGTAATTCAAAACAATGATTATACTTTCCACTCTTGTCATAAGAGCTAAGTTCTTTGATTCTTATCAAATAGAGTTTAATACTCATATAACATGTCATCACCTTTGAATTAGGGTTTACTATTTACATCACATGTCATTACCCTTGAATTAGGGTTTACTATTCACATCACATGTCATTACCCTTAAATTAGGGTTTACTATTCACATCACATGTCATTACCCTTGAATTAGGGTTTACTATTCACATCACATGTCATTACCCTTGAATTAGGGTTTACTATTCACATCACATGTCATTACCCTTGAATTAGGGTTTACTATTCACATCACATGGTAAATTGAACTCATAACATCATCATGTATGAGGAACATCATCATTGATGCTCTCAGATTAGCTTACGATTCATCATATATCATAATTAGGGTTTCCATGATCTCACATAGGTGGATCATACCCTAATCATGCACATTCATATGTATTGAAAGTTCTTTACTTGAGTTTCCACCCTAAAAGGGTACTTCTCTTTCTTAAGGTACTTTCTCTCTCTTAAGATACTTTCTCTCTCCTCATACTAGTAGATGGTGATAACACCACTCTAGATCAGGTTGGGTTAAGTCCTCATGGGCTAACATAAGCCAAAACACCGCTATCATGTGATTAGGGTTTGATTTGAACAAGGTTTTACTCAATTGAACCCCTCAAGGGTATTTTGGTAATTCACCCCATTGATCACCATCATAGTTCAATTCATTAGTCACTTAATCCCTTAATATCCTAGGTTATCATTAGGGTTTAGGTTAGAGCATCATTGAACCATTTACACCTTTAATTGATTAAGTGAAATCAACCTTTGAAAACCTCAAACGGTTTCAACCTTCAACCTCCAAACGGTTTGAGACCGTTTGGATGAGTTGACCATTTTCTAGGGTTGACTCCAAGACCGTGTGACCTTCAAGATTGTTTTCCCAAACCATGTGAGGGTGTAGACCGTTTAACAAGTTTGACTTCAAGACCGAGAGGGCTTACACGGTTTGAGACCGTTTGGTGTCTCTCGATCTTGAGATCGTTTGAGTACAAACGGTCTTGAGACCGTGAGGCCTCACACGGTCTTGAGACCGTGTGACCTCAAACATTCTTGAGACCGTGAGGCCTCACACGGTCTTGAGACCGTGTGACCTCAAACGGTCTTGAGACCATGAGGTCTCAAACGGTCTTGAGACAGTTTGGTCCACTTGGTCTCAAATCAATATTTTGATTAATTCAATAACCTATTGCAATTGGGCCCTCTATTGATCAAATTACTTTAACCCTAGACGTCCAAATGGTCTTGGGTTGTCACCACACGGTCTTGAGACCGTTTGGATGAGTTCCAAACGGTCTTGAGACCATTTTCCCATCCATCATTTGGATTTTAGTGAAAATTCTTCAAGGTTGGATCTATTGAGTTGATTATCAGATCAGTACTTAATTGCAATGTAATTTGGTATCTTTATTCCTTCAATTGGTCAACTATACTTGACCCCAGACCTCCACACGGTCTTGGGTGATTCCCCACATGGTCTTGAGACCGTTTGGATGATCCCCAAATGGTCTTGAGACCGTTTGGGTTAATCAACCCAAAAACACTTAATCAATTCATTGAGATTTCAGTACTGATTTCAATTAGGGTTTGCCCTAGTAATCACCCTTCAAATCTTAGCTCGTTTGGAATTAGTCCATCAAATTTGGTGAGTTGTTAATCAACATTATTTTGAACAGTAATCTCATACGTTCAACGCTTGGTCAACGTTCTTACACGGTCTTGAGACCGTTTGCCCAAAAAGGACGATTTCAACAGATTGGAAATCAGGAGTAATTTCAATTAAAGTTGTTGATTAAAAAGGCCATATCTCACGATTCCTTTGGAGTTATCATCTCACATTTTGTGGGTGATTAGCCTACATAATTATGAACAGAAATCTTATACGGTCCACGCTCGGTCAACGCGGCTAAACGGTCTTAAAGACCGTTTGCCCTTACACGGTCCTGAGACCGTTTGCTCACTACACGGTTTTGCAAACCGAGAGAGCAATTTGTGGAGACCGTTTAGTAAAGTGAAAAGTAGTGGATTAACTTTGGAAATAACGTCTTCATCTCCTAGATAAAGAACAGCAAGGATTTCTCACGGATTTGCTTGCAAGGTAGCAAAGGAAGGTAGAGAAGAAGAAGAACTATCATCTAAAAGCATAAACGAGATATATATAACAAAGCATAGGTTTAGAGTTATAAAACCCGCCTAAAGCTTGCTCCTTGAGCTCCAAGATTTCGAGCTCCAAGCTTTTAATGGCGTCCTTGAGCTTCCACAGGTCGGCCAAGGTGAAACCTCCAGGGAAAGTCGAGAAGAGATGGCTAGAAAGGTAGAGCTATGTGAGCTAGCCATCAATCTGATCTTGAATTCGAGTTCTAACCATGAACTTAAGAAAAAGGGAGGATTCAAACCTACCTTGCACTCCTTGGTCGTCCTCCTGAGCTCCACAGCTCTTCTTTAGTCGGTTTGGTTGAATAGAACAGTGAAGGAAACGAAGGGAAAGTTCCCTTGCTTAGAGAGGTGGAGAGTATATATACTTGGGGTGAGGTTTTAACATAAACTCATAAGTTCTTCATATTTTCAACTAAGTCCCTCTATCTTTCTTTTCTCGTCCTTCCTTCTTAATTTTAAGGACAACTTTCTTCTAAGGTCAAGAAAATGAGGGCAAAGAAGATCAACCTATTATTAAAGCACACACATAAAAGGGCTATAGCACATACACCTTGATTATTCAATCACAAAGGTGTTTTTCATTATATGATTATTCAATTAAAGTGACCTCTTCATCATTTCTTCTCTAAATGATGACAAGAGTCTTAACAAATACTTTTGATGGTGTAAATTACAAGTTGCACCCCTCAAATTGGGTAAATTGCACTTTACTCCAATTTAGGGTTTTCAAGCACAGGGATTGCTTCCACAGCTGCACCTTGGTGCCCAAGCTTGGGAAATCCCTCAAACTTCATCATAATGATCCTCATGTTGTCTCAACATCAGAGGAACATCTCAAAATGTGCAAATTGCAAGTTAACCCTTCTATATGGGTAATTTGCACATAGGTCCCTGAATTACAAAACAATGCTACAACTTTATATAAAAAGGAGCAAAAACTGAAATATATGTTTCTGATAAACTTAATTACATGCCCAAAGTTAATCCCAAGGATTTAATTACATATTTAGGCAAAACACCTAGGGTTAACTCATAACCCAGGTCAGGGATGTTATAATCACTAAGAACTCCATAGTTAAGCGTGCTCAGCTTTGAGTAGTACTGGGATGGGTGACCTGTCGGGAAGTTGATCCTGCCATGCACGTGAGTGAGGACAAAGCGCGCAGTTAAGGCTAGTGGTGGTCTGTGGGGATAGTCAACATTCCTAAAACATTTCTAGAGCCTTGGGTAGTGGGCCCGGTCGTTACAGTGAAGGTTTTTTGGCATCATCATGGCATAGAGGAAGCCACATGGGAACTATAGAATGGGATGCTTAGGAAGTATTGATCTCTTTTTGCATAGGATTTTGGGATGAAACCCTTGTTAGGGGTTTATAGATGGAAGGCCCCTAAACTTGTATAAAGTGTTAAATAAGATTGATTACCATAGTTTAGTTCTTATAGCTCTAATATAATCTTTTTATATTCTTTGGAATCATAGGACAAGCTTAAGTTTCAAATTTGGTCCAATTTGAATACTTTTTGAGAAATTTATGCAATTTTTAAGTACATTTTGGAATTTTCTACATTACCCAATTGAGAGGTTTCCATTGCAATTTTTCAGATGCATTATGTTCCTTAGATGTTATATTATCATTCTTGAGATTTTTGATACATGGGGTGCCTAGTTGAACCTTTGTTTGGAGGTGTTTTCCTTCAAGGGTATTTTAGGGTTTACCCCTTTATGGATGAGTTATCTTTAGGAGATATCTACCAATGGTTTATTTGTTTATCTTGTAAATTCAACAAACGGTGCTTCAGAAGGTCTCCATTAAAGGTGGGGCAGATGCTTGTGTGGTTTCTTGCATATCCTTAATAGTTTAAGGTCATGGACAAATGGGGAGCTACTTGTACACCTCGTGCTAGCTTCCATCCTTATCTATGGGCTATATCTACCACTTCCTTACCCAAGTACAAAACCTTTACTTGATTTCTCTTTCCTCTAACCTATAGAAATGAATCCACTCTATTTTTATACATAAGCAAGAGTTCTAAGTTAGAAGACAACCTCTTTTTGGAGAAGGAGGTCTCCTAGAGATTTATCGAGCTCTACTTAGGGTTTCCAAGGTCATCTTCTAGGATTTCGACCAAGGAAAGTTGTTTTCTTCCTTCTCTATTTTTATTTTTCTTCTCCTTCCTTAGACCTTCCTCCAAGTCGGAACCTTTTTGTTCCATGGTAAAAGTTTCTTTAGAGCTCAAGATGCTACCTTTCTTGCTTCTTCTTCTAGGGTTTTGATTCCTCGTGAAGAATGGTGCCTACGTGGACCAGATCAGAGCTTCTTCTTGGGGTTTCTACCTTCTTGGCTCACGTTTCTTTCTGCTAGAAGTCTATTATTCTTATTAGAGGTGAGTTTTATAACCCTCTTTACTTATATTGGTTACTATAAGCTTGTTAGCACATGTTCTTGCTTAAAAATGGTGATTTAAGCATTAAAAAGCTAAGCTTGTTTGGGATTTTGATTTTTATGGTGTTTCCTTTTTTTCAGTTTTGTATGAAATTGTAATCATGTGCACATTCTTCCTAAGGAATTATATGGCTTAGTTCAGGTTGGTATCACCACCTATGGTGCTAAGCACCTATCAACCGATGGTCCGTATTAGGGTTTCTAGGTTGTTTTCTCCTTTAAAAACATGACATGATGGTGTGGACTTCATAACAACTGAAGGTGGTGATCAAGGGTTATGAATGATGGTGTAAACTAATAGTCACACCCTAGGTTAGTGTTAGGATCACTTAATGAGAAATGGTTTGATTCTGTAATGATGATATCAATCAATGATGACATTAGCTTAATATTTGATGGAGTTAAATGAATATAGTGTGGGTTTAACAACTAATGATGACTTAATGATCACAACTAATGGTAGATCAGGTCAACACCACATATGGTGAGTTAAGGATGTAATTGTAGATTCAACTAAAACTTTAAACCAATGGTTCCTTAGTTCAATTGATCTAATGGTTGGATCTATACCCTAATTGATGACTTGGAACTATGAACCTGATCCAATGGATGAGGTTGGATGTTTTAACATCCAATGGATTAGAATGAATATCATAGTGTTATATGTGGACCCTAGTGATAACAATTTGATGGTTTAATGCCTTTAATTAGTAATTTACCTTTGCCCTCGTATAAATATATTTGATAAATCACCATAACAAGTAGATGTGTACTATTAATGATACTTGACCTATTGCACCAACTCTAATATGATTAATTGATGGTGATTGGTTATAATTAGATCACTAGAATGATCAATGTGTCAATGTATTACTCTCTCCTTATGTTGAAACATCAATATAGTTATAATTGAATATCATAGTACCTTGTTGTGTCAAAATCGATGGGGTATATATCTACGGATGATCCTTTGAGCCTTGTTTAAGGCCTAGAATGATAATGATGATCTTGCAGGGACTAATATGATATTCTTAATGACCTTTGGGCATGTTTTAGCCCTGATTGAGGTGATATCCTCTTCATGATCCAAAAAGGTTGAAAGCCTACATCCTATGATAAGTAATTGGTACCTTCTAATGGTATGATGACAAGTACGGTCCTTTAATTTGTATGAAAGATAACATGTGGTAATGTGATCAAGATTTATACCTCAAACATTTTATATTTTCTGAAGTGGAAATGCTTATACACTTGATAGAAATGAATTAGGGTTTGTATGTCCATTTTTTATGCAGCCTTAATTCACCCAATTCCTAATAACTAATCAAGTGAAATCCTAATCATGTAGTTCCTTGTGTCATATAGCTATCTTCAGTGTCATAACTTGCTAGATGGTGAAATGAGTATTCCTAAGGGAAACTTGGAGCGCATACTGTTGAGTATGTGGGGGTGTCAAGTTGAGGATATATCCTTGTCATCCACAAATGCAGATTATGGAGGATGGCTATGGTCATACCTTGGATATTTAATGTGATTGAGGACTGCTGCGGGTGTACCTCAAATGAAAGGGTTTTTTATACCCTAGTTTCTATTTTCGTAAATTATACCAAGTACGGACTAGTTGTTATCAATTTGACTATATGTCACTATTGGAAGTTCACTCATACTGACTGAGGGGGAGAGACATCAGGACATGCAGCTCACCTAGCAGTATATATGGCAGGACTAACAAAAGATGCATCAACAAGTCAACCACTTGTACCAATACCACCATGCTCAGGCACAGAGAAATCCCGAATGGGGTGAAGACTTCTAGGGTGGTATTTTGGGATATCCAGAGACATACACTCCCCCTCATGACACATATTGGGACCACTATTACGAGTTCCCTCCAGCTCATCCAGGTCCTCCACCTCCTCAACAACATAAGTTAGAGAAGCCTCACCAGCCACAGTAGGGAAACCTACCTTTTCATCTGCAACACCAGCCTTGGTCTTCACCC
This sequence comes from Alisma plantago-aquatica, assembly GCA_963693085.1. Taxonomy (NCBI): domain Eukaryota; kingdom Viridiplantae; phylum Streptophyta; class Magnoliopsida; order Alismatales; family Alismataceae; genus Alisma; species Alisma plantago-aquatica. Next base: position 417,615,926 of record OY856413.1, read on the forward strand.
TACTAGCCCTAAGCTTTAGATTCATGCTGAGGACAACATGATTCAAAAGTTTGGGGTGGTAGGGCGGTATGCACCACCCTGACCCTATCTCTCATTTTTCTTACACCTGTTCCACCTAATTTTGGATTGTTTGACATCACTCTTTTTAGTGTATATTTCTTCTTGTTTGAATGCATGCATACATGCAGTTTAATTTCATTCATTTTTTTGTTATTTTCCAAAAATTTGCTCTTTTTTCTCTTCCATGCCATGCATTGCATTTTCATGTAGCTTTCAGTATTTTTTGTGTGTTTTAATTAGGATTTGCTGCTTTATGCTTTAATTTTCATAAATGTAGGTTTAGATGTGATTGATTGCAAATTGGCACCATTTTGGCCAACTTTTCCCAAACTTGAACGTTCTTGCCTTAAAGCATGTTTTAACTTAATCTCCACTTTTTGAACTGAAAATGTTGATCTTTGACAAATGCATGGCACATTTTTAGATTTTATTGCTATATGGTCTTTATGGTTGACTTTTTACATGTGCATCACCTCTCTCAAGTTTGTGAATGTTTTGGTTGAATTATGAATTGAGAAAGATATGAACGGTTAAAGCCTATGGAATTGAATGATATAAATGTGAATCTCATGTTGTTCAATCATGTGGGGTGATATCATTTGATATAGTATTGGATTAAATTTCATACAGGAGATTTATGTTGAGGACTATGCGAATGGCCCCTCTTTGACCCGACTTTCTTTCACCGTTATTATACCTCTCCACCTCATGAAAGGATACCTTAGTGTACATATTTAGCCTTGGCCACCTCCAAAAGCATGGGGTGGCCATATCTACATCTCCCTACTTCACTCTATCCACCATATTCCCTATCTACACCAAGGGCAAAAGAAAAGAAAAGAAAATAAGAAAAGAAAGAAGTAAAAAGAAAATTAAAGATGCTCCTATTTAAGAGCATCAAAATAATGAAAAGATGGGTGTGTAAAAGCACTCCAATCTCTTACCGTAATCATTTCTTCCTTTTTCATACCCATTGAGCTAGAAAACATCAAACCTAGCTCACTTTACCCTTTCTACAACCATGTGGGTCATTTGGTGTGGTTTGAGGCATAAGATTGAAAGCATGAAAGTTAAAAAAACACTCCTAGTCATCATTGATTAACGCCAACATGAAACGATTTACCTGGAATTACATGATGGACATATGGAAAGCTAGTGTATTCTATTCTATATATTTGAAGTTTGTATGCTCAATGCTCTTTTCATGATTAGTTTGTGAAAGTGGAGAGGAGATAGGTGGAACACATGCACTTAGTCACTTCTAAAACCATTTAGTCAATAATCTTCTATTATAATGCATTCTATCATTCTTGTTTAATTGAAAGAAATTGAAGAGAGAGATTAAGTTTAAGAAAACTTGAGGACAAGTATGTTTTAAGTTTGGAGTGATGATGCAGCCCTATTTTAGGGCTTCATCTTGTGTCTTTTTGCATGATAATCACACCTGAACATCGTAGATTACAAGCTATTTCCTCTAATATAATCTTTTATGAAAAATGCACTTATTCCTCCACTTGTGTATATTTCAGGGCACTTATGCATGCATTGATGCATGGGAGAGAGATGAAGAACGTCTTTGGGTTCTTACACCCCAAGTATCGCGCCCCAATCTCACATTAACCGCAAACCACGAGATTAGGACTCGGCAGGTGGGATTTCACATATAAGCCAACCATTCATCACTTTTTAAAACAATTAACAACATTAATAGGAAAAATTGATTTATACTGTAAATGAAACTAAACAAGCTGCAGAAGCATTTCTATTAACTGACAAGAATTATAAACAGAGTCAACATCAATTTACATTGTTCAACATAAGATAAAGCATAACCGTTAATTTACATCTTTGTACACATTCTCTCTCTCGCTCACACCTTATCCCGAAGATCGAGGGGAATGGACTAAGAGACCTCTAACTAGACTAACTACAAACCTTCTATCAACTAAGCGTTAGGATGATATGATCCTTCCAACTCCGGAAGCTGGTGCTGACCTGAAAAATGTTTGAGTAGAGGTATGAGCCTACTCGCTCAGTGAATAACATTTCACTTAGCTATCAATAAACAACTCATCAGGTTTATTAACTGAAAATAAACAGATATACAGTTCAAGCAGAGCAGTTCAATTGACATAGCAGATGTACAGATAATAATCCCATTTCTATGCGTCATCAGGTATTTCAGGTAAATAAACAGTTATATAAATTTACTGTGATCCTAAATGATTTCTTATTCATTTTATTGTTATGCCCTAAATATATGCAGTGTACTCTGCATATAAAGATCCGTAACAAATTCATGCTACGACCCCACCGTACAAGACTTAGCGACACACCCGGGAAATGCTAAGTCTGACGCCAGCCCTGCTCTGCTACAGGACCCCTGGCTCTCCGGCCAGAAACATAGGCTCTACGGCCTCAAAGCACTACTCTGAGTGCACCCGACTCCTCCTTTAACCTGAGTACACCGGCGGAGGGTCACAGGGTTACCTTCGTGACACACGCACGAATGGTGTTATATAACCGTGTTTTCTTTTTCTTTTTCCCAGTGCCATCGTGACACACGCACGATTGTTGTTAGACACTGCCTTTCTTTCTCTCCTCGTGCCACCAGAATTACTCAACCGGTTGATGTTGGACACGAGTTTCACCCCTAAGTAATAGACCTTCCTTTAGGGGTTCTACGGTGTTAGGGCACTTAGGTCTATTAATTAACTAAGAGATCATCAATTAAACAGAATTATCATATAGCAACTGTAAGACATAGGATTTCCTCTTTTTCATTATTTACATCACGCATTTCAAGTTCCAATGAACTTATCACACTAAAATGTACATGCTACACTGTTTAAAGGTCATATCAACTGATACTGAAGCAAATAAGCATTTAAAATGAGTTAAATAATGATTTCTAAATGAACTGCCACTCACAACTTGAAACTCGGCCGACCACTTTGGAACTCGGCCGAACGCCTCCCAGTTTCTGAAACTCGGCCGATCAACCTCGGCCGACCAGCAGGAAACTCGGCCGATCCTCTGAGAAACTCGGCCGATCGAGACACTGCTTTAAACACCTACAAGGAAACTCGGCCGATCAGGACCAAACTCGGCCGACAAAAACTCTGTTCGTTTATCTAATTAAGAAACTCGGCCGAACCAAGACCCAAACTCGGCCGACCCAAAAACACCGTTCAATTGCCCTAAGAAGGAACTCGGCCGACCGAATAGAAACTCGGCCGAACCGCGCACAGGCAGAAAACAAAAACGGCCTGCAAGAGTCGATTTCTCTCGAATCGACGGGAAAATCTCGAACAAACACCACGAAACGTTTGCAATTGATACACATCACTAAACCGCACATGAAGGGAAGAAAGAAACAAGCTAGGGCTGCACCGGGCACCCCAAATTCTTGGCCGTTTTCCCTGCAAACGTAGCTTCCGCTGCGAAACCGATTCGATTTGACGGAGAAGGAGATCCACGGAGGGAAAGGATGAACTGCAGCAGCTGATCGAAGCAAAACGAAGCTCCAACGCTTCTCCCCTCTCAGCTCCCTCTCTCTCTCTCTCTCTCTCTCTTTCTCTCTTTCTCACGCAAGGGAGGAGAACGCAGAAGCGTTCTCTCATTTCTGTGAAAGTGAAACGGGATAAGTGAGAAGGAGAGAAAGGATAAGGAAGAAACTTAGGGGCCTAATTGTAAAGTTTGAAACTTTCAAAAATTACAAACGGGTCCCTAAAAGCCCAAAAACATGCAATTTTTAACTCGAAGGTCGGATTCGAACGATTTCTCTGGCAACGCTTCAAGCGTAAGATCCTACACGCTTTAGAAGCTAGAAAACACACTAAGCACATATCATAACCATTTTAAGAATTATTAACAAAAACAAGCTTATAACTTAACACATCAGCTAAACTCTTGCTTAACAGCATACTTACGGGATAAGCTCGACACGGGTCGTAACAATCTCCCTCCCTTATAAGAATTTCGTCCCGAAATTCCTAGAAGAGAAAAGGAAACTTGCCACACATCTCAGACTCTAGTTCCCACGTAGCTTCCTCAAGATTATGGTTTCTCCACAAAACCTTCACTAAAGGTATCTCCCGGTTCTTAAGCTTTTTGATCCGGTGATCAACTATCTGCACTGGTCCTTCTACATAGGACACATCTGATCTAAGCTGCGCCGGTTCTGGATCTACAATCTTGTCCGTACCGGGATGACACTTTTTCAGCATAGACACGTGGAAGACATCATGAAGATTTGCCAATTCAGACGGAAAATCCAACCTGTAAGCTACAGGTCCAATCCTCTCAACAATAGGATATGGACCCATATACCTAGGGGTCAACTTACCCCTTTTGCCAAACCTCAACACTCCCTTCCACGGTGAAACCTTCAAATAAACCTCGTTACCAACCTCAAACTCAAGAGGTCGACGTCGTCTCTCTGCATAACTTTTCTGTCTATCCTGAGCAGCTTTCAACACATCCCTGATCACAGATATCTTTTCTGTAGTTACATCAACTAACTCAGGTCCAAGAATTTCCTTCTCACCCACCTCGTACCAACAAAGTGGCGATCTACACTTCCTGCCATAAAGAGCTTCATATGGGGCCATTCCAAGACTTGAATGGTAGCTATTATTATATGCAAACTCCATTAGACTTAAGTGTTCTTCCCAGTTACCTCTAAACTGTAGCACGCATGCTCTCAGCATGTCTTCAAGGGTCTGAATGGTCCTCTCAGATTGACCATCTGTCTGTGGGTGAAACGTTGTACTGAACTTCAGCCTTGTGCCCAACGCACGATGTAACTGATTCTAGAATATAGATGTAAACTTTGGATCTCTGTCAGAAATAATAGAAACTGGAATCCCATGCAACCTGATTACCTCATCCACATAAACTTTAGCCAGCTTTGAAACGTCAAAGGTTGACTTGACTGGAAGAAAATGAGCAGACTTAGTTAGTCTATCCACAATCACCCATATCGAGTCCGAACCCTTAGGCGTCCTGGGTAAACCTACCACAAAGTCCATCGTGATGTGTTCCCATTTCCATTCTGGTATAGGAAGCGACTGCAAAGTACCAGCAGGTTTCTGATGCTCAGCCTTAACCTGCTGACACACCCCGCACCTAGCCACGTATTCAGCTACATCCTTTTTCATGCCAGACCACCAGTACAGCTCTTTGAGGTTCCTGTACATCTTTGTGTTACCTGGATGCATAGCATACATGGAAGTATGCGCTTCCTCAAGAATCTGCTCTTTCAACTCACTGTTTCCAGGTACACACAACCTGTTATGAAGATACAACATGCCTTCATCAGAAAACCTGAACTCTGTTCTCTTACCTTCTGACATATCCTGCATGATTTGCCACAACTCATCATCATTCTGCTGTAATTCTTTAATCTGATTATAAAAAGTAGGTCTGACTTGCATCTGAGCAATCAACCCATTTTGTCCAGTCACATCCAAGTCCAAGTTCAATTTTCGCATATCTACAAGCAAGTCTCTCTTGAAACATGCCATAGAAAATGCATTAGCTGTTGAACTTGACTTTCTACTCAAGGCATCAGCTACAACATTTGCCTTACCCAGATGGTAATCGATTGTCACATCATAATCCTTGATCAGCTCAAGCCATCTGCGCTGTCTCAAATTCAAATCTTTCTGAGTGAAGATATATTTCAGGCTCTTATGGTCTGTAAACACCTGACATGTCTCACCATACAAGTAGTGACGCCATGTATTAAGAGCATGAACTATAGCAGCTAATTCCAGATCATGGACCGGGTAATTCTCTTCATTCTTCTTAAGCTGTCTAGATGCGTAAGCCACAACTTTGCCTTCTTGCATCAGTACACAGCCCAAACCTCTCCTAGAAGCATCACAGAACACTGTATAACCCTTATCTGTCTCAGGCAACACTAACACTGGCGTTGTGGTCAACTTCCTTTTCAAAATCTGAAAACTCTTCTCGCAGTTATCAGACCAAACAAACGGTGCATTCTTCCTCGTCAAGCGTGTTAAAGGTGATGCTAACTTACTGAAGTTCTTTATGAACCTTCTGTAATAACCTGCTAATCCCAAGAAACTTCTGATCTCAGTAGGAGTCGTAGGTTGTTCCCACTGAAGTACAGATTCAACTTTCTTAGGATCCACGCTAACTCCATCCCTCGAGATAACATGTCCAAGAAATGCTACCTCAGCCAACCAGAATTCGCACTTGCTAAATTTAGCGAACAACTGGTGTTGTCTCAACAACTGCAACACTACTCTCAAGTGTTGCTCATGCTATTCATCGTCTCTGGAATAGATCAGAATATCATCTATAAAGACTACAATAAACTGATCTAGAAACGGTTTGAAAATCCGATTCATCATATCCATAAAGGCTGTTGGGGCATTGGTCAGTCCAAACGACATGACCAAAAACTCATAATGCCCATACCTGGTTCTGAAAGCTATTTTGGGAATATCAGAAGCCTTTATCCTAAGATGATGATATCCAGATCTCAAATCAATCTTAGAAAAGATCGTCGCTCCACGCAACTGATCAAACAGATCATCTATTCTCGGCAATGGATACTTGTTCTTTATAGTGATCTTGTTCAGTTGCCTATAATCTATACAGAGACGCATGGTACCATCCTTTTTCTTAACAAACAGAATTGGAGCACCCCATGGTGAAGAATTGGGTCTAATAAAACCCTTATCTAGCAATTCCTGCAACTGCACCTTGAGTTCCTTCAACTCTGCAGGTGCCATTCTATAGGCTGGCAGTGCTACTGGATGACTACCTGGATATATCTGAATTTCAAAATCAATGTCTCTGACAGGAGGTAAGCCTGGTAACTCCTCTGGAAAGACATCAGAGAACTCACGAACCACAGGCACATCATAAACATTGGCAGTGCTCTTCTCTGCTCTGGTGTCAACCACATGAGCAAGGAACGCTTCACATCCTTTTTGTAACATCTTATCAGCTACAGCAGCTGATATTATGCACGTAGGCAGAACTTTCCTGTCTCCAGCAAAGACACAAGAAAATTCACCTAATTGAAAGGTCGCTTCCTTCTTCCAACAATCGAGTTGCACTCGATATGTTTCAAGACAATCCATACCCAAGATGACTTGAAAGGTATTTACATCCAAGGGTATGAGATTTGCAGCAAAGGTGAAACCTCCAAAAGATAACAAACATCCGGGACAGAACTCGGATAAAACTGTTGGTCCACCTAGTGGAACCCTCAACACTAACTCATCTGCCAACTCTTGAGTTAACAGATTAAGTTTACTGACAAAAGGGCGTTGTATAAAAGAATGAGTAGCACCCGGATCTATCAAAACTGAGACTGGTATACTATTAAACAAAAGCATCTCTCCTGTAACAACTTGTGAAGAAATTATACCTTCCGGAGGTGTCAAAGAAAAGAAACGTGCTGAAGCTCTCTCTCTGCCATGTTGTCCTCTCTGACCACTCCTGCCACTAGGCACTCCACCACCTCTAGATCCAGAAGCCACAGAAGAACTTGGGACATCATGGTATTGAGGCTGGAAAGCTTGCGATGCTGCTTGTCGAAGCTGAGGACATTCCTTTTTGAAATGTCCTACTTGTCCACAGATAAAACAACCTCGAGGATTTGCACCCCAACACTGACCAGTATGTGTCCTCCCGCATTTGTCACATGGTGGTATCTCTTGCCTCTGAGGACCTGTCACTGACATTGACGACCCAGAAGACTATCCACTATCGGCACTGCCCCATCTTCCTGGGTTGTATCCTACTCTGCCTCTAGAAGTAGTGACATCCTCAGATCTCTGCCTGCCGAAACAACCAAAACCACGCCCAAGTTTAGAAAAGAAACCTCTACCTCCACCTCTGTATCCACTACTGGATTGCCCTCTATTGAAGTCTGCAGATCTCTTCTTAGACTCAGGCACCTTGTCAGCATTCACAGATTCTTCAACCTATCTAGCAGCCTCGACAAACTCACCAAAGTTCCCTCTGTTCCTCCTGCTAGTAGCAGAAACTGTATGCCGAATCTCTGGCCTTAGTCCTTCCTGAAACCTTCTGCATCTTTCTATGTTGTCAGGAACAAACTGTGGACAAAAGTTCGCTAACGGTGTGAAAAGCGCTTCATACTCTGTAACTGTCATGTTCCCCTGCTTGATATTCTGTAACTGCCTGATTTTCTCATTAAGAAAAGTGGGTGGATAGAATTTGAGATGAAACTCCTCAGAGAAATCCTGCCAGGAAAGCTCTGTACCTCTCCTCTTTTCTTCCACACCACGCCACCACAACTCTGCATCGCCTGTTAAAAGGTAGACCGCATGATTGATCTTCTTATCTTCTGGAAGCTCCATCAGACGAAAGACCTTTTCTATCTGTCTAAACCATTCATCAGCCTCTGCTGGATCTGTAGTGCCACTAAACTCTGTGCCACCAAGCTTCTTTACAAGCTCATAAGATCGCATCAGATCTTTACTGCTGGTAGAAGTAGAAGCTCGTCTATCAGTCTTGTACTTCTCCCTGGTCTCCAGAAACATCCTATACATACGAGATGCTTCATCCACGTGGTCACCACCACCTGGACCCAAGTACAAAGGATCGGGGCCAACATGGCTCTCAGCCTGATCATCACGATCAAAGCCTCTTTCTGCCATCTGCAATGATATAACAGAACAGTTCCTGTTAGAAAACTACAGATAGAAGAAAGACACCTAAACCTTAATCCTATTGGTCTCTTATCGTCCCCTGACTTTGAGTAACTAAGTACTCAAACCTAGGCTCTGATACCAAGAATTGTCACGCCCCAATCTCACATTAACCGCAAACCACGAGATTAGGACTCGACAGGTGGGATTTCACATATAAGCCAACCATTCATCACTTTTTAAAACAATTAACAACATTAATAGGAAAAACTGATTTATACTGTAAATGAAACTAAACAAGCTGCAGAAGCATTTCTATTAACTGACAAGAAATATAAACAGAGTCAACAGCAATTTACATTGTTCAACATAAGATAAAGCATAACAGTTAATTTACATCTTTGTACACATTCTCTCTCTCGCTCACACCTTGTCCCGAAGATCGAGGGGAATGGACTAAGAGACCTCTAACTAGACTAACTACAAACCTTCTATCGACTAAGCGTTAGGATGATATGATCCTTCCGACTCCGGATGCTGGTGCTGACCTGAAAAATGTTTGAGTAGAGGTATGAGCCTACTCACTCAGTGAATAACATTTCACTTAGCTATCAATAAACAACTCGTCAGGTTTATTAACTGAAAATAAACAGATATACAGTTCAAGCAGAGCAGTTCAATTGACATAGCAGATGTACAGATAATAATCCCATTTCTATGCATCATCAGGTATTTCAGGTAAATAAACAGTTATATAAATTTACTGTGATCCTAAATGATTTCTTATTCATTTTATTGTTATGCCCTAAATATATGCAGTGTACTCTGCATATAAAGATCCGTAACAAATTCATGCTACGACCCCACCGTACAAGACTTAGCGACACACCCGGGAAATGTTAAGTCTGACGCCAGCCCTGCTCTGCTACAGGACCCCTGGCTCTCCGGCCAGAAACATAGGCTCTACGGCCTCAAAGCACTACTCTGAGTGCACCCGACTCCTCCTTTAACCTGAGTACACCGGCGGAGGGTCACAGGGTTACCTTCGTGACACACGCACGAATGGTGTTAGATAACCGTGTTTTCTTTTTCTTTTTCCCAGTGCCATCGTGACACACGCACGATTGTTGTTAGACACTGCCTTTCTTTCTCTCCTCGTGCCACCAGAATTACTCAACCGGTTGATGTTGGACACGAGTTTCACCCCTAAGTAACAGACCTTCCTTTAGGGGTTCTACGGTGTTAGGGCACTTAAGGTCTATTAATTAACTAACAGATAAACAATTAAACAGAATTATCATATAGCAACTGTAAGACATAGGATTTCCTCTTTTTCATTATTTACATCACGCATTTCAAGTTCCAATTAACTTATCACACTAAAATGTACATGCTACACTGTTTAAAGGTCATATCAACTGATACTGAAGCAAATAAGCATTTAAAATGAGTTAAATAATGATTTCTAAATGAACTGCCACTCACAACTTGAAACTCGGCCGACCACTTTGGAACTCGGCCGAACGCCTCCCAGTTTCTGAAACTCGGCCGATCAACCTCGGCCGACCAGCAGGAAACTCGGCCGATCCTCTGAGGAACTCGGCCGATCGAGACACTGCTTTAAACACCTACAAGGAAACTCGGCCGATCAGGACCAAACTCGGCCGACAAAAACGCTGTTCGTTTATCTAATTAAGAAACTCGGCCGAACCAAGACCCAAACTTGGCCGACCCAAAAACACCGTTCAATTTCCCTAAGAAGGAACTCGGCCGACCGAATAGAAACTCGGCCGAACCGCGCACAGGCAGAAAACAAAAACGGCCTGCAAGAGTCGATTTCTCTCGAATCGACGGGCAAATCTCGAACAAACACCGCGAAACGTTTGCAAATGATACACATCACTAAACCGCACCTGAAGTGAAGAAAGAAACAAGCTAGGGCTGCACCGGGCACCCCAAATTCTTGGCCGTTTTCCCTGCAAACGTAGCTTCAGCTGCAAAACCGATTCGATTTGACGGAGAAGGAGATCCACGGAGGGAAAGGACGAACTGCAATAGCTGATCGAAGCAAAACGAAGCTCCAGCGCTTCTCCCCTCTCAGCTCCCTCTCTCTCTCTCTCTCTTTCTCTCTTTCTCACGCAAGGGAGGAGAACGCAGAAGCATTCTCTCGTTTCTGTGAAAGTGAAACGGGATAAGTGAGAAGGAGAGAAAGGATAAGGAAGAAACTTAGGGGCCTAATTGTAAAGTTTGAAACTTTCAAAAATTACAAACGGGTCCCTAAAAGCCCAAAAACATGCAACTTTTAACTCGAAGGTCGGCTTCGAACGATTTCTCTGGCAACGCTTCAAGCGTAAGATCCTACACGCTTTAGAAGCTAGAAAACACACTAAGCACATATCATAACCATTTTAAGCATTATTAACAAAAACAAGCTTATAACTTAACACATCAGCAAAACTTTTGCTTAATAGCATACTTACGGGATAAGCTCGACACGGGTCGTAACACCAAGAGTAGACATATCTCTTCCCCAAGCTTCCCTTGGATGCATAAGAGTAATTCAAAGCAAAAGGAGTCTAGATGAAGAAGTTGAAGTGGATATGAGAACCAAGAATCCCTAAAAAAACCATTGCATAGAACCACGGTCGTAGAGAATTGAGCTTAAAAAGTTATAGGGAAGTCACCAAAATTGTGCATGAATGATCATGACCATGGTCAGAAAAAAGTCATGGTCACTGAAGACCCTACAGTTGTGGTCCTCAAAATGGTTGTGCCCAGAGATTCCCACCTTGCCTATAGTTAGCAACATGACCGTGGTGAATTATGCATGAAGATCCCAAAAATCAACAAGCACTTGGCTCAATTTACATGTGCATGACCACAGTCGTGGCCATCAGCACGGCAGTGGCCCTAGAAGGCCACCTTACCCGTGGTGCTCACCATGCCCGTGGTGAGCTAAAGACAAAACAACCTCAGGACAACGTCGCCCATGGCTACCTCTTCCAACATGGCCATGTCATCCCACATGACCGTGGTACCCTCTACCCAACAAGACTATGGCACTCTGCCATGGTCGTGGTCACCATACACACTTACACTTCAACTCCACCTTCTACCTCAGCCATTCCATAGCCCACGACAATGCCATACAACCCCCACCACGGTCGTGGCACCTCACCATGACCGTGATGACCACCTAAACCTTCCTATTTTATCCACTATTTTTCCCATTTTGCCCATACTTACACTAGTGCCTCCCCACCACCTATGTATACATGGGTGGAGGCCACAACACGAAGGTTAGCTTCGCTTAGCCTCTTCCTAGATACTTTAGAGCTCCTTCATCCCCTTCCTTACATTTACTCCACTCACCTACCTCCCACTCCATTTCCACCGTGCAAACCTAGTTTTCTAGGTTCCCTATCATAATCCCCAATATCTCCATGCTTTTCACCCACCATGGAGGATGATCCATGACCTACAACAACTAGGAGGTGAAGAAGAAGAAGTTACTCCGATCTCCATGGATTCCTACCCCTTTCTTCTCATTTCTTTTCTATTTTGTTTGAGCATGTCTAGCTAAGCCTCTAGTGGTGAGCTGTTTGGGGTTAAAATGTGACTTTAATACCATGTTGGGGGACAATAACTTGTATTGAGCATATTTTTCATTCTATGATGATTGCCTCTTACTTCTATCTCATTTCCCGATATCCTGCATGTGGTTTGTGCTTTTAAACATACATTGTTTGTTTTGTGATTCTTGATGACACTTAGCTTCTAGGGGAAAATATAATGTATTTGGAAATCTTAGGAATGGCTCCTAGGTCCAATTAGTGGATCCCTATCTAGCCCCCTTTGTTCCTACACACATCTCCCTTCTTCTACAAGTAAGTGTGAGATCTAAGTAGCTAGTGTAAGTGTGATTAGTGCATTTCCCTAGAATTTCTTAAAGGCTAGATGGAAAGTAAAATGAGGTGCAACACCCTCATCTCTACTCCCATTTCTACCCATGGCTCTCAATTGCCCTAATACCATTTACCCTAGAAACCTAGACTTGCCAAGTCCTATTAGAATAACATCTAGCCCTAGTTCTCCAACTAGTAGTATAGGTATATTCTAATAACACTTGCCTTGTTGTTTGGTTTGATAATCTAGATTGAAATATGAGTTTTGCATGCTATGTTGACATTCCCACAACTAATATCAAGTTTCATTCCCAAACGACCCACCTATCCATCCTATTGCTTAAAATCCATTCTTGGCTTCTTAGCTTACTAATGCTAGCTTAATTAATTGCCTTTGTTAATTCTTAGCTAATTTCTTAGTTATTGATAGTTAGTTCTTGGTCAAGTAGTTAGGGCTCCTTTAGGCTTTCTTGTGTTAATTTATCTAGCTAGTGATAACTTAGGCTCTTGCTCATCTTGTTGCTTAACTTCCTGCTTAGTTGATAAATTGCCTTGCTAGTGTAGTGTATCTCCTTGCTCTAGTTTAGTTTGTTGTCTTGCCTAGTTTCTTAGTCCTAACTTGCTTAAGGTAAATTAGGGTTTCTGTTAACTTAGTTTCTTTCTTGCTTGCAATCATAACATAATCAAACCAAACCCAACTTTAAACCCTAGACTCTGCTTTAGGAACATAGCTAACATTAGCCTAGCTCTTATGCCCCCTCTATCCTTGAGGATCGACCCTAATCTTACCACTATCCTATACTACAACATGACCTCGTGCGCTTGCGGGTATGTGTGATTAGTTGATCATGTGCATTGGACTAGGTCCATATACAAATTTTAAGAGATCTGTGTGTTTTCACTTAGGATTGCATCTAGTCACCTTTAGTTAGCTAGTGTGTGGCCTTGAGAAGATCGCACCATACGACATAGAAAAGTTACTATACTTCGCATAATGTAACTATTATTCGTCAAAAGTGACAAATAAATTATAGAAAGTGAACAACACATTGACTCAAATAAAATATAAATTGGTTCGACTACATGCTTATAAAAATTTATTGATATCATTACTAAATAATGAATACAATGTCATGTACATGAACTAAAAGGTTGTATTATAATGCATGCATATACACTAGAATTTCAAATATGTATTCCACATAGAAGAATGTATTTACAAGTATTAATATTTTACCATTCCCTATCATATCTAAGAATCTACCTTATTCCTAAGACAAAAACATTGGTGTGACTGACGGAAGTGGGAACTACTGTTTTGTTTATTCTGTTGTAAGCTAAAGTTGGCTCCCTGTAATATGAAAAAATTCATGTGAAGGGATAGAATCCAAGAAAAACATATAATATGATATTCTCACTCACATTGCCTTTGTGTGGACACCTCGCTCAAGAAGTCAAGCTATAATTACATTATCCTATATTTAAATTCCATGTACATAACATTACATTTAATTATAAATATGTATATCGTGTGTAACTTGTATTTTATGTTCAAATATTTGCATTTTATGACTAAATGTTATTGTACTTGTCAAATAGTACTTTTTGAGATAAAAAAATTACTTCATTTGTTAAATAGCTATTTTTGTACCACATGGTTACATTTAGTATTCCATTTTCACATGCCTTGAATTAGAGAGACAACTGCATTGAAAAGAAACTCTTAGTGACCAAGTTTCATTCAACTGAAAGGAAAATAGAGGACGTGGTCATGCATGGATTAATATGGTATGTATATAATGGTAGACTCTATGCTTTGAATCTTTTCGATGAGTGCTTAAACTATAGACTCTATGCTATGAATCTTTTTGATGAGTGCTTCAACTAAGGCACTTAACGATCTAAGAACAATTGACAAATATGTTGCTAAGATCATAGATTATCTTGGAAGAGCTTGTGAAGACGTCTTGCCCCTAAGGAAGGGCATCCCAGCTTTAAAAGACGCTTACTTTTTGATGGACCTTTTTTATTAAGTGTTATGTGTTGTATGTGTAATTGAGGTGTATACGTGTTTTCGTCACAAATAAAGCTATGGGTTTATTAATTATGTTGTTAATTATGTTGGGTTCGTTGTTAAGATATTTGTGTATTTGGTGCCAAACTGTTACTTTTAATTAAAAAGTGTTGCTTTGTATGTCAAATAGTTATTTTTTATAATCAAGTGTTACTTTATGTATCATATAATTACTTTGTATGTCATATAACTACCTTAAATGTCATATAGTTAAACTTAGTACAATATTATTACATTTAGACTTCAGTGAAACAGAAAAACTTTGTGTCTTCTACATTAAAAAATCATACTTTGCGAGTAAGTGCACTCTTTAAGACACGTAATAAATAGTCAAGATGTCTAATATTCGGTACCGACACAATACCTCCTCTGTAACTAGTTTAGTAGGTCTGAGTCAACCATTATGTAGTCAATATTTGGTCAATATGATGAAAATGTATGCTGCTTGTGCATTCTCGACAACTATGTACTCATATAATATTGGAACATGGAAATGTATCCTCCTCCGCATCTGCCACTTCTGAATCCCTTTTGTACAAAACCCCACTGCATATGGCCCCTCACTGACCCATCTCCGTCTTAGAGCTGCGGCTGAGATGATGGGCTACAAATTTTGTCACCATCCACTACCAATGCTATGGCTGCCGCTCCTTTCCACAGTGCTAACCACCAGACAAGGGACATGGCTCGTAGCAAGCAACTACGGAAGTGCCATGCTTCCGGCAGGGTGCAATGTCGCCCCGGGGGGGGGGGGGGGGGGGGGGGGGGGATGCGGTTCAAGATGAAGCTCAAGCCGCATACTCCCTCTTTAGCCGCGCCGCCACCAGGATTGCTTCTCAAGGCCACCACGGCACCGCTGATCCGGCCGGATGGAGGGCATGAGAGGACGGAGACGACGGATTGGGTGGTGGGGAGTGAAGCCGGCGGAAGTCGCTAGTAGAGGACGTGGTACTCCCAATGTGTCATCGATGGATTCTAGAGTCGAGTGGTGCAGATATTTGCCTATTTACAATACTAGTGAACGCATATGTGCACATGCACATACTTCATTGCATTAGTTGAATTAAATATAGATACTAATTGTTAAAGAGATTGATTGGAGAGATGGATTGGAGAAAATTAGAAAGATTATTGGGATCATTAAGGAATCATTTATAATTGCTAAATTGAGAATGAAAATATAAAATACTAGAAGAGAGAGGGGTAGGGGAATAACTGGAGAGAGAATAAAAATGGTCAAGGAAAAAAATAGATATTCTCAAAATCATTATTATACAAACATACATGCTCATACATTTTTTACTTTATGGGTTATATGTTTATTCTGAAGTTGTTTGTTTTCTTTCAGTCAATGTTTCTCACAAACATATTTTTTTTCCTTCTAAACTTTTTCCTACTAATCGTTGCTTATTTTCATATACATCAAATCTATTTACAAAGCAAAGGAAGAGTGAAACGGAAAGTAACACTGATGATATTGCTTAATACTTTAAATGGATTATAACAATATTGTGAATTTTCTGGTGGAAGACTTAGCCGATATGTCCCTTTTTTATTCCTATATAGGAGAGATTCAATGTCGTAGGGGTAAACCTTTTTAGATTTTATTATTCAATTTATTTTTAATAAGAATAATAATATAAATATTGTAGAGAGAGATTTTTCGGTAACAAGAATAGGCTAACAAATATGGGTGCAAATTATAGAATGATCTTGAGAAAGTGTGAAGAAAAGTGATCGAGGGACAAAGGAAATAATCTTGACATTATATAATTATCTAAGCTTAAATGTCCATATATTTTTGCTTAATGACGTTGCATGTTTACTGCAAAATGGATTGTTTTCTTTTAGTCATTATTTATGGAAGTATTTTTTCCTTCTATATATCTTCCTACTAATCTTTGTTTCCATTTATGTAGATGAAGATCTAATTGTAAAATCTTGAGATGGTTTGAAAAAAATCTAGGATACTTTTGGGTTCATTGAGGAATCATTTACAATTGTATAAGTAGGTGAGATGTCTAGAAGAAAATTTAGAAGGTTATTGTTTGGTTAAAAATAAAAATAGTATATATTTGTAGAGAGACATGATTAATTGGATAGAGTATTGAAGAATTATAGTGCATAGGGTACTGTCAGGTACAATTCCTTTACCGGTTTAGCCTAAATAATAAATATAAATCAGGATCCAGACCCGTCTAAAGTTACAGGTTCAAATCTATTCTCAAGGTTTCTGTCCCAAATTGTCCCATTTAATTTCTTCGTACATACTTTTCATTTACTTTTGGAAGGTAAGTTTTTAGTAAATGTATGAAAAAGAACTAATTGGATTTAGAAGCCTAACTTACCGCGTTAGTGGAGTCGCGTTAGTACAGTAGAGTAATAAATTTGATTTTTGATATATATTAAACTCGGAGTGAACAATGATTGTTTAACAGTGATCGTTGGATTCAAACATGACTTAGTCTTCTTTGACGATCGGATCCAAAACGCAAGCAAATAAATATGTATTAGGGTTCCCGACAACATCAGCCATACTCAACTTTTTCAGCCGCATCCTCTGTGCCCTAACCACAGAGGCTACTCTTTCCTTCCGACATTCTGGTCGGCCTGACATTGTGGCCTCCAACTCCAACGCAGACAACCATGTTGATGCCCCGAAGGCCGGCAACCATGTCGATATCTCCAAGGCCAACAATAACAGTGAGACCTCCAACGCCGACGACAACGTTGATGCCAAAATGGTTCACATCTGACGTCGATGCCTAGTAGTAGCTAGGGAGATCGTTGAAGGAGACAGTACGCTCGGAACTTATTTTAAAAGGTTGGTACTTTCTATCTCTCGATGCACTTATTCCCCCTACCCCTAACGAATTTCAAAAACTAATGTATCGTCTCCCTCTCAATCCTATTCGGAATATATGTGCAGGTTTGCCCCAATATTAGAGGCAAGGACTCGTATGGTGATGTCGGTTTTGACCTGATAATAAGTTCTGTCTGCCATTCTCATTTTCTTGTATTTGCCTTTTTCTACTCGTTCTGAACAAGAAATCTAATATTTCTATGAATTTGCATGGTTGTTATGAGTCAAGGGTAATGCTGGGAGTCGGAGGATAAATGCAAAGATATAGGAAAAGTATGCACCTAGCTACAGGTACGAATCAAGTTAGTGTGGGGCAATCAATATTGTTTGTATTCGAAAAATCAAGACAATTATTTTTTTAGGCAGCATTGTGAATGCATTATTCTGTCCTCCTTTTACTATCATCTCCCTTTAGAGCAACAAAAAAGTGATCAAGGTGACACATTAATCTTATTCTACTACCCACCTATGAACAAGCTTGTAAAAGCTAATCTATCCCCATCGGCCCATCTTCTTTGTTCTCATGATTTTCTATCTACGGCCATCAACCAGATTATAATCACATTTGTATGAATGTGTGTGCATGTGGATTATTTGCAACATCACTGGTTTAAGTATATTATGTTTCAAATTTATTTTGTTTTGTGCAACTTTACCTAAGCCTAGCATATTCAAGACTTTCCGTGTTTTGTTTAAAAAGACAAATTCAACTTTTTTGTATTTCATCTTTTTGTTTGAGAAGAGGTTATTTTTATTTTTGAGTCTATTTTAGAAACAAAAAATTGAGGCAGGTTTTATACAATTAGCTACATCCCTAAGCAAAATAGTACTTTAGTTTCAATATGTAGTAAGCTACTAACATTGCTTAAAAGCAATAAGATGAGAGGTGCATCATAACACATTGATATTATATGCAAAATTGTAATGATTTTCCACGACACAAGTTATAATTAAATTGGTAAATCTATTCATATACTTCTAAAATATTTAGTTATTAAAAATGATATGGTATGGTAAAATTGAAAGGGCTAACCTTGACTCACACGACGAATATGATTTTTTGGAGACGTGACAAAATAGGCGATGTCAAATGAGATTATCTTCTTGTGACTCAATTTCAATTGAAATTTATAAAAAGATAGAAATATTTAAAATATCATTCATGCTTGTCTATCTACTAAAAATGTTTGTCAATAAATGGCTAAATTTTGTGTCTAATTTTATTTTTTAATCTCAATAGTAGAATAAAATGCAAGCATATTAAAAATATTCATCTGTGTCTATGACGTACTTACTTATTAGGTGTTTTACTTTCTATTTGGGTATTTATTGGATTAATAAATTGCCTGTAATATGCAAGGATGATTAAAAATGTCTCTGTGCATAAATGTTCTACTTAGGATGTGTTATATATAAATATTATGTATGTATGCAATTCTTTAAACTTTAGAAATTTTGTTATTGTATAAATATTTCCTAAAGTTTTCTTAAACATAATATACATCTTGGTTTTACTAATATTTGATTTACATATATTTTTAAAAGATTTTGGTGATGATGTATAGGAAGCATACTGCCTAGTAAGGTAAAAGGAAAACCAATAATGTGTTTATAGATATCCTATATTTGTAAAGGTTGAAGGATGATGAATCAGATTTGATTCCATGCTACACGTATATGAATTGAACGTATGTTCTATATGTTTAAGGGTTAGAATGTTTAAAAATCATTATCTATATTTGGCAAATCTTGTTTCTGTATTGCTCTCTAAAAGCAAATTCAAATCTGAATAGATGTAATTCTTTTTGTGATTTATATATTCTTACTTGTGATGCTAAATCAACCTCTAGCTAGGTGGCATGAGTATCCATGAAAAATACATGGCCCAATGAAGAAAAATAAATATAGTTCAATTCAAGCCTTGAATTGTCTCAAAGATAATCCTTGTAATGCAACAAAGTGTTTACTATTTAGATCTTAAATTCGTTATGGGTTTAAAATTGTCTAATGTCTTTTAGAAAAAGAGAGCTTGGGAGTCGTTAGATGTACATACCTCTCTAGTAGGGATTGTGGACTTTGGACTTGAGCTAAAGTATTTAGTAATATTCTCTCAATATGTTGTCATGCCAATAATAAATTGAGTAATATGTTGTATAACTTTTGTTTAAAATTCCTCCACATGTTGGAGGACGTACATGGTTCTTTTACTGTTGTCATGTTCTCAAGGGTGGATTAGGCTTATTTTTTTCTACTAATAAACCTATTAGAATTGTTTTGTACATATTTCACATCTCCTTTCCTAATGGATCTTTAGTATTCAATATCTTATATAATTTTTGAAGGTAAAAAGTACTTTTATATATTTGTATGTGAATCTTTGGTTTGAGAAATTTATTATTATATAGATATTCACTACAATTTTTCTTCCACATAGATACATGTTGATTAGACTGATTTTGTTTAAAATTTCCTCCACATTGTGGAGTACATATATGGTTTGTTTACCCTTGTCATATTCCAAAGGGTGATTAGGCTTAATTTGTCTTATTTATAAACCTATTAGAATTTTTTTGTACATGTTTCATGTTTCCTTTCAAAATAGATCTTCTATATTCAATATGCCATATGCAATGTATATTTTTTGAAGGTGAAAAGTACTTTTATATGTTATGCAAATCTTTATGATTTGAGAAATTTATTATTATATAAATATTTGCACAATTTTCTTCTATATAGATACATTCTGATGTTACTAATATTTGAGGTACATTTATTTTTAAAATAATATGACATGATGTAGTGAGTAATATTTGAGGTGTATTTATTTTTAAAATAATATGACATGATGTAGAGGAAGTATCCTGCCTAGTGAGGTTAAAGGAAGACAAATAATGTTTTTGTTGGTGTCCTATATATTTGTAATAGTTTGATTCTACACCAGATTATGTCGATTGATACATGTTCTCTACTTATATGTGTTAGATTGTTTAAATATTATTATCTTTATTTGGTAAATCTTGTTTCTCTATTTCTCTTTCAATGTCAATCCAAATCTGAATAGAAATTTTGCAGCACCATTGTAGGAGGTATTCATGCATTATTTGCAATGCCCTTGTTAAACATGCAATGCCATTTTCCATAGATTAAAATTTAGTATATGTATAGAAATAGTATGCTTTCTTGTAATGCCTTTTTGTTCTCAAATTTTCTTTTTATGTTTCTTTTTTTTGTAAATCCATTTGATCTCCAAATTTAACCATTATTTCACAACTCTTTGTTTGTAGTCTTAACTAAACACTTTTGGTTTGGTACTGACTTACATTCCCTGATGATTTTTTTCCTAGATTGTAAATTTGAAGACCTAGTAAAATGGATTATTTTGTAAAGCGAGACTCTTCTACTGCAATTTGATAAGCCGATTTTTCTACTAAAAGTTTCTAGACATCTAGACCACGAGCTCAACATCACCTAATGGGCTACATGGATACACACACACACACACACACACACACACACACATATATATATATATATACATATACATATAAATATACATTTGGATGAGTGTAAGTCACTTATCCAAGGACAACAAAATTGACGCACAAAACTAATTTGAAATACATGATTTTTGCCTCCTTTAGATGCATGACCTATATGTGTCCAAATGAACTAAAATTTATTATATAGTATGTTCTTATGATATTTAAGAAGATCAATTGTTTAGATTTTTCAAACATTTATTGCATCTTCAAAAATGACTGAGGTGTACGGTGCCTCCGGTACACTTGAGTGTACACTAGCCTGACTCTCTCTCTCTATATATATATATATATAAATAAATAAATAAATATATATATATAATACTATTAACTGAGGGAATTTTTTAAAATATTTACAAACACATGTCATTAAAACCTCCTGAACCAATCAGAATCAAGTATTTCAAACTGCCACTCTCTCCTTCATTCTCTTCTCACAATGTTTCTCATTTTTTTCTTTTACTTTTATTGCTTTTTTCTCACACAATTTTTCCACAACCTTGTACTTTTCGAGAACCATAACTCTTGGTAAATACCATTCAAAAGGCCACAACTCAACCATGTTCTTTGAAAACACAACCCATCTCCACTCACAGTCGACCCAAAATAATTCAAAAGGCCACATCTACACCACAATCTTTAGAAAATGCAACCCATCCACACTCTAGTCCGCCCACTCACTGTATGTGTCTCCATATATGAAATTCTCTAACTTCCTCTCCTCTTTGAAATGGTTCCTTGATAAAGTCAACTGCCACATCCTTCATTCAGACAACAAAGAAGGGAGAGATGACAAGGAGTAGCTGTTTGTCCTCATGGCTATTGTAGATGTGGTGTTGGTATTGGCATACATGTACGATAGGTTGAGGTGGTGGTTGTGCTACTCAGGCAGGCTTCCTCGATGTGTGATTGACCTGTTGGTGATGGCATTACAGACACGAAGAACCAGCACTAGGTTTTAATGCAGCCGAAATGTCGTCTATAACAAGAAGCATGAGCCACGGGGAAGGGCCATGGTTGGCGTCATGGATGCACCTCAGAGACTTCAGAGGCTTTACACACAATGGTCTTGCATTAACTCTAGCGCATGACTTGGAGCAGTCGATGGCGGTTCTGGAGATTCGATGGTGGCATGACATTTACTAATTAGCTCAGTAGTGTGATCCGCAATAGGAGGTGGACAATCTGGTATTCTGTGAAGATAGGACGTCAGAGTTGTTTGTCTTTGAGGCTCCCTATGGGTGGAAAAAGGAAGAGGTTTTTGGTCAGTTGTCGTAGGGTGAGAGGAGACATTTGGCCAGGTTGATGGGTTTGGAGGTGTCATCATCCTTGGTTTTGTTACGACTCTACCAGAGAAGCTTCTTTGACAAGTAGATTTGGAGAGTGTTGTGTAAACCCTTCCCCATACTCCTTGCCTACTCTATGATATTCTCCTCTATTTTTTCTTCTTGTTCCTCCTCATACGATTGAAGATAGATCTTATTCCTTTCTATGTTGCCTTGTTTGTGACAATCACTCCACATATGATCTCAGATATATTGTACTATATACCATAAAACTCAAAGAGGATGAGCAGAGTTAGAAATAGGCAAAGGCCAGTCACAACCAGTGCAGAGAAATATCATAGGAGAACATGAATTTGAGAGCAATAGAGTCCACCGACATGGACCTAGAAAACAATTACACCACACAATGAGTGCATGGAAATAACCTGAATGTCATGCATGGTGCTACATCTCAAAGGATATGTTCGCTTGCACATCAACAATCCTCCCATTATGCTAATTTTCTTATTTTATATACTAATGTGTTAGGTTGAGCATCTTGTTGGTATGTATTCCCAGAGAGCCAATCATATGATGATTGTAATGACATAATATGTAAATAATTTGATTAATAAATAAAGGTAAGGTTCCAATTTATTATGTTTAATTCATTTATGAGATAATGATGTAACATTAAAAATGTCTAGAGAATGATATTACTCAATGATGTATGTCTTCAAGTACATGACTTAAGCAATGAGATTATATAGATGTTAAAAGTATATACATTCTCATTATGTCATTGATCGATTGTTTTTGTAAAAGGTAGATAGAAAACAATAACACATAAGATCAGAGTGTGGGTTGGTTGATGACAAAATCTCATCAGTCATGATATGGTGATATCAAACCAAGCATACAGATATATGTTAGAGAATAATGTATTACATATATCCATCATGAGACTGACACATGTAAGCCATTGTCATGGTAGTCATAGTCATCTCTCATAGTGTTGGTAGTGATTATGGTTCTTAGACCTGAAGTCACAACACTCATCACATATCGTTCAGTATGCTTTGACATCATCAAATGTAATCTTGAATAAAGGTTACTATAAAGATGATGATTGGGTGATTGTGAGTGATGTAGATGGGATATGTCCCTCATGAGAGAGTATGATATCTGACCTCTTGATTAGCGAGACTAAAAAAAGCATGGCCATGCACATGTGAGTCAATATGTGATATTAAGCTTGCATATATCTCACAAAGTATGCTCTAGTTCAAGAAACAAGATTGAATGTTGAAGTGGCAAAGGAAGTATACAAACACTACAACATCATACAAAGAGTACAGGTTGAATGTGTTCTCCAACTTTTCATTTACTTGGATAACATTTATATGCAACTAGGTACCTCTCATTGCTTGTGATGTCATAAGTTGTTATGGACACTCACTACTAACATAATATGGGACCTATAGGGTCACACACATAGGTCTTGACCTAGAAGAGGAGTTTGATTTTGAATGATGATTGGATTGATTACTAAAGTGTTTATGTATTTAATATGGGTAACAAATCAACTAACTAGACTCCCAACCGATCGACTCATGTGATGAAAAATTTGTTTGGAGTATTAGGTTGATTAGCAATTGAATTGGATGAATCCTACATGAATCATGGCATCAACCTATCAGATCATTGGGTGAATCGATTGGCTCAGGTTGGGTGAGATGACCAATTCACCTAGTGAACCAACCAGCATGGTCATTCCAACCAAAGGTTTTGATGATTTTCTGAATTCATGAGAAAAGATGATTGTTTCACTTACTCAATTCGATTAGTGCAAGAAATTAATTTATAACATTAATTGGAAACAAATTGACAAATTCATCTGTGATTAGGAAACATGTGAAATGAAATGTTCTTAGGGTGAACCGATTGGATCGTGTGTGAACCGACCAGTTTGGTTGTGAACTAGTCATTTCGGTGATCACTGATTGTGAAAATTCAAGATCTTTCAGTCCCTTCCACTCCCACACAGATTGGAAACCTAGACCCTAACCCCACCTATAAATATAGGGGTAGTGGAGGATTCCCAAAATACAACCTAATTGATTTTGACAATTATTGTCCTCTATGGTTGTGGTAACCAATAGAGAGCATGAGCAAGTCCTACCCACTAAAGGGAGGGTTAGCAAGGGAGAAATAATTGTGGGAGAGAAAGTTGGTGACTATTACACCAACTGGAGGGACAAATCCTTCATGTCTGTTCTAGTAGGATGACATGAGTTCTAGGAGGTCCATGTGGACTTCCATAGAGGCATGGAGGATGTTGTCTGTCGCTAGGACATCGTCAACCTACTATTCTTGGTGTAGACCAGGAGGCATAGTAGTCAAACGGGTCCCAGTACAACTAGAAGATAGTTGTGCATCTACGAAGATGAGGATATGTCCCTGGACTTGCTACAAGATCAGGTATACCTTCAAAACCATCCTTTTCATTATATAGTTGTTGAAACGATCCGCTGGTTTATGGGAAATATGGTAATAAAATTTTATTTCTGCTGCCTATTATGTACCCATATTTCCCTATACTGGTATCAGAGCCATGCCAATCTACTATATTTTGGTATAATCGATATGATCGAATTTTGATTTTATTGTTCAATTATTGCATGTGATGTGAATAATTTTGTACAATCAAATAATATGATAATCCCAAACTAATATGTATATATGATACGTATATATGTAATTCACATGCATCACCCTCAAAGGGAGTTTTGATGGTGGATGTATAACATGGTTATGGACAATAACCCCTATTATCTATGTGTGGTTGTTTGGTTTGGTTAATCATATTTATCTCAGTTTACATACTGAGTCTCTATCTTATCTTCCCAATGTAAAAGTTGGTTCTTTTCTACCCTTACTCTCCTCGAATGTAACTCAAGGTTTCTCTATAATTATTGAATAGTAGGATCGTTTACTTGGTGTTATGATGAAGAAGAAAGACGTTCTGATGATGCCAACCGAACATCTCAGAGATGAGCTGACTGGGTGGAGGACTGAGAAAGACCAAAAGGATGAGCCAAACCAATCCGGTGGTGGATCCAACCACCGGCTAAAGGATCTAGCAGATGGTGGACAGAAGGACCATATGATTGGTGAGATGACCAAACAACTGGCCAGGAGGTGAGCAGATTAGTTCAAAAGTTGAACCGATCAACCTGGATTATAAAGAATGAATCTTCATCAACAACATGTTTATACATGTGATATGGTTCCTAGGTTGTGGTAATTCCTTGTGGCTCCAAGGAATTACATTAGTCTTTCCATAACTATTACTTTTGTTTATTGTATGCTTTCATTGTGGGATATATCATGTATAATACATACTATATATGTGATGATTGGATGAAGTATATATGTATTTATAAATATAAACTCCCTCAATAAAATATTAAGTCTAAGATACTTTGTATTAGCAGCACATATGAAAAGCTTAATTGACCAAGCATGGTTGCGTAAAATCATGGTGCACTGTCTATCTCATAGAAATGTGATGGTAGATATGTAGGTTTTGCCAAAGCAGTGTGCATACCTATCGTGTTGGCTTTTAGATCAGGCTTAATTGTGTGGTCATAATGAGATTAAGCACTACAAGCATGCAAATGATTATGGCAAGGAGTTGCGCATGTTATTTATCTAAGAATTTCATATGATGTAATTGGAAAAATTTACCTACCTTAATAATTGACTATTGGCGCTGCTATATTGGCTCGGTGGTAGTTGAATTATTTTGGATCTTGGTTCAATAGAAGGTTGTATGTTGCAGTTTTATGAATTGATATGTGAGGGATATCAAATTGAATAAAATAGTAGGACCAATAATTAATTAAATACCTAATAGATATCATCAAAATTTTCAAATCAAATCAAATCAAAAGAGTTTTGAAAAATACAAATTTTCTCTTATAGAATCAAATGACGAACAAATCCTTATTGCGGTCAGTTGTTAGAAAGGACAAACTTGTTGAAAGAAATTTCCATGAGTGGTTTTGGACTTTGAGAAGGATTCTCAATGAAGAGTACAAGCTCTATGTCCTTGACAAACTAGTGCCAGAAATGCCTTCTCCTGATACACCTAGAGCACATGTGGATGCTTACTGGAAGCATGCTAATGATGCCTTAGACACAAAGTACCTTATGCTAAGTTGCATGAGTAGTGTGAGAACATGGAGATTCTTGAGATGGTAACACATCTTAAGAAATTGAACCATAATTTCACAAAGCATGAAAGGGATAAAGTCATAAAGGCACTCTTTGAGTGTAAGCTGACAGAGGGACTCTCAATAGAATAACATATGCTCAATACAATTGGACATGTGTATCATCTTGAAGAACTGGATTCTCCTTGAGCTGAGAGTTGGCCACATATATGATTTTAAAATCATTTCCAGAATCATATAGCCTCTTTATTGCATGTCATCATGTGAATAATATGGCCAGACCGATGTCAAATTTGCTTGGTATGTTGATTTATGTTGAAGCAAGGATGAAAGAGGATAAATATTTTATGACGATCATCGAAGATGAGTGCAAGGATTAAAGCAAGGTCATGAAGAGTTCTGAGGCCAAGACCAAATCCAAATCTTCAACACTCAAAATGAGGAGAAAGAAAAGTATAAGAGGAACTCATCCTTTGTACTTGAAGACATTCAAGATGAACAAGATGGGGATGGTGATCTCCACTTCAGATATATGTGTTATTGAGATAAATCTATCTACTTATTCATCATGGGTACTAGATATCGGATGTGGATCTCAAATATGTTTGAATATGCAACATCAGAAAATAAGTAGGCCTTTGGAAAAAGGCAAAGTGGAACTGTGAGTTGCAATGGCACAAGAGTTGAGGCCAATGCAGTTGGAACCTATAGTTTATTTCTTCCTATAGGGATTTTAATAGAGTTAATGAACTGCTATTATGTACTTGCCATAAATAGAAACATAATTTTTGTATCTTGTATGGACAAGGATGCATTTAAAATCCATATTAAAAATGGTCAATGTTCTATTTCTAAAGATGGGATCTTTTATGATAGTGCCCCAATGTCCTATAGTCTTTATTTGCTAGATCTAAAGACAGATGTTTATAACATAAATATCGAAAGACTAAAAGTCAACAACTCAAACAAAACGTTCCTTTGGCATTGTCATCTAGGTACATAAATGAGAATCACATATCTAGACTCCATAAGGATGGTTATCTAGACTCTATTAATTTTGAATCAATAGAGACGTGAATCTTATTTGTTGGGAAAGATGTATATGACCTCTTTCACTTGTACCATTGAGAGGGCTAGTGATCGATTAGGACTCATACATACTAGAGTATATCATCCTTTTAGAACAACGCTAGAGGTGGGTATCAATACTTCATTACCTTCAATGATAACTTCAATAGGTACGGTTATGTTTACCTGATGAAACATAAGTCAGAAACTTTTGACAGGTTCAAGGAATTTATGAATGAAGTACATAACCAACTTGGTAAAAGTATTAAGGCACTTCCTTCTGATTGAAATGGAGAATACTTAAGTCAAGAGTTTGAGGACCTTCTTAGAGCCCATGGGATAATATCATAGTGGACTCCAGCTGAAACACCTCAGCATAATGGTGTATTAAAAAGAAGAAATCTTATATTACTAGATATGGTTCTATAAATGATGAGTTTTGATGAGCTTTCGACTACATTCTAGGTTTATACTCTACAAACCTCCACATTTACACTAAACTGAGTACCATTTAAGTCGATTCAAAAGACTCCATGTGAGATATGGATTGGGAAGCGTCCCAATATCTCTTTTATGAAGATTTGGGGATGTGAAGCTTATGTAAGGAAAATGTTTCCTAAAAAGCTTGATCATAAATCTGATAAATGTTATTTTGTTGGATATCCTAAGGAGACAAAGGGCACGTTTAGTTTATTGGATTTTGTTGGATTTTAGTGAATATTGTATTTAGTTGATCATGTATTGCGATTGATCATTTTGAAGAGCTAGAGTTTATGTTTGGTAGAATGGAATCATTGGGCTAGACACGAACAATGTGAACATGAACGAGTTAAACTAGAAAAAAATGCACACTGCAAACTATTTCTGACACATAATTTTGGGACAACAAAAGTAGAAAGTAACAGATGAAGGGTATGTCTGTGGGACAGCTTGTCTCTACAGCTATGCAAGTTGGATGATGTCATCCAGCTAACTTGAGAAGGAGAAAGACATCCAACATTCTCTGTATATCAACACAGTAGACGATTTTTAGCTTTTTGCATATTCTGCAAACCAAATTTAATATTTCTGTTGTTGTATCATGAAATACAACCTGATACAGCCAGATCCACCAAAACAAACATGCCCTATAGGATATTACTTTTATTCCCTATTTGACGGCAAAGTGTTTGTTTTCAGAGATGTTGTATTCCTAGAGATGGATTTTATTTCCAAAGGAATCAGTGGGAGGAAAGTGGAACTCGAAGAGGTTTGAGACCATCAAGGGAACATTGAAGTGATAGATGTACAAGAGGAACAAAGAGAATCACAAAGTTTTGTGGAATCTCAAATTCCTCAAGTAACACAGATACCTCATAGATCTAATAGGACACGCCTTGAACCTGAGAGATTTGGATATCTTGTGACTCAGGAAGGTAGTGAATTGGTCATAGATGATGAGACAATAGCCTATCTATATTCTATTAAAGGAACTGAGTATGAGAGATGTCCTAAGGCCATGAGATCTGATATGGAATCCATGTATACCAACCAATTATGGACTTTGATGGATCCACCTGAAGGGGTAAAACCCATAAGGTGGAAGTGGGTCTTCAAGAAGAAGATTGACATGGATGTTAAAGTACAAACCTATAAGGGAAGATTAGTTGCAAAGGGTTTTAGACAAGTTCAAGGTGTTGACTATGATGAAACATTTTCACCAATGGCCATGGTTAAGTCCATCAGGATCATGCTTGCCATTGCAGCTTATCATGACAATGAGATTTGGCAGATGGATGTTAAAACTGCATTCCTTAATGGGAAACTTCTTGAGGATGTGTACATGACACGACCTGAGGGTTTGTAAATCCAAAGGATGCAAATAAAGTTTGTAAGATACAAAGTTCAATCTATGGATTGAAGTAATCATCTCAGAGGTGGAATCTTCATTTTAAAGAGATAGTCAAAGAGTTAGGCTTTATTCAAAATGAGGATGAACCTTGTGTGTACAAGAAGGTTAGTGGGAGCATAGTGACATTCCTGATTTGTATGTAGATGGCATACTATCGATGGAGAATGGTATCCCTACTTTAAAATGGTAAAGACATGGCTTGGAAATACATTTTCTATGAAAGACTTGCGAGAAGCATCCTACATCTTGGGGAGTAAGATCTATAGAGATAGATCTAAAAGGCTTCTTGGACTAAGTCAAAGAACATAAAGTGTTAATGTAGTTCATCATGGAGAGCTCAAAGAGAAGAAACATGCCCGTTCTTCATGGAGTTACCATATCTAAAGCTCAAAGTCCCAGTTCTTGTGAAGAAAGGGAGCACATGAGTTTGATTTCATATTCCTCAGAAATTGGATCAATCATGTACACAATGTTGTGTACCCGTCCCGACGTCTAATATGCCTTGAGCGTGATAAGAAAATATATGTCAGATCTAGGTGATGCTCACTTGACAACTGTAAAGAACATCCTCAAGTACTTGAGAAGGACTAGGAATCAATTCTTGAACTATGGTGGAGAGGAAGAGTTGGTGGTAAAGGGTTGCACTGATGCAATCTTCAAAACTGACAAAGATGATTATAAATCACAATTAGGATTTAGGTTTTGTCTAAATAATAGAGTTGTAAGTTGGAAGATTTTGAAGAAATAGATAGTTTCTAATTCTACAATAGAGGCTGAGTATATTGCTACATTGAATGCAGTAAAGGAGGTTGTATGGATCAAAAAGTTCATTTCTGAACTTGGGGTCATTCCAAGCATCGTGACGCAATTGATCTAAACTGTGAAAACAATGGAGCTATTGCACAAGATAAGGAACCCAAATCACATCATTTCTCAAAACATATACTAAGGCGGTTACATCTCATACGAGAGATGGTACATTGGGGAGATGTACATATTTGCAGAGTACCAACTAAGAGCAATATTGTTGATCCCCTGACAAATGCACTTTCACATAAGAAGCATGATGACATGTTAGATCACTTGGAATATGATTTGTGGGTGATTGGCTCTAAGTGAAAGTGGGAGTTTTTTGGTATGTATGCCTAGAGAGACAATTATATGATGCTTGTAAGGGCACAATATGTAAATGATTTGATTAAAAAATAAAGGCAAGCTTCAAATTTAATTATGTTTAATTCAGTTATGAGATAATGATGTAACATTGTAAATGTCTAGAGAATGATATTACTCAATGACGTAAGTCTTCAAGTACATGACTTGAAAAATGATATCATATGGATGTTAAGAATATATATATTCTCATTATGTCCCTGATCAATTGTTATTGTGGAAGGTGGATAGACAATAAGAATACATAAGATCATAGTATGAGTTGGTTGATGACTGAGTCTCATTAGTCATGATATGACGATATCAAACCAAGGACACAAATACATGTTAGAGAATAGTGTATCGAAGGGACCAACCGTGAGACTGACTCATGGAAGCCATTGCCATGGTGATCATAGTCATCTCTCATAGTGTTGGTGTGATTGTCGTTCTTAGACATGAAGTTACTACACTCATCACATTTCATTTGGTATGCTTTGATATCATCAAATGTAATCTTGAATAGGGCTTATTATAAAGGTGATGATTGGGTGATTGTGGCAAATGGAGACTAAATTTGAGTGATGTAGATGGGATTTGTCCCTCCTACGGGAGAATGATATCCTAGACCTATTGATTAGCGAGATTGAGAAAATCATGGCCATGCACATGTGAGTCAATATGTGATATTGATCTTACATATATCTCATACAGTCTGCTTTGGTTCAAAGAATAAGATTGAATGTTGAAGAGGATGACTACTCCATGCCTCAAGTTCAATCTGGATATCAATGGAAAAGGAAGTATACAAACATTGTAACACCATACACAGATTGTAGGCTGAAGTTGTTCTCCAACTTTCCATTTACTTGGGTAGCATTGATGTGCGTCTAGGCACCGCTCATTTCTTGTGATGTCATAAGTTGTTACAGACACTCGCTACCAATGTAATATGGGACCTATAGGGTCACACACATAAGTCTTGACCTTGAATAGGAGTTTGATCTTGGATGATGGTTGGATTGATTACTAAAGTGTTTATGTATTCAATACAAGTAACAAATCATCCGATTTGACTCCCAACCAAATGACTCATGTGATGAAATGACCGTTTGGAGTATCAGGTTGATTAGAAATTGAATTGGTTGAGTTATGTATGAATTAGGACACCAACCGATCTGCTCACTAGGTGGACTGACCAGCTCAGGTTGGGTGAGATGACTAGTTCACCTAGTGAACCAATCGACTAGCTTGTGCCAACTGAAGGTTTTGGTGAATTCCCAAATTCATGAGAAAAGTTGATCTTTTCACTTTCTTAATTCCATTAGTGTAAAAAATTAATTTTTAGCATTAATTGGAAATGAATTGTCAAATTCATATACGATCAAAAAACAAGTGAAAGGATAGGTTCACAAGGCAAACTAATCCACTCACATGTGAACTAGCCAGTACGGTTGTGAACCGACTATTTCAACACTCACATGTTCTGAAAATCAAGTTATTTTGGTCCCTTCCACTCCCACACAAATTGGGAACCTAGACCCTAACCCCTCCTATAAATAGAGGGGTACTGAGGTCTTCCTAGAATAAAACTCAATTGATTTTGACAATTGTTGTCCTCTCTGGTTGTGGTGACCAATAAAGAGCCTGAGCAAATCCTACCCGCTAAAGGAAGGGATAACAAGGGAGAAACAATTATGGGAGAAAAGGTTGTTGACTAGTACAACAACGAGAGTGTTACAACCTCGATTTTGCTTATATGACTATAATTGCAATTGTTTCAAAAGAATTGTACTTGGTTGTAATTTTCCTGATTTATGATAAATATATGGATTTCTTTTACAACTTTTCCTTGTGCATGGTTTTTCGTGGACGCTTTGGTAATAATGGGCCCAAGATAATAAAAGAGGAAGATAAGTAAAAAGGGAATAAGAATTGAATAAATAATAAAGAGAATTGGGATAAAGGTGAAAGTATAAGAAATAAATAGATAAGTGTGGGTTTGATCATAATGGATGGTGATTCAAACCCCACATGGATCCTTGAGATGCAAGGAATTGAAATGAAGGAAAATAATGAAGTGGGAGAGAGAGGAAATATATATTTAAGCAATAACTTGCACACAAAGAAAAAGTTCGTTTACATTTGGTTTATGGCCCCAAACTTGGCAGGATGATAGATTCAGTTATTATTAAGTTTTCCTTAAAATTTGGGATTAAACGGAGCCATGGTTTGAGAGTTATGATTTTTCCAAGCTATCCTAATATGAAAAGGATTTTCCTGAAATAGAAACCAGACTTTTCTTTTGTTTGGGCACATGTGATGTGGATCATTGGATCCTGATCCAACGAATGCCACTCATCGTATAGTTCTAGCCGAACTAGGAACAGGCCGCCCCAACAAGATCTTTCCACCTGACTTTCCTCGCAAATTAGTGCATGTGCGAAGTAGGAAATCTCATGGTTGAGTCTGGGAGGGAATTTCACACAACCTATACCTAGGTTCTTCGTGCAGGCGATGGTAGGGGTTGGGGAACCCTAGAATCAGCCCCCATGTCATGTATATATGACCCCCTCTCGACTCCTCATGGTTACACGATCTCAACCAGCTTTTTCCCTACTGCTATCATGTGTTGGATCGGCGTATTGGGGTAGCTCCGATGAGAGCTCCGTCACGGCGCTGCCGCGGGTGTGTTTGTTAGATCGGGTAGAGACGACTAGCAGTAGCCGTGCGATCAGGTTCCATCACATGTCGCGTGAAGAATCGACGACCTAGGAGTGATCCGTGATTTGGAAGGCTGTTAGTGGGCGCGTGCATTGAGAACCACATGATCCTGCCCAATCAACGAAGACCAGCGATCTGACGGTCGTCATTTTTCCAAAAATCCCAGGTTAAGTCGCCTCTCTAGTCGAAATACAAAAAAAATTGATGAATCTTGTTTAATTCGCTAAAAATAGATCCTTTGGCCAAAAAATAAAAGTAAATAGTGCTTTTTGATCATAAAAATATGTAGAGTCTGATAAAAATGTAATTGGAGCCTGATATTGCTTGAAATTTAAAAAGTACACAAAGTTATCACCTTTGATGTATTAAATTATGGTAAAACCCTAATTTGATATGGAACTCAGATTTAATGACTCTTTTGGGTTAATTTGGTATGGAACCCTAATTCTGAGAAATATTAACCTGTTAAGAATAAAAGGGAGAGTTAATTTTGAAACTGGTAGTTTTATGCTTGTTTTAGGGTTTTATGCACATGATTATGTTTAGAAACCCTAATTTGGGAAAACATGGGTTTTAATGGGTTGAATCCAAAAATGTAATTATATAACAGAGATTTGAGGATCAGAACCTTGTTTTAAGATAAGAGAACCCTTAATGAGGATAACTGAAATAATTAGCATTTTTGAGAAATAAGAAATCTATTTTAGGGTTGTTAGCCTAAAAAGGAGATACAAATTGGATAAAGAAACTTAAGAAACCCGAATGAACCCTAAGGGTATTGAAAGCCTTAAAAAGCATCCTAATGTCAATAGGAAGGTAATCTATATGTTTCATGAATTAAGGGTTGTTTGCCTTAAGGTGCTTGTTTGGATATTCTATTGAATTTGGATTCTATTGCTCAAGAATAGGTATGTGGATATTCTTATGATTACATCGCCTTAGTTTCTTGGTGATTCCCGAAGTTTTATCAATTGGTTGGAATAACTGCTTGATTGTCTTTTATTTCATGCAATTATGAAGTAACTATGACTATCACCATAATTATATGTGCATAACTAGCTCAGAACTTGGTCCTCTTTTGTAGCTTTGATGTTGATGTGAAAGATGACCTAGTACATGGTCTACCTGCAAGGTAGGACCATCAGGCTATCATGAGTCAGGGATTGGACTACCTTTGGGTAGGGCCATGCGACTCCACAACCCTATGTATTGATCTACTTGTAAGGTAGGATCATGGGGGTTAGTTGAGATCTACCATATGAAAGGTAGTATCTATGTCCACTGTAGGGACAACACAGAGGCTAGGGTATGTAAGGATTGAGTAGTCATTCTTAAGATGTAAAGTTTTCTTGCTAAACCATAATTGTTTGCAATATGTTGTTACTCTTAAATGCAAGATTATTGTTTCTCCTACATACCAATATAATTCGATATACTAATCGCCATTTTGTTTGTCGGTGTTTTAGGTTATCAAGAAAATGGATATTCCTTTAAAGTGACATTGATGAAATAAAGCTTAATAAAGAATTGGAGGATTATAGATAGATATGTTCTTTCTTGGGTAAAGAATTCCACTTCCCATAATTTTGCAAGGTATGAAAAAAAAATTATTCCATTAAAAGTTTAGTTGTTGTAGAATTTATTAATTATTGTTGATTATTTGCAAAACCACTGATCCTATTTTGGGATAACATCTCTGACCTCTTGGTCTCCCATAACTGGGGGTTACCAGGAGGCGGGGTCATTACATTTGGTATTAGAGCCGTGGTTTTCCATTTAATGTTCTATAATGATTAAATTTTACAAACTTTTTAGAGCCCCAAGGAGTTATTTGAGGATTTTCTGAGGATGGAGGTGTATAGAAAAGGATCACGGTCTGGGGGCTGGCAATATTTTCCTTCGCCCCGCTAGTCGGTCATGAGGACACCCGGATGCAGTGTGACTACCTGGCCGAAATCTAAAGAATTGACTCAAAATAAGATACCTCTAGGTTTTTTCTCATCTATCTTCATCCCTTCTTCACCTCTTATTTCTGGAGAAATATTAAGAGTTTAGGGTTCTCTCTCTCTCTACCACCTCCTATGTTTGGGAATACAAAGTTTTAAGGATTAAGGAATCCTCCATAAAATTAATAAAAGATAGTAAACAAGATGTCATCGGCATAAGTATAATTAGTTTAAATGTAAACTAAAGGTTTGATTGTATGCTTATGTAGATGACTCGTGTGAAGACAGTAGTGATCTGTGAGGTCACTGAGAACCCTGCTAAGAGTTGGCCTCCCCGCAAGGGAAAGGGATCTTCCGAGAAGAGGAAGAGGAACCATGGTGGTGAATCCTTAAGGAAGAGAAAGAGACCCGAGGGAGCCCTAGAGGAAGGCCTAGATCCTAAACAAGTGCCCTTTGACAACCTAGAGATGGACCAGGAAGAGGAACACATGTCTAAAGATGAGGTCAAGGTTGAAGAAAGCTTGATTGGTGGTTAATGACCTACAATGGTAGTCCACACACCTGATGCCATGTGGATGGAACATCAGAAGAGACTGACTGAGGCCATTAGTGCCCTGGCCCTCAGGGATATAGCCAGAGACGAGAAAGGTGAACCACTTTCCGTCCGTCCCTGACTCGAAGTCACCATTCTGGACTTCGTCAAGTTGAAATTTGAGAAATTCTGGGGAGAAGATAAGACAGAAGTGGTCAACAAAGCAGATGCTTGGCTGATAGTGATCGAGAATGGGTTCTGCATGCTGGAGTTGCAGCCAAACAAGAAGGTTCCTTTTGTTGCACATCTCTTGGAAGGAGAAGCCAAGATCTGGTGGGAGAACCACATCATGGGTTGTGATTTGAGTGCAGACCCAATGGCATGGACCGACTTCAGGACTATCTTCACAGCCAGATTCATTCCCATCTCAGCTAAGAAGGAGAAGGAAAGAGAGTTTACCAACTTGAGCCAAGGTAACTTGTCAGTCACAGACTTTGGCCGCAAGTTTCACATTATAAAGCATTTCGGACACATGATGGATGAAGAAAGATGAGTGGACCATTTCATAGAGCGTCTTCATCCTGCCATTAAGCCTCATCTGATTTAAAGTAAACCAAAAACCTTCACTGAAGCCTACAACACCGCCCTGGACATGGAGAGGATAGTGATGCCTGCTAAGAATCCACCCAAAAGATATTTGGGTTTCACTGAATGTACCCAAGGCCAGAAGAATGATCACAAGAAAGGACAACGGTGCAACCATACCAAGGGAAAGCATGGAGGTAAAGGAAAACCATGTCATGAGAACAATCGACCTAGATGTCACACCTACGGAAAATGGAATTCAAGTGAGTGCCACTACAAGAAGAGGACATGCTACCGTTGTTAACAAGAGGGACATCTTCAAGCCAACTATCCTCTGCCAGACCCAAGAGGACCAGGACTAGTAGCTGCCCCACCTGTAGTAGCCCAACTTGTAGCTGTAGCCCCACCTGCAGGAGAAAGAAGACAAGCTTGAGTCTTTTCTATTGACAATGAGGAGGCTCAAGCTAATGTTAATCGGTTGATAGAGGGTAATAACCCTTAGAGTTTTCTTTTATGTTTTAAGATAAGCATGTAATGGTATAATGTATGGTGAAAAACAATGTAGGCATGCTTGAAGTTATGGGACACAATGTAAACGCTTTATTTGACTCTGGATCTACTAATACTTTCATTTCGAGAATTCACACAACTATGCTTTGTTTGGATATCAAGTATTTAGGGTATATCTTGGATGTCAAAACCCCAAGTGGTCAAATCTTTATGTCCCTTTTGAAAACTCATGTGATACCTATTAAATATTGAGATCATGAATTCCCTACAAATTTTAGCCTCCTTGACATGAATGACTTTGATGTGATCATTTATATGGATTGGCTGTATACCTATAGGGACAATATTGACTGTAGGGAGAAGAAGGTAATCATAAAGAAACCAGGTCACCCATCGTTCATCATTAGGGGTAGGAAGGATGCTACCACCAGCATGTGTGTGTCATCTTTGAAGGCAGAGCAGATGATAACCAAAGGTTGTCAAGCTTTCGTAGCAGTCATTACTGAGCTGGAGCCTAAGGTGCAACCCTTAGAGGAAATAGAGGTAGCCATGGACTATGCAAATGTTTTCCCAGATGATTTTCCTGGGATCCCTCCTGAGAGAGAGGTAGACTTTTCGATAGAGCTAGCTCCCGGGACAAACCCTATTTAATGAGCACCATATAGAATGGCCACTGCTGAGTTGCTCGAGTTGAAGAAACAACTACAGGAACTGCTAGATAAAGGTTTTATCCACCCTAGCACATCACCATGGGGAACACCATTGTGCATAGACTACCGGATGATCAACCAGGCTACCATTAAGAACAAATACCCTTTACCCTGGATAGATGACATGTTTGACCAGATGAAGTTAGCTCAAGTCTTTTCAAAGATTGACTCGAGATCGGGGTACCACCAATTGAGAGTCAAGAGTGAGGACATCCCAAAAACCACTTTTAGAACCCGTTATGGCACTATGAGTTTGTGGTTATGCCTTTTGGGTCATCTAATGCCCCGAGTGTGTTCATGAACCTCATGAACAATGTGTTCCAACCCTTCCTTGACTCATTTGTCATAGTTTTCATTGACGACATCTTAGTTTATTCTGATGACCTAGAACAACACTGAGACCACTTGAGTTGAGTCCTTGACATCTTGAGAAAGCAGAATTTTTATGGGAAATTATCAAAATGCGAGTTTTGGATAGACTAAGTCATGTTCATTAGACACATAATATCTAGAGGAACCATCTCGGTGGATCCAGCCAAGGTGTCAGCTGTTCAAGACTGTCCAGCACCAAAGAATCCTTCAGAGATCCACAGCTTTCTGGGATTGGCTGGATACTATCGGCGCTTCATAAAGGATTTCTCAAATACTGCTTTTCCCCTTACCAAGCTCACCCGAAAGGATGAGAAGTTTGTGTGGTCAGACCTATGTGAAGCACATTTCCAAGAGATGAAGGAGAAGTTGACTATAGCCCCAGTGTTGACCTTACCGTCCGGTAATGAGGGTTTTATGATCTTCACTGATGCATCGATGATGGGACTCAGATGTGTGCTAGAGCAAGATAGACATGTTGTTGCCTATGCCTCCAGACAACTCAAACCCAATGAAGTGAATTATCCAACACATATTAGAGTTGGCTACAATTATACATGCCCTGAAGATTTGGCAACACTATCTGTATGGAGCCACCTTCGAGATCTTCACCGACCATAAGCGCTTGAAGTATCTCCTGACTTAGAAGGACCTAAATATGAGATAGAGATGATGGATGGAATACATGAAGGACTATGATTTCACCATTGCCTATCACCCTGGAAAGGCAAATGTTGTGGTTGATGCTCTTAGCCAAAAACAACTCAGGTGTGCAGCTGTCCTGTCTAGCCAGTGGAGGAAGCTAGAAGATCTTATGGAGTGGACTCCACAACCGTTAGAAGATCGAGTCCGTTTGGCTAGTATACAGATTAAACCAGACCTGTTGACTGAGTTGGTATTTGCCTAGTTAGCTAGTCCAGATCTTGGCAAGATGAAAGGTTTGCTGGAGAAACCTCAGACCCATCTCTCTATATGAGTGGATGGTGGAATCTGATACAAGAGTCATATTTGGGTTCCTGGAAGTTCACTTTTGAAGGATCGTATCCTGCAAGAAGCTCATGGTTCGAAGTACACAGTACACCCTGGCACTACCAAAATGTTTAAGGATCTACAGCGGTACTTTTGGTGGCCCAGAATGAAAAGAGATATAGCGGCATATGTGGCCAGTTGTCTCACTTTCTAGATGGTGAAGGTTGAACACTAGTGACCCGGTGGATTACTATAGTCCATTGAAATTATTGAGTGAAAATGGGAACAGATCACCATGGACTTTTTGGTGGGTCTCCCTAAGACTAAGAGAGGCCATGACATAATATGGGTTGTGGTAGATCGCCTTACCAAGTCGGCACATTTCCTCGCACTAAAGACCACTTCCAAGATGACCGACTTAGATGAACTGTACATCTGAGAGATTGTATGTCTACATGGTGTTATGAGTTTGATTATTTCTGACCATGATCCGAAGTTTACTTCCAAGCTGTAGAAGCTGGTACAAGATGAACTTGGCACTAGACTGAAGTTCAGTACAACATATCACCCCCAGATTGATGGATAGTCAGAGAGGATAATCCAAACTTTAGAGTATTTGTTGAGAGCTTGCGTGCTCAACTAGGGTGGTTCATGGGAGCAATACCTGCCACTCGCTGAGTTTTCTTACAATAACAGCTACCAAGCCAGTATCAGGATGCCACCATATGAAGCTCTCTATGGGAGGCCATGTCGGTCACCACTTCACTGGGATGATGTTGGTGAGAGGACCTTGTTGAGGTTAGATGAGCTACAGGTGTATGCAGATAAAGTCACTTTGATCAAGAAAAGGCTGAAGAGAGCCCATGATTGACAGAAGTCATATGTAGATGCAAAGCTGGCTGACTTGCACTTCACTGTAGGAGAGCATGTGTTACTGAAAATCCGACCCCTCCGAGCTATAGCTAAGAATATTGGAAAGCTAGGTCCCCGATACGTGGGTCCATTTGAGATTTTAGAACATATTGGTGAAGTTGCTTATCATTTGGCCTTACCCCCTCAGTATACTATGATGCATGATGTTTTCCATGTGTCAAATATGAAGCGCTATGTGAAGGACCTGAGCCATGTGCTGAGCATTGAACCTATTGAGCTCCAAGGGAGACTGATATATGTCGAGTCACCTGTGAGAGTACTAGATACCAAGGTGAAAGAACTCAGAAATAAGGAAATAGAGATGGTAAAGGTTCTTTGGAAGCACCATGGGGAGGATGAAGCCACATGGGAGCTGAAGATAGACATGGAAAAATCATACCCTGAATTGTTTGTTTGATTGACTGGATTTTGGGGACAAAATTATTATAAGGAGGG
Organism: Alisma plantago-aquatica; assembly: GCA_963693085.1. Taxonomy (NCBI): domain Eukaryota; kingdom Viridiplantae; phylum Streptophyta; class Magnoliopsida; order Alismatales; family Alismataceae; genus Alisma; species Alisma plantago-aquatica. The sequence goes on from OY856413.1 coordinate 417,656,351, forward strand.
GAAGATGTTACAACCTCGATTTTTTTATATGTCTGTAACTGCAATTGTTTCAAAAGAATTGTACTTGGTTGTAATTTTTCTAATTTATGATAAATATATGGATTTCTTTTACAACTCTTCCTTGTACATGGTTTTTCGTGGACCCTTTGGTAATAATGGGCCCAAAATAATACAATAGGAAGATAAGTTAAAAGGGAATAAGAATTGAATAAATAATAAAGAGAATTGAGATAAAGGTTAAAGTATAAGAAATAAATAGATAAGTGTGGGTTTGATCATAATGTATGGTGATTCGAACCCCACATGGATCCTTGAGATGCAAGGAATTGAAATGAATGAAAATAATGAAGTGGGAGAGAGAGGAAATATAAAGGAAATATATATTTAAGCAATAAATTGAACACAAAGAAAAGTTTCATTTACATTTGAATTATGGCCCCAAACTTGGTAGGATGATATATTAAGTTATTATTAAGTTTATCACAAAATTTGGGATTAAACGGAGCCATGGTTTGAGAGTTATGATTTTTCCATGTAATCCTAAAATGAATAGGATTTTCCTAAGATTGAAACCAGACTTTTCTTTTGTTTGGGCGCATGTGATGTGGATCATTGGATCCTGATCCAACGAAGGCCACTCATCTTCTAGTTCTAGCCGAACTAGAACCAGGTTGCCCCAGCGAGATCTTTCTATGTGACTATCCTCGCAAATTAGTGCATGTGTAAACTAGGAAATCTAATGGTTGAGTCCGGGAGGGAATTCTGCGCAACCTATACCTAGGTTCTTTGCACTTTAGATGCTTCTATAGGAAATGCCTAATTGCCCTAAAAGGCAGGTGACAGTAGGGGTTGGGGAATCCTAGAATTGCCCCCCAAGTCTTATATATATGACCCCTCTCGACTCCTCATGGTTACATGATCTCAACTGGCTTTCCTACTACTATCGTGCATTGGAACGAAATATTGGGGTAGCTCCGATGAGAGCTACGACGTGGCGCTGCTGTGGGTGTGTTTGCTGGATCGGGTAGAGATGACTAGCAGCAGCCGTGCAATCAGGTTCCATCAAAGGCCTCGTGAAGAATCAACGGCCCAGGAGTGATCCATGATTCTGAAGGTTGTTAGTGGGTGTGCGCGCTGAGAGCCACACGATCCTGCCCAGTCAACGAAGACCAGCGATCCAACAGTCATCATTTTTCCAAAAATCCCAGGTTAAGTCACCTCTCTAGTCGAAATACAAAAAAATTGATGAATCTTGTTTAATTCGCTAAAAATAGATCCTTTTCCCGTAAAATAAAAGTAAATAGTGCTTTTTTATCAGAAAAATATATAGAGTCTGATAAAAATGTAGTTGAATCCTGATATTGCTTGAAATTTAAAAAGTACAAAAAGCTATCACCTTTGATGTATTAAATTATGGTGAAACCCTAATTTGATATGGAACTCAAATTTATTGACTCTTTTGGGTTAATTTGGTATGGAACCCTAATTCTGAGAAATATTAACCTGTTAAGAATAAAAGGGAGAGTTAATTTTGAAAATGGTAGTTTTATGCTTGTTTTAGGGTTTTATGCACATGGTTATGTTTAGAAACCCTAATTTGGGAAAATATAGGTTTTAATGGGTTAAATCCAAAAATGTAATTATATAACAGAGATTTGGGGATCACAACCTTGTTTTAAGATTAGAGAACCCTTAACGAGGATAATTGGAATAATTAGGATTTTTGAGAAATAAGAAATCTATTTTAGGGTTGTTAGCCTAAAAAGGAGATAAAAATTGGATAAAGAAACTCAAGAAACCCTAATGAACCCTAAGGGTATTGAAAGCCTTAAAAAGTATCCTCATGTCATTAGGAAGGTGTTTTTGACATAAGGTAATCTATATGTTTCAGGAATTAAGGGTTGTTTGCCTTAAGGTGCTTGTTTGGATATTCTGTTGAATTTGGATTATATTGCTCAAGAACAGGTATGTGGATACGCTTATGATTACATCGCCTTAGTTTCTCGGTGATTCCCAAAGTTTTATCAGTTGGTTGAAATAACTGCTTGATTGTCTTTTATTTCATGCAATTATGAAGTGACTACGACTATCACCATAATTATATGTGCATAACTAGCTCAGAACTTGGTCCTCTTCTGTAGCTTTGATGTTTATGAGAAAGATGACCTAGTACATGGTCTACCTGTGAGGTAGGACCATCATGTTATCATGAGTCCGAGATTGGACTACCTTTGGGTAGGGCAGTGTGACTCCACAACCCTATGTATTGATCTACCTATAAGGTAGGATCATGGGGGTTAGTTGAGATCTACCATATGAAAGGTAGTATCTATGTCCACTACAGGGACAACACAGAGGCTAGGGTATGTATGGATTGAGTAGTCATGCTTAAGATGTAAAGTTTTCTTATTAAACCATAATTTCTTGCAACATGTTGTTACTCTTAAATGCAAGATAATTATTTCTCCCACATACCAGTATAATTCATTATATTGACCACCATTTTATTTGTCGGCATTTTAGATTATCAAGAAAATGTATAATCCTTTAAAGTAACATTGATGAAATAAAGCTTAATATAGAATTGGAGGATTATAGATAGATATGTTCTTTCTTGGTTAAAGAATTCCACTTCCCATATTTTTAGAAGGTATGAAAAGAAAAATTTTATTCCATTAAAAGTTTAGTTGTTGTAGAATTTATTAATTATTTTTGATTATTTGCAAAACCATTGATCCTATTTTGGAATAACATCTCTGACCTTTTGCTCTCCCATAACTGGGGGTTACCGGGAGGCAGAGTCGTTACAGGGAGGGACAACTCCTTCCTATCTATTCTAGTAGGACAAAAGGAGTTGTAGGCGATCTGTATGGACTTCCATAGAGGCGTGGAGGTTGTGTCTGTCGCTAGGAGGACAACGTCCACCTACTCTCCGTGGTGTAGACAAGGAGGAACATTAGTCAGACGAGTCCCATTGCAACAAGAAGATAGTTGAACATCTACAACGATGAGGAGATTTTGATGGACTTGCTCCAGGACCAAGTATAACTTTTAAACATCATTTATATTATGTAGTTGTTGACGCGATCCGCTGGTTTATGGGAAATATGGTTGTAAAAAAATCACTTCCTATTTCGTACCCATATTTTCATACACATCTAAAAATCAATCTATATCTAACCTGGTTGGGGATATGTTGTTATGTGTATATGAAAAAGTCATGTTTTAATTGTATGGCTACATCCCACAAATTTAATATTAATGTCTGCATCTATTGGATGGCTATTTCCTAAATAGGGGAATGGGTCCTTTGGAAAAATTGAATTGGGTTTAGTGGGATGGTTCGAAATCATGTGCATGATCTTGTAATCTTATTTTGTCATGTTCTATGTATATGGACATGCATAAAAGAAAACTCACATATCTGACAAAGGCTCATGTATTGCTCTAACATTCTATTTGAAGTTTACGATTATGAGCTGAATTGAGTGTGGGTCTTGTTCGAGTGACTGTGATAAAAAACATGAGTCCTCTACAAGTTAAAAGCAAAGAAACGTAAGGCACTACCCACTAAACCATTTATCTACAACTATGTTGTTTACTTACTTTCCTACAAAAATAAGTACCAAATAATTGGAGTTGATTTGAAGGATAAACTGCATATTCATTGGAAAATAAGAAACCTGTCATGCTTTCACATCATCCAAAAGACTATTTGTTCTTACTGAAATTCTTGTTTATCCCCTTCTTCAAATGGATCACATCTTTATTGTAATTTATTATAAAAATTTTAGAATTTCAATGATCACTTTTGGTTTGTAGGTCCTATCGTCGTGCCTAAGACAAACTGTAGCAAGGAAATAAAATATCGAGAAGTGTTTTTCTCTACGTCAAGCTTCAGTTTGACTAAGAATTTCTTTATATTGCTCATCCATTCATCCATGTAAGGAACTAACCTCTTTATTTACTAATTACTTGCACGCCATAACTATCACTGCCATCTTTTTCTCTCAACAATTACAAGCCAAATTTTCCTCAAGTATAGAAAACTTTACGTCTCCAATTCTTTCTCCCATAGAGTGAGTTTGTGTTTTAGATTACATATTATGTCATGTTTTTAACACATTGATTTTTTGTAGTTATTAGCAATGATGTAAAATACTTCCATCCTCCTCAACTTCCACTTGTCTCACATCTTATTCTGAATTTTCTCTTTTTGTATCTTAATTTCTTTCATCCCAAAACTATCTTCTCAACTCAAGCCCCATTTTCCCATCCCCTATGTCTAACAACCACACGATATTTATTCCCTATATATTCTCTCTTTACCACCTTTATAATCCTTATTTGTTTACCTTTCATGATATGATTTTTATAAACTTTAACAATTGAATGATATCATTATTTAATTAAATATAACAATTATATATCTTTAGTTTAATCCGAAAAATAAATATGTCTCGTATTCACTAACTTAAATTTATTACAATTATGTGACACGGGTGTGATTATATATATATATATATATATATATATATATATATATATATATATATATATACTATAAAAAGAGTGAATCTTTTCCTTTAATTATAGTTTTGCCACTGACCAATCACATCTCACCATTTTTGAAATTGCTATCTCTCGTAATTCTTTCTTTTCTCTTCTTTTTTTGGAGATTTCGAACTTTTATTCCGTTATTTTGCAACGTAGGTTTCCCTTTTGCGACATTTCTTCCCAATTTGGTAATCACCTCAAATCCCACTCTCTCCATAACTCACTCTCCTCAACCCATTCAAAACATCCTTCAATTCTATCTTCCTCGCATTACCCTCTCCATCAATTTGTAGGGTAACCACTCCCACTTTCTCCGTTATCTTCACAATAAAAGGAAACATACGTCTCACTCATGTCGTTCCCCACTAACAACACGTTTGTTTGTTGCTCCCCTTTCTGTTTCATCTCCCATCTTTTTTTGAAACCAACAGACTCCCTCCGCAAATGAGCCTCTTGCCTTTCTGTAGCCCACCGCTTCATTTTTCCTTTTTTGTCCATCTTAATCATCTCTTCGTATTCTCACTAATTGTGTCTACTCGCTAACCAGCAACGATTCTACAAATTATGGAGCAATTACTATATACAAAGTATTATGGCATCAAGTCTAAGAGGAAGGTGCCAATGATTACTAGATCTCATCGTCACCACCCACTTGGTCATAGCAAAAGCGGTAATAACTATTCATTTATAATCAGTTGTTTACATGAGGAATAAACACATCAATAGCTTATCAAAGGTAAAACTTACTTAGATTTAATTATAGTAGTCAAATATGTGTTTTGTGTTAATGAAGTTTCAATCACATTTGTCTTCTCACTTCATCATTGTTTCTTTGCTAATTGGAAAGCACTCTTATAAAAAAAAATAAGACAAAGACATCATTGTTTCTATAATTCACCGCTTTGGTTCCTATTCTGAGCATCATCACCAATAGAAACAGATTGTTTCATTATATTTCGTTGTAATTGACAGTACATGGTCAAAGGTGGTCAACTACATAAATCACACAATTAGCAACAACACGAAAGCAAATCTTATTATAGGTTTACTTTTCAATGGAATATCCTATTTTATTTCAGAAAATAAATTATTGCAGGCGTTATTTTAGCTATAGAATCGCTCCATATTTTATTTGAAAATTGTCGTTCCAATATTTGATTTAGTTTTAGCCATCCGTAAATCATTGCATCACCATTTCTTTTCTAATATATTTCTTTAATTCTTTTTTTTCTTTTTTTACTACTTTTTTTGCTACTACTCCTTTTCCCAATGTAATGTTGCAACCCATCCCCACAACTACATCCACTCTCTCTTATGAACTCACATTGTCGTCACTTCTCTCTTCCCCTTACCCATAACAAATGGTTCCTCATCTACTCTTTCCCTTTTAACTCCCATAAACTCCACTTCCTTCTCTCTCTCTCCCGTCCATAACAAATGATTCTTCAATTCTCTCACCCACTTAAACGTTTTCTTATTGTTAGTACTTTTTTTTATTTCTTTCATCATATTATTTTCCTACAATTTTATTACTTCTTACTTAGCAATGACCAACAGTTTCAAATACAATACACATGCCACATATTCTTTGGCATGAATAATTGTCGATACTAAGATAAAATATTATATAAACAATTCTATTGTTTTGTTCTTCGAAAAGCACCGACTACAATCTATATATTTGAATTTTTTTAAAAGTTTCATTAATTGTCTCTTCCCCCTCTTTGCGTTTTAGTTTCTGAGCGATTTATTAAATAATTTTAAGTTGTAAATACACTCCAGCGTACCCATTCCCTTCCCAAAAATCCCGCCTCCAACACTTTATTCTCACTCTTTTGAATAACTTTATTCACCCAATATAATTTTTTTCTCTTAATTCACTAAACCTTATCCTCCACTTGCCAAACCAACAACCAAATTTCTTGAATGAATGACTCATAAAAGATAATGCAACAATCAACTGTAATTGATTTAAGTAATAGAGATGTGAGGCACTTATCTTGAATTATGGGAAACGACTAACTACATAATACTTTATTGAATCCTCACTCACTCTTTTCTCAATTTAAAACAAATAGAAATAGTTTTTGATTTTCCATCTTGGGCGTTATTTTCCTCAACTCATGATTTTGAGCTATACGACGAAGAACTTCAAGCTGGTAGATACTTTCATGACTCCTTAGTCATGGTAGCGTGTACATTCTAATCAAATTCATGTTCTTATCTTCTTTCAGGTCTAAGTTCAAGTGTTCCATGATAATCAACCTATTTGTATTGGTTCTAATTCATCTTACATCCCATGAAAATCCAAGAAACCAAATGATAATGTCGGAGCCATTGTCACCATCAAACCTATTGCTGCTAAGGTAGTGTTCATCCCCAATGTCCATATGTATGTCTACATCAGCTTAATTTTATAGTTAGGAACATCTGCAACACTGCTCATTATAGAATATATCTTCTTGGTTTAAGTTTGGACATCATATTCAAGTGATTAAATTAAAATTACATGTTTAGACCATTCTCCAATAATTAAATCATTCTTCTACCAAAGACTGGTCAAAGAATAGCCTATTTAGCAAAGTGAGGGGCAAGATTGAAATTTTTTTCTCATGGGTCGAAGTTGTAGCATTGTAATTATAGTAGAGAAAGCTTTTCAGAGACCCCACACTTCTCAGAGGCCTGTCTACAATAGCTTAAGGTGAATGTACACTAAAATCTGATTTTGTTGTTACTATTTCATAAATATGACATACAATTTTGACTCGATGCACTCAAACTAATTTCATATTAAATGAATTTGGTCCTAGAAGGCCAATGCTACTCCATATTCCAAGGTTGCTACGTACATTGGGGTGAAGTTGATTTCTAAAGTGAAGCTAAATACAACACTTGTTAGCAAAGCTTACTCCTTACGATGTAGCGACCATGCTTCATGCCACCATAAAGGCCAAGGAGACGATGAGGAGGACATGAATGACAGTCATCGAACCAATCAAGAAGCCTATTGTCTGTGTAGTAAAGATATTTCTCAAGAGCAAAGAAAACCTATCGAGAACATCAGTCCAACCAAGTTGGGCAAGTATCCAATGAGACGTCTGGTTAGTTCAGCAATGAGAGATGAAATGCGGGTTTTGACAACTTCTTATGTTGGCATGATTTGTTTGTATTCTCTTTTGTTTAATTACTACACCCCATCCCAAGCTTAGCAAGTTGTGATTTGAGTTTTTTTGTGAACTATCTTGATGTAAACATAGATGAAAAAAGTCATGTGGGACCTACTAGAGTTTGCTGGAAGAGTTTGTGGTTGTGCTTTTTCATTTTCAATTGTGGTAGGATATTTTGTCATAGGGTGTGATGTGAGAAATGTCTAGGCTTGCAAAATCATTTGAAGTTGGGTAACAACATTGAATGCTTTTAGTCTACTATTTAGATATGATTCTTTTTACTATTATTATTTATGTGATGTTTAGTATTTTCCTATGTCATCAAATTGCTCAGATTTGCAGCCCCATTTGAGGTTGATGAAGAGTTCATATGGATCATACTATATGGTTTTCTATCACGTTACTCTTCAATCCTCGATCCCTTCTTTTTTCTTTTTTAACTAGATATAGTAATTGGTGATTTATAGGGGGAATGCTGACATATTTCTCTCTCATTGTTATTATCAATACATGAATATGTTTTTGGGTCTAGAAAAGATTGTGTTCTGCATTGTCACAAGTTCTAAATTTTGGAAAAGTACAAGAACACCCATCTTCTGATCACAAGTTGATTGTTGAGGAGGTGAATTATGATTTATGTTACGTATTTGATGTAACAATGAAAATAACTTAGAAGTTTGTAACACCTTTTTGGAATCTTTAATTAAGAATAATTCTTATTTGTGTACTTTTATTGTATAGTATTTGTACCAGCTCTACCATGAACGTGAATAACTAGCAACTCGAATACCTTCAATAGTCATTCAATTCCCTAACAATTTTACACAGTTGATTTATTGTTGGAACATATGGATGTATAAATGTAGCTTCTCTTGTTCATTATAGCTTGTCATTAAAATGTAGTACAAAAATGTAATCTTAAATTTTGATCTATGTCTTAAAAGTTGATATATCATGAGTTTAAATCTAGATAATAGATTATCATTTATATTACCTCAGACAAAAATAAGCTCAATTGAATAAATCCATTAAACAAGTTCTAATCAAATACTTCATCAAATTTCATGAGTAGTATAAAGGGCAAAGGATGGTCTCTCATTTCATTTTTTTCTCATTTTTGACCATACCTATGCGTTTATTGAGCAAGATGCAATGATAGTGACAATAAAGGCTTTATGTAGAATTTTTTTATAAAAAAGATCAAAATTTCTTTTCACATGCGTGCACATGTGTGTTGACTATCTTAAAAAAATTGTTTTTTCTCCTCATCCCATTGAAAACAACTTATTAATTTGTATATACATTTGAAACAAAACATTACATTTACATATGGCTAATTTATGGATGTTATAATATATATTTTATTCATTAAATTGACTTCATTCTACGTGGAACTCATATTAATTTCATAGAACAAAATTACATGATAATGAAATGAAAATCTTCTTTTTTGGTGTTTATTAAACTTACACTTAACTCTCCTTCATATAAAAGGTTTTAAAAGATACAAAGGATCTTCTATTAATCAAATTTAATGATAAAATAAAATATTTTATGAGTTTCTCAATAAGTAATTTGTGTCTAACGTAAATTTAATATGTATTATATGACATGTGCATGTGGACGTGTGTGTTCAATATATATATATAATAATAATAATAAAAGAGGTAGTTTTTTAAATTATTTACAAACACATGCCATTGAAACCTCCTCAACCAATCCAAATCAAGTATTTTAAAATGCTTCTCTCTCCTTCATTCTTTCTCTTCTCACAATTTTTCTCATCCGTTTCTTTTTACTTTTATTGCCTTTTTTCACACACGATCTTGCCAAAGCGTTGCACTTTTTAAAGAACTTTAACTCTTGGTAAATACCTTTCGGAAGGCCACAACTCGACCATGTTCTTTAGAAAACACAACCCATCCTCACTCACAGTCCGCCCGAATACCTTTCAAAAGGTCACAACTACACTACGTTCTTTAGAAAGCGCAACCCATCCACATGCCCAGTCCGCCCCACTCATTGTATATGTCTCCATATACAAAATCCTCTAACTTCCTCTCCCCTTTAAACTGGTTCCTTGATGAACTCAACTGTCAGGTATGTCATTCATACAATGAAGATGAGTGAGACGGTGAGGAGTAGTAGCTTGTCCTCGTGGGTGTTGCAGATGTGGTGGTGGTATTGGCATACATGTACAATAGGATGAGGTGGCAACTGCACCGCTCAGGCGGGACTGGCCTGTTGGTGGAGGCTTTGCAGACATGAAGAACTGGCACTAGGTTTGAAGGCAGTCCAGATGTAGTCCATATCAGGTAGTGTGAGTCATAGGGAGCGGTCATGATTGACACCATCAACACACGGTACACACCTCGATGAATTCTGAGGTTGTACGCATAATGGTCTCACAATAACTCTACAAGATGACTTGTTGCATTCGGGGGCGGTTCTGGGGCAATCAATGCTAGCTTGGCGTTTACTAATCAGTTCATAGGTGTGATCCACAATAGGAAGTAGACAATATGGTGTTATGTGATGACTGGACATTAAAGTCACTTTGTCAGTGAGGCTCCTTGTGGGTGGAAAAAGACGAGGTCTTTGGTAAGTTGACGTAGGGTGAGAGGAGCCAATTGGCAATATTGACAAATTTGGAGGTGTCATCACCCTTGGTGTTATAGTAAGTCTACTAGAAAAGCTTCTTTGACATGTAGATCAGGAGAGTGTTGTGTAAACCCTTTCCCATACTCCTTTCTTACTCTATGATATTCTCCTCTATTCTTCTTTTTGTTCCCCTTGAAAATAGATCTTTTTCCTTTATCTGCTATCTTTTTGTGACGATCACTCCACATGTGGTCTCAGATATACTATAATATATACCATATAACTCAAAGAGGATGAGAAAATCTAGAAAGAGGCAAAGGCCTATCACAACCAATGTAGAGAAATATCATACGAGTAGATCAAGATGAGAATAATAGATTCCATCGGCATGAACCTGCAAATCTGTTGCATTGCAAAATTAGTGCACGTCAATAAGTTGGATGTTGGGTGTGGTGATACATCTCAGACAGAGATGTTTTCTTGCACATCAACAATCCTCCCAATATGGTAATTTTATTATTATATCTACCAATTTGGAGCGTGAGCCTCTACCAATCTATCTCTATCTATCTTGGTTGGGGATTCTTTGTATATGGAAAAGACATGTTTTAATTGTAGGCTACATCCTACAAATTTAATATTAATGTCCGCATCTATTGGATGGCTATTTCCTAAATTGGGGAACTAGTCCTTTGGAGAAATT